>LR999988.1:12440000-13040000 GCA_905220455.2 Deilephila porcellus
CAGGATGCAGCAATGCGAGACAAGCTTTGGTTTGGCAAGACGAAGTTGAAGGGCTCTGGTATTACCCTCTCCGAGTTCCTCACCAAGTCCAGGCACGACATATTTATGGCTGCGCGAGAGAAATTCGGTGTGGCTAATTCGTGGACCCGGGATGGTAATGTTTTCGTCATCAGTTCGGGCGTCCGGCATCGCGTGGTGTCGCTCACTCTGCTTGGCCAGATTGCTGTGGACACCCCTGCAAAGCCGAGCCCAGTGAAAAAAGCCATAGCAGTGCCCAAAACTCGACGGGCTGTTGCTTCCAAGAAGTGAAGTGTGTCTGTAATTTTGTTTCCTTATCGCTTGACCAGTCCAGGTAACACGTCGTTTTAGTTGGAACTTTTTGTTTGTGTTGTTACTGTTTATACTTAAAACCAAATTAAAGTCACCCTCATAATTATTTAACAATATCAAGTTTGTTGTGGTTTGTTGATGATTGTCATAACATAACCTAATTTGACATATGTTCTTGACAGCGTTTAGTTATTCCTCATTTTAAATTCATTTTGTCTCATTCACTTGTGGTAACTTTGTAGTTAGTTGCCTGGACTGGCAGTGTTTTAAAATATTGATATATTTCAACTTTTTAACTTTAATGCTGTTTTTATGTTTTTTTTTTTTTTTTTTTTTCTCTTTTAGATGATTTTGTAAATTTTACTTGCTTATAGTTATATTTATTTAATATTCATGTTTATTTACATCTTAATAAGACAGTGTTTTGTTAACACAACCGGCAGATGGATGATTTTTATTATTTTATTGTTATTATATTTTGTGTCATTTCGTCAGATTTTACTTTTGCAACTATTCAAATTTATTATATTACAGCTATAACTTTATTTTTAGTTTAGGATTTTACTTATACATTATTATTATTATATAAAAATTTTTAGTTACGTATTGAGATGTCTTTGCAATTTGATAGTAGTGACAGTGAGTACTACTCAGTGTGCAGTGATGATAGTTTCGTCAGTGTTCCATCACTTACTGATAATCTTACGGCTCAGTTCTCCGATGTCCCCAGGAACTTTAATGTTGTACATCTCAATGCCCAGAGTATTCCGGCTCATTTCCCAGATATGCTGGCTAGTTTTGACTGTACTCATATCCATGCTATCTTAGTGTCTGAATCTTGGTTGAAACCATGCCTCTCCTCTTCCGCTTACTCACTTCCGGGGTTCCACCTCATCAGAAACGATCGTACATCGCGTGGTGGAGGCGGAGTTGCTATTTATTTACGAACTCAATTCCGTTATACGATAGTTAGCGTATCTCCGCAACCCCCACCATCCGATGCTGGTGAGCATCTTTTTCTGGAGGTGGAATTCTCCCTAAAAAAAGTTCTACTCGGTGTATATTATTGTCCCTCGCTCCACATTAACTTCTTCTCTTCTATTGAAATTATCCTCGAAAATCTTGTTCCTATGTACAGTCAAACCATAATCATGGGTGATTTTAATACCTGTCTCCTTAAAAATGACCGTCGTTCAAGTTCCCTTATTAATACTATTAAATCCTGTAATCTTTCCATTCTTCCACTCTCAGCGACCCACCACGCTCCTAACTGTTCTCCTTCTCTCCTAGACCTTATCTTTGTTTCCTCCTTAAACCATGTGTCTAAGCATGGACAATATCCTGCTGATGCTTTTTCTTCCCATGACCTGCTATTCCTGTCTTATCGTCTCCGTCCTCCTAAAGCCCTACCCAAAATCCTCCTGCAAAGAAATTTTCGGGGTATGAATATTGTGGATCTTCGCAAAGATGCCGGCAACATTGACTGGAGTTCGCTTCTTCTTGCTAGCAATGTCGATGGCAAAGTTGATATCTTTAATAGTATAATTATTGACCTTTATAATAAGCATGCACCAATCCGGCCTGTAAAACTCAAACACCTACCGGCTCCTTGGCTAACACCTGACATTAAAGAACTGCTTTCTAAAAAAGCGTTGGCCAAGTCCCGGTACAACCGTAGACCTAATGAGTTGAATTGGCAGAAGTACGTCTCGATTCGAAATCATTGCAGTAAGGTGTGTAGGAATGCTCAACGCCGACATATTCACAACTCTGTTGAAACCGGAGATCCAGCTACGGTTTGGAAATTTCTGAAAACACTGGGAGTGGGGAAGTCTCGACAAGAGTCTTTTTGTAAGTCTATTAACTTAAATTCCTTAAACAATCATTTTTGTACATCGCCTTTCTTTGATAAGGCGAAGAAAGATAACACTATTAAGTTCCTTTCGACCCTCAATACTCCTGATTTTTCTGCTTTCGTCATTAAACAATTTGCTGCTTGTGATGTTAGAAAGACCATTATGCTCATTTCATCCAATGCGACGGGAAGTGACTGTGTCAGCCGCAATATGATTCTCCCTATCCTAGACGAAATCCTTCCTATTATCTCCCATATCCTTAATGATTCTATTTCCTCCGGCATCTTTCCTGCTGCTTGGAAGAAAGCACATATCATCCCAACTCCTAAGAAATCCAATGCATCCAATCTCACAGATTTCCGTCCTATATCCATTCTTCCTTTTCTATCCAAAGTCCTTGAACGTCTAATCCATATCCAGCTGAATGAATTCCTCTCGAAACACAATCTCCTTAATCCTCTCCAATCGGGGTTTCGTCCTGGGCATAGCACGGTTACCACTCTAACTCATGTTGCGGATGGCATTCGGTCGGGCATGGAGGAAGGCAAGCTGACTATCTTAGCATTGTTGGACTTCAGTAATGCCTTCAACACCGTCGACTTTGATGTCTTACTTGGCATAATGCGTTCTCTTAACATATCTCCAACAGCAGTTGATTGGTTTCGTAGTTACCTGTATGGTCGCCAGCAACGCATCTGCTTTGAGGAATGCTTTTCCTCTTGGTGCTCTGTATCTGCTGGTGTACCTCAGGGCGGCGTTTTATCTCCTTTACTCTTCGCTATCTTTATTAATTCTATTACCAATAATCTTCGCTCCTCCTACCACCTTTACGCTGACGATCTGCAAATTTATACTCGGGCATCCTTGGACAAGATGACTGATGCGATTGGAGCTATCAATACTGACATCCAACATATATGTTCATGGAGTAATGATTATGGACTGAAGGTCAATCCATCTAAGACTCAAGTCATTGTTGTCGGCAGCCCCAGGATGATATCGAAACTTGATCAGGCTCAACTTCCATCTGTTTCCTGTGATGGTATCACTGTTCCATACAGTGATACAGTAAAAAATCTTGGCCTATATATGGACAAGTGTTTCACCTGGGGTCCTCAGCTCCGGGAAGTTAGCCGTAAGGTTTTTGCCTCAGCTAGGTCTTTGTGGAGGTTACACAGTTTTCTCCCCATTGCCACGAAAATTTCCCTTGCACAGACTCTCCTACTCCCCATCCTTGATTATGCCGACGTCAGCTATCTCGATCTCACCGAGGACCAACTTAATAAACTTGAGCGTCTTCAAAATTTCTGTATTAGATTTATATTTGGTCTGCGCAAATATGATCATGTCTCCGAGTTTCGTGCTAAGCTCAAGTGGTTACCCATACGACTTCGTCGGAATGCTCATATTCTTAATCTTCTTTACAATATCTTGTTCAATCCTCTCACTCCATCTTATCTTAAAGAACGTTTTCTATTTCTCCATGAGTCTCATTCAAGGTCCTTGAGGTCGTCGGAGAATCTGAAATTGAGAATGCCTGAGCATGCCACGACTTTCATGGATAAGTCGTATACAGTTCAAGCCGTTCGACTGTGGAATGCGCTACCAGTTGTCATAAGACAAGCTCAAACACTGACATCTTTCAAAAAAATGGTTAAAGACTATTACCTTTCTCTATAAGCAGCTGCATTAAAAAAAGTTTTTATTTCCTCTTTTCGTCTCAATAAGTAATTTATATTTAGCATGTATATTTATATGTATGTTTATCTATAGAAATATTTATATATGTATGTATATTAAGTGTATTATTGAATTATGTATTTATTTATTTGTATTTATGTATCATATATTGTGTATATATTCACCATAAATAATTTGTTTATATATTCCCTTATAAGAGCTTGTTTTTTCTATAAATCCTATACTGCCCTCTATTCTTATCCTCTTCTTATATCCATCCAAAGGTTGTCTGTAAGAAATCGCCTAGGGCGATAAGACCGCCAACTGTACTCTTTAATTTTATCTGTAAAATATTGTATGGCTTTTTTTATTTGTGTGTGCAGTAAAGAATAAAAATAAAATAAATAAAAATAAAACTCTAATTCTAGGTGACCTGAATGGACATCATCCCAGCTGGTCACCTAAAAGTGACTTGAGGGGAAACCAAATATTTGATTCGCTAATTAATTTCAATTTAATGACTCTTAATAAAGGTGAACCTACGAGAATTAAGATGGTAAATAGTGTTCTACAAACATCTTCACCGGATTTAGCTATATGTTCTACGGATATTGCAATAAAATATAACTGGAGTGTAATGAACGAATCACTTGGTAGTGACCATGTTATAATTAAAATCACTACAACATCCTGGTTTCCCGATATACCTATGAGCAAGAGAAACTATAAAAAGGCAAAATGGGAGTTATATAGACAATATTTAGAGAATAAATTTAATCATTTTATTACTGCAGGAAATGATCTACAAGGAACGTATAATAATTTTGAAACCGAGATAAATAAAGCCGCTGATAAATACATTCCTAATATCAAAATTAATCAAAGTCCCTCAAGCAAGTTTATTCCTAAAGTGTATTGGAATCCTGAATTATCTCAAGCTGTCGCCAAACGAAGACGGGCCTTGGGTGTATTTAGACGCAACCCGACACCAACAAATTTGGTGATCTTAAAAAGGGAGATTGGAAACTCCCAAAGGCTTCTCCGCAAAGCCAAAAGAGAATCATGGCAAAAATTTTGCTCTGGAATAGACAATGTCACTTCTTCTAGTGAAATGTGGAGGCAGATGAGATGGATAAAACGAGTAAGATCCCCGAAACCTTTTATAGACATTAATAATTGTGAAAATCTACTAAGAAATCTTGCACCTATGTATGTTCCTAATAATTATCCTGTTTTCAGTTCGTCTAACGTTATGCTAGATATATACATATCTGAACAAGAAATTCGCAAATGTCTGAAAAATACAGACACTGCACCGGGTAATGATATGATTTCCTTTTCAATGATAAAGAATCTTCCCGACAATGGAATAAATATATTGATCTGGTTATATAACCAAATACTGTCTACTGGCTTTGTACCACTACAATGGCGGAAAATTGTTATTATTCCTATACCTAAAGCAAATCAAAACGCAGAACTTTTACACGAAAGACATTTATATATACATTCTAATTATGTCAATATATTCAGAAGAACGGGTACAGGATTAGCCCAAGGAGATCCGTTATCTCCTTTACTTTTTAATGTTGTAACGATGGATATATGTAAAATGATTAGCCAAGATGTCTACATTTCGCAGTACGCTGATGATTTTGTGATTTTTTCTACATCCAATAATTTTAATAATATCTGCTTGAAACTTCAATCTGCTTTAAATATTTTAATTAGTTTGCTAATTGATCTTGGCCTGGAACTGTCACCAGTTAAGAGTAAAGTGTGCATATTCTCTAAATCTAGAAAAATCTTTAATTCTCCATTTGAACTTAAAATTTATTCCACGCCTTTGCAGTTAGTTGACAATTATAAGTATTTAGGGATGTGGTTGGATCGCTCCTTAAATTGGAATAAACACATTAATGAAACATGTCATAAAGTATTAAAATACATAAATCTCTTTAAAGTTTTGTCAGGCCCTGGCTGGGGTGTACATCCGAAACATCTTAGACGCCTGTATATTTCAATAATACGCAGTCGATTAGATTATGGTAGTTTCCTTTTTGATAATAGTTCTAAAACACAACTATCCAAGTTGAGCAAAATTCAAAACCAATGCATGCGGGTCATTGGCGGCTTTATAAAAACAACACCAATTCACACTATGGAATCTGAATTAGCCCTTCCGCCGCTAGACATTCGCAGATATTATTTAGCCGTTAAATTTTGGTTAAAAGCTAAATCTCTGAACTTATATATTGTAAACATACTGGAAAATCTTTACAATTTATGTAACACTACCCAATATTGGTTTAACAAAAAAAGACCACTGCTTGTTTTGTCCCATGAAACTTTAAAAGATATAAACATGCATTCCTCATCCAGAATGGAAATGTTTTCTTTAAACACATGGGTTTCAAATATTGATTTGAAAAATATTTTGAGGTTTAGAATTGATTCAATTGATAAACCTAAGAGAGATTTTAACTCTCATGATCTCTTGGAATGTACACAAACAATAAATAAATATATACTCTCTGGCTTTTACACAATATATACTGATGGTTCTAAATTAGAAGAAGATATTGGCGCCGCCTTTTATGATGATAGACTAGACACACATGTAAAATTCAAAATTTCATCCCGTGTTTCCATTATGTATTCAGAATTGATCGCGATTTCAGAAGCATTAGCATATATTGATTCTGTTAATGCGGATAAGTTTGTAATCTTTACTGATTCCAAGAGTTCTCTTCTACATTTGGCTCGCTGTACCTCGAGTGTTCGAGGTACACCGATAGCCTACAGTATCATAGAGTCAATTCTAAACTTCAAAATAAAAAATAAAATTGTTATGTTGCAGTGGATACCTTCTCACGTGGGCATCCCAGGCAATGAGAAAGCAGATTCGTTAGCTAGAGAAGCAATTATTGATGGCATTAGTTACCACGTGAAGCCTCATTACACAGATTGTTTCCCTCTTATTAAAAGGTCTTGTATAAATATGTGGAAGGAATATTTTGATTTAAGATCCCGTGAAAAGGGCATATGGTACAGAACGATACAACCACATCCACTAAATTGTTCATGGTTCAATAATTGTATCCTATGCAGAGAAGATATTGTTCTTCTCATGCGACTCCGAACTGGACACATCCCCCTCAATAAGTTTGCATTCTTAATGCGTAAATCTAATACACCTGACTGTAACACATGCAAAGTACCAGAGGATGCTTATCACATATTAATGGAGTGCACTTTGACAGAAAGTATGAGAAGTAGAATTAAACTGTTAGGAATTGGGGCCTGCAATTCTATTTTGGCTTCTCCTTTATCTGACACGATCTTGCCCCTTTTGTCTATGATAAAATATGGAATAAAATCTAGAACTGTGTAATTATTATTAATTTAGTTATAGCATTAGATATTAAGTAATATCATTATAGATTAATCTTGTATAAGGGTGGCATATTCGCTAAAGCGAATAAACTCTTTAAATAAAGAAAAAAAAAAAAAAAAAATTCTTCCTTTTTTTTTTGTTATACTTATGGAAATGTATACTGTATACTGTATTTATTTATTGTGGTAGAGCCACACTGTTGTCTGTCACGACTTAGCATGAATGGGCATGTTCTTCTGGGGTAGTACTATTGCCTAGAAGAGCGACGTAAAGCGATAGCATTGCTGTCGCGTTTCATTTGGTGAGTGAGACTGCCGGATGCTCAATACCTCATTCCTCTTCCCATCCCTTTTCCTTCCGGCTCCCTCCCGATTTGATAGACCGGCAACACACCATGATACACGCGTTGTGGATGTTCATAGGCAGCAGTGATCACTTACCATCAGATGACCTGTTTTTTCGTTTGACGAACCAATGTAAATAAACAAAAAAATATGCCGGCCGTTCTTTAAGCCCGTAGGTCGCACAGGTTGCGCCCCTGCTTATATTTGTAAACACGTTGCCGCCAATTTAACTTCACGAATTGTAGTGGCGATAAATTAATTAAAGGCTCTCGCAGCTCAATTGGTTATTCAACTGGCTTACAAAGGAATAAGTTCCAATCAGGTATGCATGCGTTTGAGGTTATGATGCTTAACTCCCTTTAGGCAATAATATTCCCTACGTACTGGTGGTATGTCTCCCATATGTGAGAGGCCGCCTGGGTAGGTACCACCGCAATGTCTATTTCTTCCGCTAAACAGCAGTGTAAATGCACTGTTGTGTTCCGGTTTGAAGGACAGTGTAGCGAGAGTAACTACTGCACATAATGAGACTTCATATCTTATGTCTCAGGATGGCGAGCGCAGTGGAATGCAAGGCATTTCCTTGTAATTCATGTTGTTGTTTGGTTTTGCTACTGTCAATAAATATAAAATAATGTATCAACATTACGTAAGTGTAATAATATTGGGAAGGAAAATGATTACTAAAACATGATAAAATAACAAGCATTTTTGGTGGTATATTTGGAATTTGTACGTGGCAAAATAAGGTTAATACAAGGTTCATTTACAAACTTGGGTGTTCTGGTAAAAAAAAAGTCTTCTGGAAAAAAAGCCGTGATTTTATATATATATATATATATGTATACTTAATAAAGAACGACAACATTATTTTACTTCAAAAAATCTATTCAAGGGATTGGCTTTCTTCGTTTCTATTAAATAAATAAGTGAATAAAAATAAAATCTTCCGATGTGTACCATTTGCTACAATTCCAAAGAAGCATTAATGTAAAAGTATTGAATGCAATGTAAATGTAATTAATTA
The DNA here is from genome assembly GCA_905220455.2 of Deilephila porcellus. NCBI lineage: Eukaryota > Metazoa > Arthropoda > Insecta > Lepidoptera > Sphingidae > Deilephila > Deilephila porcellus. The sequence goes on from LR999988.1 coordinate 12,448,635, forward strand.
GCAAGTGTGAAGCAATTGAGCTGACATAATTATAGCAACGGTCGAGAGTCACTTGTCAGTTGGTTCCCTTACACCACGCCACTTCGCTTCCCAAGAGCACTTGGCATGGAAAAAATGAAATGTCTTGTTGTTGAATAAATTTTACATCTAAGTCGTGACCTACTGACGTTCTAATTAATTTACTTCTCTAGTTCTATAAAGCTAATGAAAACTCCAGTAATAGTTTATTTTAATATTTCTTTTCGTATATTTGCAACCTGACATCTTCTTTATACTAATGTAATAGAGCTGAGGAGTTTGTATATTTATACGCGTTAATTTTTAAAACTATCCGTCAGATTTGGAAACAATTTTTTGCATTTGATAGTCCAATTGATGTACGTTTTAAGTTATTTATCGACCAAGTATGTATAAATGTTGGATTATATACGTTTCTCAGTAAGTGATTTTATGTAATCTTATGAGAAATAAAGTATCTTAAACCTTAAACCTTATTTAATCCTTCGGTCTGACTGTTAAAATTGGGCAAAGTGAATAATAAGTTAGTATGGAAATGTGTTTCTGTTATACTTAAAACCAGGTATGTTAGTACAAGGAGAAATAGAAGCAGCACCGATAATAAAGACATAAAACTGTATTTTTATTCGATAATAACAATAAAATAGCATATATTAATTGTGAAGTTTCTATACAAAACAGTTGCACACCTCTACAGAAAGCTATAATAATATGTTCTACAAGTATTGTTCGGGTTCTATTTTTTTTTTTATATTGGTATAAAATAGTGCCTGCAATCCATTTGAATTACAGAGTATTAGTATCTAAACAGAGTATCTGCCGGCGAGAGATGGTTACGAATATCCAGCAGAACCACACTTCTTCACGAAACACACGAAAAAGGCTTTACTGGTCGAAAAAGCTTTACACGAGCTGTAAAAATCACACTTCCGCTTAGTTTCACCGTATTGGTGTCGTTTATGTTATTAATTTAAGTTTATATCTCGTTCAAGCGCCTCGGGGAGACGCAGTGAGTCGTATTCCGAGTTAAAACTGCAGTTAAAAAGAAAAACTGTCCAAGCACGGATACTTTGCTGTAAAGTAAATATTTGAATTTATGAATTGAAAGGGTCGAGGAAGTTAGAACTTTGAAGTGATATTTTTGTAGTAATGTTGTAGGTAAATAAATTATAAATGATTATTTGTAGTTTTTTGTGTGTAGTTTCTTGTGAGTTTTTTAATCATTTTTACGATTGCGTGTTAAAATCGCCCTCAACCTGATTGATATAACTAAGAGAAAGGTAATTATTTTGACAACTACTGTTTATTCCCTTAAATACTTCCTAATAGTTTCATCCATTCATAGCAAATTATTGTCTGTCAAAATATTTACATTAATATCTACCATACTTAAAAATAAACATACCTACAAGTTAAATAATTTTATTAATATATTTTTTGAATTTAAACATACTATATTAGGTGTTGTAGGCATGGCGACACTAATTGAAACAACATACAAGGTAACGCGTAGGCAGCTGGCACACCAAAAATAATAAAACTACATACAAAGGTCCAGCCATTGGGTATTTTTTTATCACATAGTTCATTTTAGAGTATTTCAAAAAATACACTTTTTGTATTTATTTTTTATTGCAATGAGTGGCGAAACGAGCATGTCATTCTCCTGATGGTAAGCGATACGACCGCTCATGAACAGTAGCAAAATCAAACAACACCATGAATTACAAGGCAAAGCTTGACATTCCACTGCGCTCGCCATACTGAGACATAAGATGTTAAGTCTCAATATGTCCAGTAGTTATTCTGGCTACAATTTCCTTCAAACCGGAATACAACAGTGCATTTACACTGCTGTTTGAAGGGAGAAATAGACATATCATGTGATAATTAATTTAATAATATCTAATGAACTCTTTACCGAACGTGTTTCAATTTAATATTATACCTCCACGGATAAAAATAAGTATATTGTTATAAGTATTTTTCGTTTCTAAAAGAAACTGGAAATACTACTGCAAATAGTGCAACTTACAAAGAAATACCGGCACCAACAGACAACAGAAGTCAGTACCATTCATAAAGTAGTGAAAGGCAGTATTGACTATGCCATTAGTAAATTGTTGGTGAATCGATGCCGTCTCGACACCCACTAATAAAAGTATAGAGACCGTTTACCCGAGCGACACCATTCATACTCCCAGAGCTGGGTATCTTGGTTTTTATAAAATAAAATAAAATACGATTTATTTCTCTCATAAGAGGACCGTAAACAGCTGATATATGGGGAATTGTAGATACTTGGCAATTTCTACAAGTACAGAATATCAGTGTTTGCTCGTATGAGTGAAGGTATGCTGCTACACTTTTTTGTATTCATAATTATTACTAAATTTTCTACTTATATCTTTAATTTTAATGTCCGTTGTAAATTGTAATAGTAGGTTTGTAATTTAATTATTTTAGTTTTGTATCAGTGTACGTGTACTTTAATGAACAAATAAAGATTTTTTCTATTCTATTCTGCTTAAGATCTTCGAGTCAGGGTATTCATGGTAAGATGACAAATTATTGAAGCACTAATCAAAATAGTTATTATATGGTATGTGGTGTTACTGTTTTATTGTGAAAAAAAGATAAATTGTATAACTCTAATTGTTTTAAAACTAAAACTAATTGTTTTAATTTACCTGTTTCAAACGTCAGTTTTACACTTTTGAGTATCCAGTGCTCAAAATCAAGCCAGTGTAATTGTATTGAATATAAAGAAATTAATATCAGTCGATAGTCTTACAGGTATAAAGTATTATTTCTGTTATTAAATTCTCACCATTCGATAGTCTGGTAATAGCACTATCATCTACAAGTCATATTTTATTACACATAAAAAAGATCTTTATTTCCCCAACACCATCAGCTCCTAAACCCACCGGCGAATCCATCGCCTGACGTTCGATAAATCAACGTCCGAAGAACTTTGTTCTTGTTATCCAACGCGTTGAGTGCGTACTGCGTGAAATATCCCCCCTCCTCTCCTCCTAGAACCCGATTATTTCACGCCAACTATCCGCTGAGTTCATTGCTGATAAAACTTTTTGATTGAACATTTTTGAGTGATTGCGGATTGATGGTAGCGGGTGTCCTAATATACATAGGTCTTGTTAGGAATTGGGAGGGAGATAGAATGTATCGGTGATCTTTGAGTTATTACACGGATATATTGGTGCATAAATCAAAAGAATTATTCTTAATTATAAACTTATTTTACAGTTGTTTTACAATTGTGTACATGAAAAATTTTTCAATGATTGTATTTAACGACCAGCAAATAAATGTAATGTAAATTAGGTCGGTATATTTCCTATGGAGATTGGGCCTAGTAGTGAAAACATAGTGGACATCGACAAGACATGGAATTTAATAATAAGGATTTCATATATACGAGTAACTATGAATGTAAATTGTTATAAAATGTATTGCATTATTCTGTACACGCTGAATAGTTACGTTTCCTGAAAAAATAATTTTAAAAGCATTTTAGGGGTAGAAATATTCATGTAAACAGTGCGTAAGTCTATCAAGAAAGACAGAAAATATATTTGAGTATTTAAAAGTTTTATTGTAATAATTCTCACATAATGTCTCTTGTACCTCACTTTCTCAACATCAAAATTGTAGATAAAAAATTAATTGCACCAAATATGAACACTGTTTTCATTCAACTTACAAAAATAAAACTGTCGAATCATCGGACCAATGTTTTAAACATTTCAAAAATTCCGTTCTGGGAACTAAGCCTAGAACTTTCTGACACTGATAATTGCTGCCGATTATCATCATGTTTTATTAATTCGAATAACTCTCAAAGAACAGTAATTTACAAAAGCTTTTAACCAAAGTAAAAATACTTCAAATCTCTTAACAAAGTAACAAAGATAAAACACGATATCACAGTAGATTGAAAATTAAAGTTACAATCGGATGTCTTTTGACTTTAAAACAAAATATATAGCTCTTATACATTGTAAATAATAGTGAGGGAACCATGAGTGTTTTATTTTTATTGCGGTGAATGGCGAGACGATACGATCGCTCATGGACAGTAGCAAAACCAAATGACACCATGATTTTCAAAGCAATGCTTGGCATTGCCCTGCGCTCGCCATCCTGAGACATAAGATTTTAAGTCTCAGTATGTCCAGTAGTTACTCTGGCTACAATATCCTTCATACCAGAACATAACAGCGCATTTACACTGCTATTTGGCGGGAGAAATAGACATTGCGTTGGTACCTACCCAGGCGGCCTCTTACATATGAGAGACCTACACTAAAAGTGTTTTTATTTTGTTAATTCTGTCCTGTAAAAGTGACTGCACTGCACCTGTTGGTAATTGCAATGCCCTCCAGATAAACAACGCCGGCCTACAAATCTGCTTCCTCACGATACGACTGAAGGACCCTGGTTTATAGGAAGGAGGGAAACACATGGGCCTGTAAATTGTTCCACTGTGTAATATAACGGTTCAAAAATGAATCGAATCTTTTTACTCGCACTGAGGTGGTGACCGCTAAATTATGGTGTCGTAAGCTAGCACGTGTGGTACCGTGAAAGAATGTGGAGCAAGGGACAACATTAAACAATTTAGGGCACTGATAAACTGTTCTTTTATATACTACGTATGTAGACAAAATACACTCACATATAATGTCACACCTGTATTACAAAGCTACCATTTACCATTAGTTTTTGGGCCTTCAGCTTAGGTTTCAAATCCATTTTATATAAACCAGCAATGTCGACTAAAACCCATTATTATTTTGTATACTTAAACATAAATACTCCTTGACAAATTGAAAACAATCAGCACCAATAATATTAATAGAATTTGTTACGATACACAAACTACAAACAGAGGAAAGCTACTAATTGATATTAAGATAAAAAGCTTCGTTAACGGAGCGGGTATCAGATTGATGGCGGCTCGTAAACACGCGGGAAACGGCGAATTATTACGTCTTGAGTTTCATCATCACTTTTATAGGTGACAAATTGTATTTGCTTTTGAAGAGATGTTTTGGGAAATGGACAAAAGAAAGAGTTGCCTAATTTGTGCTGAACTTAATTTTTTTTAACGGTTCATCAATTTGTAGAGGGTTTCGTGGGCTTAAACCATAGCACTTTAGCAGAGATATCATTAGTACTTCTCACGATTCGTGTAATATATTTCCGCTATATAAGCTCTGTTAAAAGAGTACTCTATCGCTACACTGGGTACAATTTCTAGTCCCAGACAACTCTTATGAGATTTTACAATCTGTCAACTTCAAAAGTGGAGTCCTCGACTTTGGAATCGAAGCCAAGTCTTCACGATCCACACTCCAAACTGCTACTAGACAGATAATGCGTGTCGTTAACCTACAAATGTAAAATAATAATTAGTCAAAAGCAATTGTTTCTATTACAATACACAAAGAATCGCTTCAAGACAAAATTAAACCGATTTTCTCTCCGTAGATTTAATATCCACCTGATAAAAATGGCAAACGTTGAGAGGGATGATAAAGCGGTGCATTTGCGTCCGTGGGGGTAACAACCCGCGAAAATTAACCCCTCCCTAGTGATAAGCCAGCGGCTCGTTAGCGCGCTCCGAGAATTTACTGCCGTACCATTGAAGAATGCTAGTATTTGATGATTTAAATTTTAGGCTCTGAACCTTTTCATAGTGGAACTGGCTTCGAATTTGTGGCAAGTAGAATAGACATATATACATACATACATAAACTCACCCCCTTTCCCAGAGGGGGTAGGCAGAAGCGCCACCAGGACACCCAAATTTCGCCTTGTATGTTCCGTCCCATGATGTGATAGGGGGCGAGCCTATCGCCATATCGGGCACAAATTCCTAACTTCGGGCTGATAATTAATAGAAAAAGCCAATATCACTTTGCCCGACCCGGGATTCGAACCCGAGATCTCAGCTTTGTAGTCGTACCGTAGTACAACTACGCCACCGAGGCAATCTAATAAAACTACTGCAAAATAAGTGAAGTGTAACAATTTATAACTATTTTAATACTCGAAACTGATTCCTAAAAGCATCCAACACATATAATTTAATACCCGTACGCGGAAATCCGTTTAATGTTGCATTTCTGAGAAATTCTTTCAGTAAATACCGGTTGGAATTTTCTACATGCTATATCAGTGAAGTGAGGTACTGGTTTAGTTAAGAAATAATGTATTTACACTTGTATTATGTGCTCTAATTCACTTAATAGCTTACGTAGCGCAGTCGGTTTTGAAGCCGGCTGAAGATGAGAGGCCTCGGGTTCCAAAAATCAGTCCAAATTTTGTGAGATACCCGAATATTGGTTTCATTTCTAAATTTTGTAAAACCTGCAAGTTTCTTCCGTAATTCTTATTTTGATTGTGTACTTATTTTAGAAACATGAATAACTAGATTTCAAAAGTATTATACATTAAAATGAACATCCAATAAAAGCAGCCTGAAGGCATAACGCGCATGACATACTAAAGTTTACGTTGCGGGTTTCATTTCAAGTCACCCTTGGGGTTTTATTACATCGAAACTAAAAATTCTCGATAAAATAATATATTTATGATGAATTTGATTTGTTTTAAAACGCATTAATATACATACGTTTAAATGTATATTTACTTGTTTTCGCGAAGGGTAGGTAGTATTACTATTGATTGGTGCCACTTAAAATTCAGTCTTAAGATGTGAAATTTGTTCCCGGTCTGGGTATTGTGAGGCCATAAAGTCTTTCTAGTTTTTGTTAGCTATAGCCTAAGATTTGGATCTCAATGTGTGGTCAGAAATACATGTAGGTAACAGTTGGGTGTTTTTACATTATTTAATGATATTTTCAAAACCAAACTACACATTATATAAAATGTCGATCTGGAAATCAAACCCAGGACTATACAATTCATCCATACACACTATAATACCAATAAAAGATCGAACATTTAACTTCCAGTCGAAATCCCACCAAATCCTTCATGAAATTTCCGCAAACGCAAATAAAAGTTGGAAAAATAACTCGCACACGTTCTCACGTTATCACGCGGACCGGGTTTAAATACTACATTAAAACAACAATACCATTGTTACTGAACAAATAATGAACTCGCCTACAATAGAAAGAGCCAAATAATTTATGTACAGTGCGCATGGAGCCATTGAATTACAAACGAAAATTATAAACCTTGGAATGCGTAGGTGACGTATATTTACCGCACATCATCTGATGCTACATGATATATGGAATTATTTGTGAATTTTTTGCAGTTCACAAATCATTCCAGAAAATTACTTACCTGGATTATTTAGAGATTGAGGGTTTAAACGATAAGTAGATTGATGTTACATTTCGTGCGGTGAGTGAGGTTGAACCAAAAACTGATGATAGGCTATTCCTATCCGCGTGGTTGGTGATCACCGCATATGATGGTGGAAAACATATCATAGAAACAAGCCTGAAATACTTACCTCCCGTCCTTGTCTCCTATCTCTATTTCAATAATTTGAACGATTGGCTACGAATGTACCATAATAATAGTAAGTTTTGATGAGCTCTGCTGATACTTATTATGAGGACCGTTAACTTACGTATATTGACAAAAAAGTTTCTACGGCAATCTTCGCCAAGACAGACTTCAAATCACTGTCTAAATTTGATCCCGATGGGCGATCTTAAGAATTCTATAGCGTATTCAATATTTTCAAAATTATAAAAGAATTTGTGTCAAACATCTGTAATGATAGTATATTTTTTATCAACATACAAAATATGTCTACGTTAGCAGTTTTAGTAGGAAATAACTTGTTTAAGACAAGCATTGTAAAAGATTTTGTTGTTCCGTACAAGTTTGCTATTATTTTCGCTGAACATACGAGCGTCTTCGCAATGCTTGTGAAGTTTTGTAAAGTCCATTGTTATACGCTAAGTTGATGTTGCGATGTAAACACTGCTGGAGCAACTTCACGCCAACTGACTGCGTGCTTGATAGTTTTCACAATGGCCAGCTCGTACTGAATCTTCGCCTTCTTTCTTAGTTTTGATCAGCTTCTCTTAGGAATGGGGACTTAAGAAATCCTATGTATTTTGTCTTTTTTTGTCGCCAATTAACTGATATAATATTTATAACAGCAGTGTCAGTGTCGTCAGCTAGCGTGCGAACAGTGTGTCTCCGTCTTTGCTTTGTAAATTTATATGGAACACTTGAGGCGGAAAATGTGTAAAGGCAAAGTAGATTTTGCCTTTGATGTCACATATATTGTTGGAATTCACAATTTTGGTGTTTGACATAATAGCACCGAGGATTTGAGTGTACAGTGGAATTTCTTGACACATTAATGTTTGATAATAGACACTTTGCGCGGAGAAGCTTTGTATAGACACTTTGGAGATAATCATGAAGTTCAGGAACTGTGGTTGATACTTGAGAGAACGTAAGAGGAGAAAAGCAGGTGGTATTATAGAAACCTAATACTTCTTAATATTATCTTATTCTCACAGTAGTAAAACGGAAGACTTAATGTTCTAAGACATTATGGACCAGTTGACTTTAAGTGAAGCAGAGATAATTATAAATGATGAAACAAATAGAAATTATACACTTATACAAAATAATAGTGTTATTTTATTGATCAAATGCTTCCAAGTCAAAAGCTAACTTATCCTGCCCCAGACCATTGAGATTCATTCACCCGACCTACTTTCCCGACCTAATTCAATGAACAAATAACTCTTTTAACAAAACACAGATTAACCAAGAATGCACGGGTTCAAAAATTTCGGTAACAAGTGACCCGCAGAGGGTTAAATACAAATTATAGGGGTGATAAAACAAAATTGTAATTATTAAAATGTCCTTTTTAATCTTGGGATGAGCAGAGTACAAGGAAAGGACGCCACGTGAACAATACACATTTAGACCTATTGTCAGAGAATATTTAGGTTGTATTAAATGTTTTGCACAATTTACTAATAGTATAGGAGCTAGCAACGTTTTCGAGAAAGAATTTTAGGACAGCTGATTTTGTGATATGTCGTCCTTCTTGCACTTTCGGTTAGAATCTGGGCTATCTGGCTGGCGGTAGCGGTTGCGTTCTTTAGTGCGCATCCTACCTGTCCAGGTAATAATCCTGGATTTTAAAAACATTTTAGAAGGCGTAATTTTTAATTTTTTGTTTTTACATAAGTCTACCTGACATACTTTTTTTATTGCCAGACATTTTTGACAATGCTAACTATGTGCCATACGCGATTTTTTATTTTTTTTTATAAAAATTTCAAAGTATTTTATAATGTCTGTAATTTTAATATTATGTTATTTAAAGATAAGAAAAACTTAAAATAAATTTGCCAGACATTAATTCGATTGTTAAGTCTTGAATTAAAATGAAAAAGTCATGAAAGTATTAGCATCATCAGTGATTTGATCTTGTTCTATTTGTTGTGTTATTGAGTTTATGCTAGGTAGTGTGGTTGTTTGTGTTGACGCATGAGTGGACCCCTGCGCGGTTAACATATTATTTTTCAGGATTTTGCCTGATCCAATATTTTCCGTATCGGTGTTTATGGGTTCGGTGCTATCAACATTAGAAGATATTAATGACTCAGAAGTACAATTGTTAACTATTAGTGGGGGCCGGTTGTCTCTCATTTCTTCTTTTAGTTTTTCCGAAACTTCCTTTTTTATTCTGTTTATGACTTCGTCAGACAATAGTTTATTACGAATAATGACTCTTCTTTGATCTGCGATTCTTTGAGCGGATACATTTAACTGTGGATATTTTAAAATAAACTGATCGTGTAGTTTCTTGCAGTACATGGTTTTATCTGTTTCTAAGTTGGTAACATAAAAGTATGTGTGCATGATAAAAACATTAATATCATCACTCCATTTCATGCGCACTCTTGGCTTACCAGCCTTGGTGGTCGTAGGTTGAATAGCTTGAGCCTCCTGCGAAACACTCTCGGCTGGTGTAGCTGCACCATCACAGCTACTCCTACTATCTTGTACATCTACAATATCGGCTGTAGTCCTTGAGGACATTCCCCTACCCCCCGCGTCCCCGACTCCCGCCCAGCCGTCCAGCCGGGAGTCACTGGCTAGCATGCTGTCACGCCCGTGGCCCACAGACGTGCCCCGACGATCACCCTCGGGTAGCGACCCTATACGTACATTTCTTTTACGAGTCTCCATATTAATGGGTTACCTTTGCCTTGTTTGCCGTGTAGGCTTAAGTTATACACGTTGCCCGCCCCCCACGTGGTCTGGTGTTCGACACGGACGTAAGGTAGGATTTTGGGGGGCTTATTATTATTATTATTTTTTAACCTTAGGCTAACTCAGTTTTAACTGGTTGTTAGTAATGGTTACGAGCCATAGCCAAGTAACCATAACTTAAGATCGGCCTTGTAATGTGACGTCAGGTTCCAGGTTGTCACATTGCATAAACTTCCTGACTATCCGGCAGGTATTTAGTATTGCCGCCTTTTGTAGGAGGTTATAGGTATGTGGGGGTAGGTTGAGTAATTTCAGGCTATGGTGTAAGTAATTAGGGATGACTCCTGTGGAAGATATTACAATAGGGACTATGTATACTTTTTCCATTCGCCATATCCTAGCTATTTCCTCCTTGAGTTCAGTGTATTTAGTAATTTTTTCGGTTATAGTTTTCAAAAGATTATGGGTATTTGGGATCGCTATATCTACAATATATGCTATTTTATTATGTTTATCCTGCAGCGTTATATCCGGCCTATTGTAATGTATAGTTTTATCGGTAAGTATTGCGCGGTCATAGTACATTTTATAATTATTATTCTCTAATACTGGGTTTGGTGTGTATTTATAATATGGTGTGTACGTGTTATTATCTGGGATTAAGTTATATTTTGTGGCCAATTTCTGATTAATTATATTAACAACTTGATTATGTCGGTGAGTGTAATCTGTTTGAGTGAGTGTAGGGCAAGCTCCTGTGATGTGCTGAATTGTTTCTGGGTCTCTATGGCATTTACGGCATTTATCGTCTGTAGCGTTGGGGTCTTTAATTATATATTTCCTAAAGTTTCGGGTATTGATAATCTGATCTTGGATAGCTATTATAAAACCTTCGGTTTCAGGGAACAGATTGGCATTAATTAACCACTTATTCGAAGCTTCTGCGTCAATGTGAGCTTGCTCAAGATCATGGGGGTGTCGACCATGTAGTGTTTTAGCTTTCCAACGATCTATCTTTTCTTTATCTGGGGGTGTAAGTCTATTAAATGTATGATTTGAAGAGTCTGATAAATTTAGAATTATTATTATTATTATTTTTTTTTATTATATGGACAATGAAAAGTCATTTACTGTCGTAATGGTTCTCTGTATCATTCTCGACTTATTCTGCAACTGACTCTCTCGGAATACTAGCATTATACTGCAATACTTTTCATGACTTTTTCATTTTAATTCAAGACTTAACAATCGAATTAATGTCTGGCAAATTTATTTTAAGTTTTTCTTATCTTTAAATAACATAATATTAAAATTACAGACATTATAAAATACTTTGAAATTTTTATAAAAAAAAAATAAAAAATCGCGTATGGCACATAGTTAGCATTGTCAAAAATGTCTGGCAATAAAAAAACTATGTCAGGTAGACTTATTTAAAAACAAAAAATTAAAAATTACGCCTTCTAAAATGTTTTTAAAATCCAGGATTATTACCTGGACAGGTAGGATGCGCACTAAAGAACGCAACCGCTACCGCCAGCCAGATAGCCCAGACTCTAACCGAAAGTGCAAGAAGGACGACATATCACAAAATCAGCTGTCCTAAAATTCTTACTTTCCAAACGTTGCTAGCTCCCGTACCATAAATATATATATTCATACACGCAGCTTCGAACTAATGGTAAAATGCACGGCTTGTTTTATGATTATTAGAACGACGAACTAGGAAGAGCTTTATTAGTCACATTCAAATATTTTTATTTTTCTTGATCCTGGGGATCTAAAGAGTAATAGAAACATATTTCACCAATGATATTATGTTAGTATAGGATAAAGAAGGACAAAAGACGAGTAAGTTAGGATCGAATTAAGGACTATCTGTTTCTTGCTCATTGCACTACTGAAGTAAATTAACTTAAATAAATTCTCCAATATATTTTCCGAAAAAAATATTTTTTGATCCGATTGTCAAGTACTGTACAGTACCAGTGTCAAGTGCTGGCAGAGGATTGTTTCTCGCATAATTATGTCAGCTTACTTATGTCACCGACGTAATCATGTCGGCGTCGAGAAATAGCCATCTCTCGTCGGTGGTTCATCTCTATTGACTGCACTTACCATATAGTGCACTGTAATAATTTTGTTTCACCAGTATAAAATAAATCCCAGTACTTCACAATTGCAAACCATTATATCAAGATTCACTGAGATCACGTGTACAAAACCTTGAAACAGCTCGCTATCACAATGTTTATGTTTGCCAACAAAAATAACATCGCGTGTTTATCCCACAAATAACCCTTCATGGTCGGCTGCAAACACCCGGCGCGCATATTATAATTACCTTTAGTAAAAACGCGTTGTAAAGCCTCCGTTGATGGTAGGATTGCTCGTTTTCAGCCCAGTGTGAAATGTCAACTTTATTTTCGTGTCAGTTGGTAAATTTTACACTTGAGGTGCAGAGGACTTGGCTGTGTTTTATTTGACGCTCGTTTTGACTTTTAAAGAAACATCAGGAGTAGAATTTAATGCTTGAGAGCTTGTAACAATTTGGCAAGTATAAGAAGTTTCCTAAACTGAATTAGGCCAGTATAGTGGACTAAAGGAGTATTTCCTGTGGAGTTGATAGGTTTGTAGGTGATTGTTCGTAAAATTATATGATAAATCATTTTAAAACATGAAAATCATATTGCTAGGCTCTTAAGTAAGTGTCCGATTAACACAGTCAGAAGAGAAGTAATGCATCTACAGAATTATTGAAGAACAAATAATTTTAGATTAATCATCTATAATAATAAATGAATCAGAATAGATTATAAGATAAAAACCCTTCTTAACACACACTAAAATACCAATTGCATACATTAGAATGGTTCCTAAGTTTAATTACAGCGGGAGGCAAGTTCGGCGGTTCCTGCTCTTTTGCCATGATATTCGTTGAAATAAAATTTGCTTCCGAGCGAGTTCGAGACAAAACAATTTCAGTCGATGAGGCAAGAAATGGTGCATTTCGGTTTCTTCCTTCACCTACTACTGGAAGGAAAGTCGCTTGAATATCATATTTTTTGTTTGATCTCTGTTATTATTAAGTTCTCTGTATTTATTAAGTTTTGATGCTAATGAGGTGTTATGGGTTTGTAGTCTTTGTTTGTCTATTACTGTGAAACCTTTAATGGATACATAGATTGAAATTATTTTCATATAATTTAAGGCTGATTTAATCGCAGTAGTTATTGAAATTATGACGCATTTGGACAATTAGTACAAGACCTTATATCATAAAGTTCGAGATTTGATTCCCAAATTGTAAAATCTTCTTTTTCTAATTTACTTATATTTGCAACAATTCTCAACGTTAGTCCTGGTGGAACGCCTTTAAAAACAGAAAATACAATATTTTTAACAAACGCCAATAAATGTCTTACATAGCTTGACAATTGTTTTTTTCACAAATACCAAGACCAGGACAAAAGCTAGTGGAATCTATTCGAGTATCCTTAGTAGCCCCGATACAGTTGATTTCAATGAAACTGAGCCACTTGGAAGCCACACCGGTGAACTCTTCCAGTCGTTGCAGAACTTTTCGCTGAATTACCGCCCTCCAGTGACGAGCTCATACCACGATGGATAACTTTCCCATTCTGTGACTTCGTATGGTTTCTTCCTTTTGTGCATTGTCTTCATTGCCGCAGTTTACTTTCTTGAAGTGTATAGGATTGTCGAAGTCCACAAACCCATTATGGAATTGTTTAATTGAAGAAATATTGAACTCCTTGGAGGGCTAGAAATCATCAGTTTTTTATTAACGACTTCCATAATTCTTCTTGAATAACCAACACGTAACTTTTGAGAGGAATCAAATCGGTTGAACTATTTGACCTCGTGTCATCATATTTTGGTAATTCTTTAGAATTACAATTTAAGCTACAAATAAAGATAACACTGATATTCATATAACCTTGCATTTAATATCAGATTTTACATAATATTTTGTTATCACTGACATAATTTTCTTAAAAATCTCAGTCGTATCATAATCGTTGATAACACAATCATAATATAATCGACATAAAACCATGCACAAGTCCAACCTCCTATTTTCCATATGAATATCGTATTTAATTATATCTGTAGTCAGGTACAGGCATTAGCATAAAAAGCACGGAATAAACAGCTCAAATAATGCGATCGCCGCATTCGCTTTGCATATGCAACGCAGACCGCTGAGGTATTTTCTAAAGTGCCCAGAACCGCATTTCAGTTGTTTAGCACCTGTATTGCGGTGTGTTTAACGCTTTTGTTGTGCTTGCATCGGGTGTTTTGCGAAATGTCCAGTTGGGAATATAATTCGTTTCGTGTTTGTTAATTTGGCTTGGTTGTGAAGAGGTGATGCTTTTGAAGTGCTATTGTGAGCTGAAATCTATTTTAATTTTATACGTTAACTGTTAGAATATCTGTATTAATCTTGTGATAAAACTATCCCATTGTTGGCCTCCGTTTCAATTGAGACTAAGTGCATCTTCCTTTCAGCCAACTCGAGATACTGGATGATAAGATTAACAAATTTCCTCTCGTCAAGAATAAAGAGTTAATTTCGCTTTGTTGGGAGAGGCAGTGGTTGGATTTCACACACCTTTGAATTTTTTGTCGACAATTTTCTGATACGCAATCCCTTGATGTTTTAACTTTACTATTCATGCGAGCTCTAATTAACCAATAATAATAATATATAAGCGATTTATATAATATAATAATATAATGGGTGCCCCAATAATGAACCCCTAACATCTAGTTATGTTTAGACAACCAACCCGGGTCGGGTTGGTTGTTTTGTAATAGTTAATATACAGCTAAAAATATTTTCATAAACTTAATAATACAGATCGATTCACCAGAATATTTCATGCATCAATAAAAGGCGATGAACAAAAAGGTTGAATATTCGAGCACAAGTTCTTTTATCAGCATTTATGAACTTCGAGGCATTCGCGACGAGCTTCACAATATTACCCGTGCTTTATATTGAAGTATAGTAACTATATGTAACTACATACGTAATCATGCTTATATCTCTGAAGGGGTAAGCAAAACTAGATATCTTACACACAGTTTGTTTCTAGCTTGTTAACAAGCTTTCAAGCTTATTTCTATCACGAGGTATAAGAAGCAAACCTATCTTTCTCTCTTCAGCGTCTGGGAGTGTAATGCTGAATGTAGGCTTCTCTCAAGGATTTCCGTAGAGAACTGTTGCACAGGACCCAAATTTCAGACCCGGCAAAATCATGTGAGAATTTTCACATATCACTCTCTAGTCCATCCCTCATGCATGAGGATCGTGGTCAGCATCAGGGTTGCATTTGGAGTGATTGATCTGTCTCAGCTTATAACATATAATCTCGCGCAATTGGATTTTATATCCATGATGTGTACCTAGTACCTACCAACCGACCGGCTTCAACTGACGATCTTCAACTTGTCAGCCCAATCCATTCCCCTCTCGACTATTGCCATATCTGAAATATTTTAGTAAAGTTTTGCCCCTTTTTGACGTATCAATAGAACTCCTGACAAATGCTGTCGGAATAGGATTACTACAGAACGAGTGACTCTGGTCGACTGTAGCTCAAATCCTCTTAGCTTAAAGTGGGGACTGCAGTCGATCGAATTCCTGCTCTGAATTCAGGTATAAATAATATAATTTTTGAGTGTTAGTGCGGATTTATTAACCAACACGCGACTCAACATATTCGAGGCACGATTATCACTATAATAACTTGAAGTAACTGTTTTACTGTTTTGAGTAGCTTCTCGTGTAAACCATGATGTAGCTATTCTTGATAGCATAATTAAAGTGGTATGACCGAGGCGGGTCCAATGTCTTACACAAAGCTTTAATATTCATTAACATTTTTTTACCCAACTCGACATTGAATCCTCCATCTGGAGAGGCTAGCTTTTTTACCTTTATTTGTAGGTAAAAATTCTCAGATAGTCGGAGTGTTCATACTTAATAATAATTATGTACTTGCCGTGTGATTTGCATAGTGTAAGGTGTGACTTCATAGTGGTCGTATTTAACTTAAAAACGTGCTTGTTTGAAGCGACTCGCATTCCTTAGCTCGTTCAATAAAATTACTTATTCTAGGCAAAAAACTAGGTTCAACTAGAATTAATTTCTACATACGAAGGTCAAAGAGATAACTGTCTGCCTAAGAGATGTTTGTAGAGATTGTAAAGGAATATGAATTTAAAAGACTTCTTGTATAAGGACTACTTCACCATAAAGACATATAAAAAGTACTTATACCTAAGTTAAAAATGCAATACACGCGAGTTACCGAGCCAGCGAAATCCATTTAAGAGCACGTCACTCAAGATACGAAATAATTTTAAAACTCCATAATATTCTTCATATTTAACGCCACACGGCTGGTGACAGGCGGACAGGCGAACAAGAGGACAGGGAGACAGGGTAGACAGGCGCCATCTGCATTTCTGCTTAAACAGCGACTTTAAGCGAATTCTCTCGCTATCTCACACCGGCAATTATCGGGGATGTACGAGATAAAAAGGGTAAATCATTTTCGAGGTGTTCCTTGTTTTTTTTTAACCAATGCTCGTTTAAACATGCAAAATTTAAGAAGCGGTTGTATATGAAATAATATAAGTCCATACTTATTAATACATATTATCTACAGTGAAAAAGTAGTAAAAAATATAAGCAGTTAAAACTACGGTAAGCAAGCAGGGTATTTGGTCCGACCGGATAACGACTATGGTTTGCGATGGTAGCGCATCATAATGGCTCAAACTAGTTTGTCGTATTTTGAAGTCAGTTTGTGTATCTCAGATTTCAAATGGGTCGTATTAATCACGCGACCATTCCTCACCGGTGGATATTAAATTTAAACTATACTACTATTCTCCATCAGATGGGTATACGTTTGTTGTGTCAATACAAAAATATACTTCAACCATTGAATTCATAGTCGTTACATAAATTATTATTACACAATACGATAGCACTGTTTCAAATTTCAAATAAATAACCATCAGTACCTGTTATGATTAATGGGAGTTGAGAACGCAAAATAGAAATTCACAAAGCTAGCAGTAAATACATTTTTAATTTTTAAATTCATTTTTTGCATAATAGAAAAGCCCTAAAGGGCAGACTGTGAAAAAGTTAAAACCATCAATAAATTCAATATTCGCTCTTAATATTCCAGATAAAGTATCCAAGCAAATATAACACCAAACAACATAGATATACAAGATCAAACAATCAACATTGCTTGCACTAAGACGTGAGCTGAGAAGCTTGACGTCACGTCACCGCCAAATGCAATTCCCTCAGAAACACGTTTATCTGATAAAAATGTGCAACGACGTAAAACTCCCTTTTAACATAAAATTCACCTTAGAATAATTGAATAAAGAAATAGCCAGTTGTTGATATGGTATTATGATCTTTGATATTACTTAAGAAATTTAATTAACTACTTGGTTGGTTTCTAATAGCTGTTTGATTTTAAGAGCTGTATGCGTAGAAAAATTTCCTTTCTACTAGTAAAAGATTATTATAAGATTGTCTAGATTTTGTACGCTTTTATAGACGATGGTGAACACTATATGATTCTCTTTTTGCTTAAGATTATTTCATTTGATCTTGGTTTAGCTCTCTCGTCGTACATGTACTTTGATTAATACTAGTCAAATCATTTACTTGCAATTCTTTTCACATAATTGATTACAGTCACATAGAGAGGTAAATAATAATACTGGATGCATCAAACAGCATACCAGGCTCTGTGTCGAACCTTGGGAGAGGCCTATGTCCAGCATTGGACTGCAACGGGCTGATGATGGTGATGATGATGATGATATAGACAGATATTATATTGACAAGCAGTTTCTCGTTTGTCGGGCCAGCATTCACACAAATAATTTGTCCACTCTTCCTGAATTTTGTAAATTTCCTTTGCTCTTTGTTCTACATAAATATGCAAATAAAAGATATTAAAGTACCTTGCAGTAAAGCTGTTTCTTTCAAAACATTCACTCGGGGTGTTAGTGAAATGAACGTTATTTTGCCGCCTCCGATGTAGCATCTGTTGTTGAATAATATATGGCTACAGTCTCCGAGGATGCCGAAAAACCTGTGCATAATGTTATCCAAAAGCGCACCTGCTGTATTTTAAATTTAATTAAACGTCTTTAGATGGTTAGATCGCTGGATGCAGGCCTTTTCCGAGAGGTCTCTAAGGAAATCCATGAAGGAGGTCAGCAGAGGATTTTCTGTGGCATATAAGTTGAGAACACTAAGGTATTGGATGCAATTCTTAGATAGAGCTATTCACTTTAATATGAGAGTTTCGTTTCGAAAACCTCATATAAGTTGCTCGAGATTGGCACTATTAAACAGCGTGGCGACAGACTCATTCCCATTTAAATTTTGACTTTAAATCCCAGAAACTGAGTCCATCGGGAATATAGTCGAGATTTTATTATTTGTTTTCAAATAAAATGTCTGATTAAATAGTTCCATTTTGAAAAGTCTTCAGGGCGGTATTTGTCCAAATGAAAGCAATTGGGCTCGAAAAGTATGAGGATCGCGAATTTTTAATAGCAGTTTACGCAAATATAGTGCCTGCAAGATGAATAATTTAAGGATCATTGATGGAAGCTGGTTTTTAATTTTCTGGCTCGGGAACAGATAAACACCTGATGGTAAACGCAATACCGTCGATATAGAGATTATAGAGTATCGAATAGCAGCAGATACTCTCTCCATCTATTCGACACAATTATGCCGGCTTACAAGAATGTATTTAGATAGATACATTCTTGTAAGCCAGTTCAGGTCCATCAATAATATAATCTATGATAGGCCTCTGTTCTCCAAAGGATAGAAACAATTTACAACGCCCGAGAAATGCTAATTTATAGTAGAGAAATGAAAGCTACTTTAAAAGATTTAAAATCCCAGTATCAAATAGTTTTATTTGAAAAGATTTATTTGATTTATAGCAAATTACTGACAATTCCCTTGTGTCATTGACACAAAGTTTTCGTTGAGCAATAATTAAAACTTAGCTTCAATTTGAAATACAAAGTAATTTAAAGTTGCATGGCCACAGAGTGTTAATATCACAAGCAGAGAACTTCAAATTAAATGTAAAGAGAGATAGTTAGGCAATTTAAATTTAATACTTAAAGCCACGTAGTTTCTAAAAAGTTTGGTTCTTCACTTTGTGCACTTCTCTAAAAACCTTACTATTATTATAAACTAGCGGTCGGGCATGACTTCGCCCGGGTGCAGATAATTTTTGAGTCCAGTCCACATCAACAACATATTATTTCGCGTACTAATTGCTTTATATTCAAACTTTATGTGACCGCCGTCGACTATATTGCTTTTCCCGTCCCGGTATACCCCGTTTTGTCACTTCTATTCTGTCCCATGGCGAAAAGCACGCAATCCTGCCCTCTCCTGTCCCGTGCCATCAATTTAAATTTGAAAGAGTAGAAAATATCTATATTTGTATTGAATTCCTGACTCATCAAACAGAAACACTACATTTTTCGGGATAAAAAGTAGCCTAAGTCCGTTTCCATGATCGTTCGTTTTTTTTGTAACGCTTTCACGCTTTAACTACTGAATTGATCATTATGAAATTTTAAATTCACGTTGTCAGGAGTGCAGTGAGGTTACTTTTCATTCAGAAAATGTTCGCGAGTGAAAGAAAAATTAGTATTAGATGGTCGCGTCATCTAAAAAAATATTACGCTAGTTCGCCATAAATAGGTTTCAATTTAATACCCAATTGACAGAAATGAGGGCAGATGTCTCTTCGACGACAACCTAGATCAAAATTCTATTCACATGTTACCCTAAGTTCCCGGACGAAGCTGCAAGGAAGAGCTAATAAATATATAACACACAACAATCATACACATATTCCAGACCTCACAATAATGATACCAAATCTTGTATCGTGGGTAATAAAAAGTACAACAGACTTCTCAACTTCGCTACACTACGATACAGGTGAGCAAAATTTATACTACCCAACTCTATGCATGCTTGCCACATTAATCTAGACCTTTTTCATGACAAATGTGTATGTCTCCATCACGATATTTTCAAAACATTTATGACAATTGCAATGATTGCCTCGGTGGTGCAGTTGTGCCACGGTATGATTGCACAACTGAGGTCTCGGGTTCGAATCCCGGGTCGAGCAAAGTGTGGATTTTTTATTCATTATCAGCCCGGAGTCAGGAATTTGTGCCCGATATGGCGATATGCTCGCCTCCTATGGCATCGTGGGACGGTACACACAGGGCGAAACCTGGGTGTACTAGTTGCACCTCTGCCTGCCCCTTCTGGAAAAAAGGCGTCAGTTTATGTATGTATGTATTTAGTGGTCAGTAAGTACTTATAGATGTTAAGTTTTTGATTATAGTTTAAATTATGTTTATTAAAAATATTATGTTAAAAATTATTGTGTTTTAAATGTTTATTACTTTGAGTGTAATTGTTTTGGTCTATGGACAGTCAATTAGTATTTCCTTTTTAATAAATAATAATATTTCATGTATTTAAATCAATATTACTACAGTATAAAAAGTAATTACCATACTACCTATCAACCCCACGTAAAAACATTTGCAAAATGAAAAAAAATCCGAACTTATTCATACCACGCAAATAAAAATAAATTTTCGCTGTACTGCCTTTTGTAATGTCTATTATATAACTTAAAATTTGAGTAATAAATTTTTTAAACTACATCTTGCGAGTTTAAAAAAGCCCACATTTTTAGCATTTTATTTCAGCGTAGGCATTTTGTTTATTAAAAATGTAAAGTTAACGATATAATTCGTAAACTTGGCCTTGGAATACTATTAACACCACCTTGGTTTGGTCTCAATTAAGTTGGACCTAGAACTTGATTTATCATATTTTAGCTCAAAAGTGATAAAAGAATAAGCAGCTGAAAAGTTATAACTGCAGACACCTGGTGGCATTCATTTTAATAAAATATCTGAGTTACTTCTATAGTATAACTCAAGTCATTATACAATTTTCCATGGTGTCCGTCGTATGGCGAGATAGAGCCCTACTTTTGAGAGTTGACTTATCGCGCGTTAAGAGCCCCCTTGGCTAGACGGAAAAAATTAAAACAAAAGTTGTAACGACACTTTTTGCTATAGTTGTAAGCCGTGCGGCGTGCGCATGTTTCTCTCTCTCTCTCTCTCTCATAGAAAGCAAGCCAGTTATTTTCGTTTCGTCTTTCTATTTCGAATTGAACAGCGCGATGTCGCGACGATTATTTTTGTTGAGTGTATACAGGTTTTTTGTACATAATAAATAATAAAAAATAATAAATCGAACTTCGTTCCATCCGGGTGTCCCTTGACACCTCTCAAGTTTTTTTTATTGCGATGAATGGCGAGGCATGCCAGTCGCCTGATGGTAAGCGACACGACCGCTCATGGACAGTAGCAAAACCAAACAATTCTACTGCCCTCGCCATCCTGAGACATAAGATGTTAAGACTCTGCCTACAATGTCCTTCAAACCGGAACACAACAGTGCATTTACATTGCTGTTTGGCGGGAGGAATAGACAATGAGGTGGTACCTACCCAGGCGGCCTCACACATATGTGAGACCACCAGTTAAAAGACGAAAGTAGGATTCTAAATGACATTGAAGTATTTTAAGAGTATATATTATATTATTCTAGCGATTAAAATAAAACTACTTTTTACGGACTTTATTGGGATTTGGTTTAATTTTTACATTTTTGAACTTCTCGATTTTTCGATTGCTTTACAGCTTTCGTGGTCACGGGGTGGACCACGTAAAAATTAGTTTTATTTCAATGAGTAACATTCGCGTAAACCTATGAAAACCTTTATTCTACCGATTACTTTACTGCTAATTGTAACTTTGCGAAAGTATTACATTTACAAAGGCACCATCGCTACTTTATACGACAGGCATATTGTGACACAACGTTTCCACGTAGCAATGCACGAGCACTTAAACAGCTGTGTGTGCACTCTGTCTGTTAACCATCCGACAATAAAACAAATGAAACGCCCCAATATATTCCAATTTACAACACTAGAAATGTAGTGAAATAATTTTCGCGTATTTAAGTTACTGCATCTCATAAACACAATAACATTTTATTTACAAAACATAAACTGTACATAATAGATATAAAATACACAACCAAGATCTTTGCTACGTGACTTGGGTAAGTATACATCGTTTTAACAAATCTCTCGTTGGCGTTTTCGGTTTGTTTTGAGTACATTGCTGGTTATGTATAAATTATCAAAATGAGGAAGATGCAAATGAAAGAAAATTTTACAAAATGTGGCAGCACGAGTTGGATCTATCCATTAATTATGGGCTTAGGTATTATTTATTTATACAAACATTCACTTTTTAATACCCGTGACACAATAAAGAGAAAAATATATTGAATTATTTTGTCATGACCACACTCTTAAAATGAGAAGTAGTCTGTATTTGAGGCTATGCGTCTTTGTTGGTTATAGTAATATGATATCAACTATATTAACCAATTCTATCAGCATACATCGTAAGTATTCCAGTTACCATCGCTCTAACAAAATGCAACCATAAATATTATCCTCCATTTACGCATCAATGTACACCAAACAGCAGCAAGATTCCATCCAATATTTCAGGCTGGCATAATAATGTAGACATTGGGCCGAAGAACTAAAAGTGTCGAGTGTTGATCCACGTGCTGTGAATACTAAGGCGGATGGTTTTATTGCTAAAACAAAATCTAACTAAATTACTCGAGACTCTCTTCGAGGAGCGGAGTAATTGGAATGATGTTTCGGTTTTACTCAATCGCCAATTATTTTTATCTAAGCATTACGCTATCGATATTTCGATAAATGAAAATAACTTTGTTAGAGCTAAATCGTTATGCTATAGATTTGATCTATAATAGTAGTATAATGTATGTGTGTAGAAATTTCGGAGTGGAATATTCTTGAATAATTAATAAATACACCAAACAGGGTATGTATTCTTGACCCTAAATTAAGATTGAACTCTCGTGTCGTGGGGATGAGAAACTACGAGAGACTTTTCACTGTAGCAAACACTCAGACCTGAAACAAATACTTGTGATTCACACTAATATTTGTGTTTGCGCAGGGTTCGAAACCGAGGTTTCTCGTTTCACAGCCGGCTTTTAACGAACTGCGTCACAGAGGCTGTCAAAAACTTATAGAAGTTCATATAAAGTAACAGCTTGGATGTCACACTTTTTACAATAAATAATATGCCTCACATCATTTTTAGAAGTCTGAAATATTACGCTCTTACATAAAAAAATATTTTGGTATAGTATTTAATAAAATTTGGTGAAACCTGAAGATTGCGGGGTCAGACAGGGTCAGGTTTAGAGTAAAACTAATGAAGAAGTAACACGTGGCGCGGTAAATTCCCACGGCTCGTTCTCCGGGGGTTTAATAGTCAGTTTTACGAACACTAGGCTCGATTTAATTTAAGGATAGTACTTGAAATAAAGCCGCCTTGGTGGTTTCGCGGCAGCGTCAAAATTGTAGGGTCCTACCTTCGATTTCTAAGTCAAGAAATCATATATAATGATGATCTGACTTTCAAAACATTAAATTAACAATAATTGTTTATTACTGATCCAGATAAGTGTTTCGAATCTGGTAGGAATCCAACCAGATTCTAACATTCGCAAGTTTTGCTAGGATAAGAGCCGGTGGTATCGACATACCTCTTATGGACATCCGAATGTATTGAAAACGAGGGCAGATTGTGTTCCGATTTGGAGGGCATTGTAGACAGAGTAACTACAGACATAATGAGACTTGACATCTAATGTCTCAGGATGGCGAGCGCAGTGGAATGCCAAGCATTGCTTTTTAATTCATAGTTATTTGGTTTTGCAACTGTCGATTAGCAGTCGTATCGCTTTCCATCAGGCGAATAGCATGCTCGTCTCGCCATTCATCGCAATAAAAAAAAAAACATATTGTTTTCAATGAAATTATTTTATTTTACATTTGTAATATATCCTCTATTTATCCAACCGTCTCGTTTGCATCTACCGGGTATATCAAGACTACGACCGAAAACGAAGCCAGGTGGTAGTTTTAGTGGTTACAAACATGATGCAAATAAAAATGTAGCCAAAACAGACACAGACATTTTTTTAGAATTTTTTTACAATTGTTGTGTTTGGGTGGTAGATACCTAGTTTTTGCGAAAATACTAATTTAAACCCTTACGTACCATTGAGTGTTTAAAAATAAAGAGGTGTATATCGTTATTTTAGGAAAACTATGTATATATCACCCAAATACGACGATAAGTAAAAAATTATAAAAAAAAAGTTGTAAATTTTTTTTGTGAAATTTTTACTTGCATTGTGTCTGAAGTCACTAATACTACCATCCGGCTTCGTTTTCGGTCGCGGTCTTGATATACCCTGTATATAAGCTACATTTAATCCGCCTGGCTGGACACAAGGCCTGTAAGGAATTTATCATGGCGCAGTTTCTATAATTGTACGCTATATTGGAGTGGACGGGGTGCATTCCTGGAGAGGCCACTGCGTGAAATGAGGACGAGGCATTTTGTCGTGTGGTCATTACTTACCGCTAGTAAGAACTGGTACAATTGTTGATTATTTCATGTATTTATTAATTTTGAAAATTAGAATGCATTTCATTCTTTATTATCATCATCGAAAAGTTTACTGCTGCTCAAAAACCTCCCTAAAATGTCCTCAATTACATAATACAAGAACCGGCGTGATCTACCGGACTTTTGGCACGTTCAGTTTTATTCCTAGGTTAATTGCAATTGTTTTCTTTTTAATGATAAATAAAATATGAAAGATATTTGTAAATGCATAATATTATAGTTAATATTTACCAAACTTTTGTGTATTCATCTGTTATAAATCACAATACTAATACACAAATAAATGAACAGGAAAATAAAATTTCACGAAGCGCAAAACCAATCTCATCGACTGTTCCATTCAAGAAACACCAAAAGAGACTTAATTTAAAAATCGTATTAAAAGTGCTGGGAACTGAAATTACAAAATGCGGACCTAAACAACTTGGCTTGTTCATCATCGAACAGCTGTTGTGTAACACAATATACCGCCAAATAAAATTTGTTCCGCGCAACGTGTTTTATAGAGACTAGCCCGCTGGCAAAGAACGCCCAAAGCCATGAATTTCAAATTTCAAATGTAGCTTAATATAAAATTTATTTGGATCAAAATTACAGGGAAATGTCGGATTGCGAACGCCAGATGCTGTAGTTAGTAATCTGCGTTTGAAATGGCGCATTCCTCAAAGCTGAGCAATTTGTTTCAATTATTTTTTGTGGCGTTATTGTGCATTCTGTTGCTTTAATGTCTTGGAAGACTTCGAGGTTTAACTAATTACGTTTGCCAATTGTCATGCTACTGGCTTTTTGTGATGGTATTATAGTACGGTACGATAACAGTAACGGGTTCTACCTACACCTTTTGAGATGAAAGAAATCGTCGCCTGCTTGTGGTGTATCTGCTGACCAACGAATGAAACTCTTACAATCGATAGGTGGTCAAATAATCATTTCTAAATGGCAGGTTGTTAAGAAGTTGTTAGGTTATCATATGGATAGAAACCTGTATACCATAGCAATTTGTAAGAATTTGTATAGTATGTAAAGGGCAGCGTGGTGGACTATATGCCCTAACTCGCAATCGTACTCTCAATTGTAGGAAGGCCCGGGCACTATAGTGGGAAGTATATGGGCTGATATATATACAGACAAATTAATGTTACGTTATGTGCTAAATTCGTTAGTAAAAATACAATATGCTCGTTTCCACGTACTGACTGCACGAATACTCGCTTTGTAACATGATATTACGCCCCGTAACACCGGTCAGTACCCACGATTAGAAGGCAATAGCGTCATCAGCACGAAAAACTGCACCCTGCGCCCTATGTTCGGTAATCAGCCAGCTAAGAAGAGTGAACACAAGCAGCGACATGTACTTATTTTTAAATTTAGTTATAATCTCTGTTTTTTCACAGGTGTACAATAAAGAATAGATAAATAAATAAATGATTAAGGTCTATATACAGAAATGGAGTCCTTGAG
Organism: Deilephila porcellus; assembly: GCA_905220455.2. Lineage (NCBI taxonomy): Eukaryota > Metazoa > Arthropoda > Insecta > Lepidoptera > Sphingidae > Deilephila > Deilephila porcellus. The sequence continues at coordinate 12,475,128 of LR999988.1, forward strand.
ACTAAAGATGGTTATAATGATCTTGATTACAATAAAGGGAGGTAATTTAATTTTATAAAAATAACGGTAATAATCGAAAATTGAAATACCTATTTCTTTTTTTTGTGACCCACCATAAGCTTAGCAATTTATCGACAATCCTTACTTTATATTCCTACATAATCAATTGGTCGCTACTACCTTTATGAATAAAAAAGAACCGAATCAAGAGTTTCAAAAACCGGGATAGTGTGTTCTGCGTCACCCGGTGCTGCTCTCAACGGCTCCTGCACACAAAGTTTGGTAAGCAAGCGGGCAAATTAGCTTCACCCTCATAATAATAGGGATATTGCTTCATAAATCACGTTGATAACAGCCGAGTGCTGATTAAATAATACGACGTGTGAGACTAAACTGTGTGCGTGAGCTTTTTGTAACTACGGTCTTAAAGATTTACGCTTTACAAACTGCATATTATGTAATCTTCGTTAAAATGTTGAATTCTAGTCAAATACGGTTTTCTAACCGAAAGACTGACGCTAAGCGGTGGCTAAAAAGTGCCCAATACCTCTTTCCTCTTCCCATCCTTTTGCCTTCCCGCTTTCCTCCCAATTTGATGGGCTGGCAACATATCCCTGATCCGAGCTGTGGATGTTCTTGGGCGGCAATGATCACTTACCATTAGGTGACCTGTTTGCTCGTTTGCCGGATCAATGCAATAAAATAAAATATTTTTCCTTCACGGTTTACCACCCATTTATCACGTCAACAGCCAAATAAAACTATATACCTAGGTAATAAAGTCTATCGCTAGTGTCGAAAGAAAAAATCTTAATGTGAGAACAAAATGTTCTTGCAGAAACAACTTGCTCAGGTATTTTATCAATGCAGGCATGAAGCAGTCGTGGCCGAGCGGTTAAGGCGTCTGACTAGAAATCAGATTCCCTCTGGGAGCGTAGGTTCGAATCCTACCGACTGCGAACTCTATTTTTTTTATTCTTTTTTTATTTGGCTCAAACTAATAGCGTTCGAGGCCAAAGTCAACTTAACTTCCTTGTAATATACCCTGCAATCTAACGAATAAACTTCAGGTAGTTAACAGATAGCGGCATAACCACGACAAAGATGGCATAGTTCAATAGCAAATTCATGACAGACAGCAGCGTCATCAACGCGAAAGATAAACCAAAAATAAATGCACGTATGGGCAAATCTTCTTTGATTGCATTTTAACCACCTTTCATCCACATTAATTCTATTGAGGTGATGCCTTTGTTTTTCATACATATACCTCATTGGGCAACAAATCTTTGTAGTAAATGAACCAGTTCCAAATCACTATTTCCTGGTATAACCAGTGCATCGTCGCGTGATGGCCAATGCACCACTCTCCCAGTTAATTTCTCTAAGTGTCGTGGTCAGCCGCAGCGTCTCTAATAGCTCTTTACTTGCCCTTAAAAGCCGTCCAATTGCTTTTTGACTCGTTAATTTGTCAAAGGAAATATTCCTTTGTGCTGCACTCGCTGCAGTCACGGGAATTTGAAATTATTTGTAGCTCTACATGTGTATATCTATGTTTGTTCGGACACCATGTATCATCATTTGATGAAAAGTAATTGTGACAATTGTAGAAATTAGTTCAGAAGTACGCGGAACCGACGAAAATGCATAAAGAGATTGATGAAAATGGACGAAGCGAAAGTAATACATCAAGATCGAGCATACTGGAGACATCTGCCTACACTAATAACATGCAAGCTAGAAAATTATGAATGCACGTGTGTCATAGCTTTACATTTTGATACACTTTGATTGCAAGCTTTGGGTACAGCATGAATGCATGGTCAAAAAAGCAATACCATTTTCCCATAGAAAACCAAAGAATAAGATTTCCATACGCTCAATATATCTTACAACTCCTGTCGTGTCTCCTAAACTCGCTATGCTGCGTTATAATTGGTTGGCCTGGTTGTGTAACTTAGAACCAACCAGGGTTATAAGCTAAATCTGGACAAGAAGATAAATGAAGCGGTTTTTTCCATTATTTTACTCCTCACTCTGTTTTTGTAAACCAAACACAAAAATAGTAACAAATTACTACCTATCTTATCTCAAGTCCTCTGAGTAGTTGTACTTTAGTATTATAAATAAGCCTTACACCACCAGTAGAAACAATACAGATGACGAAGGGCGATCCTAAGTACGTAAGAACATCTCAACTGTTCATATTGATTGTTCGGATTTTAGAGTGTCGCTACCAATTGTTCTCTTCGACGTTATTGTGCTGTCGAGTTGTAGATGAGTTAAATAATGGAGCATTGTACGCACAGGTAGGTATTGAGAGAGGGAATTTATATATAATAACGGTGTCTGTAGTCTTAATGTATACCGGCAGGCTCTTCTGGGGCGGGACCACTGTCTTACAGAAGATCGACGTGAAGCGTCAGCTTTGCTGTCACATTTCGTTTGGTGAGTGGGATTGCTGGATGACCAATACCTCTTCCCATGCTTTTTTCTTCCCGCTCCCCTCTCGATTGGATGGGTCGGCAGCATATCTATGATCCAAGGGTTGTGGATGTAGATGGACGGCAGTGATGACTTACCAGAGTAAGTATTGGACATAATGAGACTTAACATCTTGTGTCTCAGGATGGCGAGTGCAGTAGAATGCTTAGCATTGCCTTGTAACTCATGGTGTTGTTTGGTTTTGCTACTGTCCATGAACGGTTGTATCGCTTACCATCAAGCGAATGGCATGCTCGTCTTGCCATTAATTGCAATAAAAAATAATTAGGTGACCTGTTTGCTCGTTTGCTGGACTTATTGCATATAAACAAAAATAGGTACTTAAGACCGGACGAAATCGCGAATGGGAAGCAGAAAAGTAATACCACCGGCCGGAATAACGATACGATTGTTCTAAATGTAATAAATAAATACACCTAAGGGTCATTAAGATTTAAGTTTTGTTACCAAGGCTTGATATCAGGAATTACGAGAGTAATTTCGGTCTCAAAAAATAATCCCAAATAAGTACTTTTGATTAGGTACTCAAACATTTGTGTCAACCACGCGACGTCTTGACTCATAGTCGACAAAAAATAATCATAAAACTAACCGATAAATACTTTATTTGAACATTAATTTCATAACATCAAGTGTGTCACAGTTACGTCATCATGCCAGTTTAAAACAACCCCAGTACAAATATATGTTGTTTTAAATAACACATTTTTACTCTAAATTACTAAAAGCGAGGATTCAAAAAATATCTGTTGACAGTGGTAATAGTCGTAAGGGGAGAGGCAGCTGCTTGCGTCGCGTCGAGCAAACTCGCTCGGTTTACTTTACCGCTTACAGTTTTTGCCTCTGACGCGTGTTTCATAATGTTATTATGGGCCACAAATATTTGCACATAAATAAAGTATTTGTGAGCGAAAATCTCATGCCAATTACCGGAACTGGGAGTTAAAACGATCATTTACAAGAAAATTATTTATAATCAGTAATGCAATAAGTGGAATCATTTTTGATTACATAGAATTCCAATTACTGATATCTCGAAACGATGATTGAACAAAATAAGTGCGAAAAGTTTTAATGTGAAAGCCCGGAATTCGATGAAAATTTGTAGATTCCAATTAATAGGGTTAAATGGACAGTTCAGATGAAAATAATAAGATTAATTCATTCATAAGTTCTATAAGCCGCATGACAACTATCTGTTAACTGAAATCCATACTGCATCAACACTGACAGACGGAAAAACTATTGAAGCTGGATGTTGATAGATGCAAGTCGTTTCCAACTGGCGGCTTTAGTCTTGCCTGAAGCCTATGTTCAGCATTAAACGCTTTGTAGCTAAATAAAAATAAAAATGAACAATAAAATACAATTACTATTTTCAGTTCTTCCCTTACACCGAGTTAATACCTTAAGCGTTACCCAGCAATTAATCCCAATAAATAGTACAGAGCATTTAAACAATCCAAGTGTTAGAAAGGCGACGGAGCAAATATCCGAGACTAATGGTGCTGTCACAACAACGCGTCTCGCCTCGTTTGTCTTTCGCAGCAGATGTCAATTAATAAAAATCGCAATTATATCATTTTTTCTTTGCAATCTCTTATCGGTGCTCGCCAGTCGCTGTCGTCCCCAGCTGAAGGTCAAAGATCTCCATCGGGGGAATTTTTCTCAAGTTATTCTTATTTGAAAATCAATAATTCATCCTAATACGTCTTATCTTAGTTTATTACAAAATCTAACCGATTGGCGTCACAAAATTCAAAGTATAAGTTGAGAAATTGTTCATTCATCGATATTTTTTTATACAACTTGTTACTGCCAATTTTACTAAAAATTCTTAACTTCGTATGACCATCTTGTTGAATCAGTTTTACTTTGTTTGCTGCGCTAACCAATACGATTAAGAAAGTTAAAGAAAAGAGCGTACAGATTCTTAAAAAATCCCAGCGCACTATTATTCTTTCTGACTCTAGTTTAAAAACTTAAAATACCTACGTAATTCTAATGCCTCTAGTTAAACTTTAATTCAACATTTAGTGTGAGCTCACATAATTTGTTCAAATTCCCTGATAAAGCCAACAATAATAATTAAAAAAGAATTCATTAACACAAACACGCAGAAATAGCAGCGAGTATCAACAATCATCAGACTTAATGATCGAATCGAGCAGTCGAAGTTAAAATTCAATTAACTCGACATAACAATTCGGAAAGCGTTCAGCAGTTCAGCATTGGACATCAATACCAGGGCTTATATAGTTAATACATCAAATGCGTGGAATAGGAACGGGCGGCGCTCCAATTCCTATTGAACTACGCCAAAGTTAATGAAACTTGTCTAATTAAGTGTGTGAAATGCATTTAATTACGAAACTACGGCCTGAGGCGGAAAGCCAGTGTTACTACTTAATAGTTGGAGCATCAAATTTCTTAGCTATATTGATTCGCGTTTACGGTATCTTTATTGATTGATATTGGTTTTCTATAACTTTGTATCAGTTACTGGCACAGAAGCTGTATTTGTTTTATTTGGCTTCCAATTTTGAGAAATTCATACCTATAATCGGTATTAGAAACGGATATGCCATCGATGAGGATTTTATATCAAATCTAGGATTTTTTTTGACAACTAAATGTATTTTTTGTAAAGATGACGCTAGGTAAAGAGAAAAAAACTAAAAGACAAGTTGAAATCTCATAAATAGTATTTGAAGAATGAGAAAGTGTGGAAGTATGAACGTTTGAGGGACGTGTTAACACAAACACACAAACAGAACTTATCCACGGTTTTGTTTGATGTTCGTATGCGACCACCGTCGGATACATTAACTCTAGGCCGCGAGATCAGCGGATAATCCGAAATCTTAGAGTCTTAATGAGGTCATTAAATTGACATTATGCAGCTATACATCGATACTCATCTTCTCATTACACACGTGTAAAGGCAACAACTTCAAATTACTTTGGGATGATGATTTTCTGTCGGCAAAGAATCTGGTATACTTCATCAATGGTATAACCATTTGCTTCAGATGAACATAAGTTCCTTATAAGTGTCGAGTAAGCATGAATGAAGTGTAAACTATGACTTCTTGGGCTATCATCCCAGGTTGGTCAATCCATTTGTGTAAGTTTTTCAGTGTTATAAATAATTCGTAAGTTGCTCGAGATGGGAATATGTTATGTGTGAGATGGACTCGGTGAACCTTAGATGGAATAGTGGCACCTGTGGTCATGTTCTCATATAGGCATGAGCTTCCATATGTATGAAAGCATCACCAGCTGTTTCCGAATCAAAATGTCTATAAAATCCTGTCACCACATTAATCCTTATTAAAATAAAATGTAGGTACATCACTAGCTGACTCCATGGCCCATATACTCTCACCTTTCCCTGCGCTGAGGATAATCGTTGATTTATGGCTAATATCCTACATGATTTACCAGTTTTCTTATTCATTTTTTTTCTTCCACTCCCATTGCCGCTTTGCGAGCGCGTGTATTGAATTTTATCGCCTTTCGTATTATTGCTTTTGTTCTTGGAAAATGTCTGTGTTTCTTTTGCTTTATGATCTTTTATTGATTTGTTGTTCGTTTGGTAAAGTAGCCGGGGCCGGACAATTTTGTAATTAGAGTAGGAAGTTGTGTTTGTAACGTAATTTAAGCGTGGGATGTTCTTTCTTATTAGAAGTACTTTTCCACGTCTAAAAGCGTCGTATTTGTGTGATGCAGACTATGAATTATTGATGATATCGCCTCATTGGATCGGGAAGCCTTGGGTTCGGTTCTCAAGTTGGATATTTCAATATACCAAATCTCATTAATGTCCCAGACTTTGAGAATCTGTGCCCTGCGTTACGTTAGTTTCTTACAACTGGGAAGGGAAATAAACTTTGAACTGTAAGTGAAATTGGCAACTCTGCTTACCTTTTCAAGGATAAAAGCGTGAGCGTATACTCGTATATACAATTAAAAAATATTATTAAGAATGTTTCTATTTCTTGAAAGAACTTTGTCTGCATTGTGAGAAATTGTATATACCCGTAATGGGTTCTTATGAACTATTTATTTTTATTCTGTACATACTCGTATCTCACAAAGAAATTGTAGCTCCATTTAGAATGCGGAATATGTTCTACATCTTTGTATGGTTTGGTTTATTTCTATAATTGGCGTTGTATATTCCAAGACGATAGGTTTTTTAAAGGTAAAACTGATAAAATTAATGCAGATATATGTAAAAATGATTAGAAATGTTATTTGCTTTTTAATTATTTTTACTTTACGTATATTTTTTGGAAGGTTTGCAGTCTTTGAATGCAGAACGCTATCAAAAGGTCGCTGTGGATATATTTATGGGAGGCCTATTCTCAGCAATAAGTTAAATGTATGTAACGCTAATAACAACTCCACTTCTTGATATTAAGTGTGAGTCTATTTTTATTTTTTTTATTTTATTAATTAAACGATTTCCCACAAGGAATACACATAACATTAGAATAACAATATTAAACAAATAAAATCAATCCGCGTGTTTCCTCATTTATAGAAAATCACAACAAGCTCAACGAATGCTCAACACAAATTAAAATAAAATTTAAAATTGAAACAAATCAACACAAATTAAAATAAAACTAAAAATTGAAACAGATCAACAAAGTAAATTAAAATTGAAATTGGTAATGAATGTAACAATAATAAGAAAAAAAAACATGATATTATTATATTATGTACTTTAAGTTAAACAATTAATAATATTAATAGAATGAGATCAAAAGAAAGAAACAAAAATACTGAAATCGTACTGAAATCGTACGTCTCTGTACGTATTATAAAAAAAATGTAATGTGTTTCACAAGGTTTCAATGCTAAGTCCATTATTTTGCTCACCATTCCTTAGTAGTGCAAAATTAGGATTTATATACAACTTCGAAAATCTAATTTCAAATAAAATTTCAATCCATTTAGTTGTTTTCATAAACACATGTTTTTTTTGTAACGACCAGTTTTAAGTTTAGGTGTATCATTTGAATTGCAATTTGTACTGAATATAAAGATTAATGACCATATCGCTAGATGGCATCAGTTCTTCAGTTTTGTGTGAAGGACATTGTGACTGGGGGTTAGGACGAACGTTTACTTATAGATATTACTATTATTAGATATTATAGATCTTATACAGGTGATTTTTTCAAAAGGGCGTGGATGGCAAATTCCGAAACAATAATAAATGGCGAAAAATACTGAAAGTAGTCATGAGATCCATTTTGACAAACACTGCAAACCTGGATTTTTGAAAAATCAATATTCATCAAAATCGGGCTCGTGACTCCTTTCAGCACTTTTCGCTATTTCTTATAGTTTTAGATTTGGCCAACCACGCTCACTTGAAAAATCACCCTTTATAACTATATAAATAAAATATTATGTCATTTTATTCAGGCTCAGCAAAATCACTATAACGCAGGTCTATGGTTAGTACAGGGCAATACAAATAGAGTATTTATTGACAAGAGATAGTTATCGTTTGACGGTCGTCACGATTGTATCGGATTGATCGAAACCGTGTTCATTCGGACAACACTCTAAACGCGATGTACGTGCTTGAATGCTTCACTACAACGGATTTTTTCGTATAGTGTGAAAAGTTCGCTTCAATCGAAACAAATTTCTTGTAATTGTATAAATATGCAGAAAACTCAATCCAAATGTCAACCCAAGATCTGGGTGTTTGTGAGACTGAAAAGTCTCTCGTAGTTCCCGATACCCACGACATAAGACTCGATCTTAGTGCGGGATCAGGACTATGTATGTGACTGTTGTGCGTAGGTGTGAGTAAGTAAAAAAAAAATACTTCTACAGCAATAGCATAAACTAAAGTATTCTTTCTAACCCCAAACTAACCGACGGCCGTTCATCTGCCAAATAGCCGAACATGAAAAAAGTTTAATTCGGATCGAGATAAGCAGACAAGTTTGATCGTCAGAACTGTGGCTACTACGTGAGCGTAATAACTATTATTTTCTTGTATGAGTTTGTTATTAGTTGGAGAAAATTCGGGGGAGATTATGGGACCGTTTTTCTAATTTATAATGCAAGTGATTAGTTGGATCGTAGGTGCGTGGCATGTGTCTTAAAATTGGAGGGGAAAAGGGAAGACACAAGGATGGGAGTGGGAAAGGAAATATTGGGCTTCCAACAATCTTACTCACCAAAACGATTATAACAGCCATCAAAGTGGTCAATTCACGTTTATTTTCTGTGAATAGGCCAGTCGACATATTAAAATATCCCAAGCTAAGTACAGCACAGCTCTACCAATTTTCAATCACATTCACGTCCACATTACACCCACCAGGATCTCACATTATACGCAAAATAAACAGCACACATTTTAATACAAAACCTCCACGCACCAATGACTACAGAAGGCATCACTCCGAAATTAATCTCGCCTTGCACGAGTAGGACCGCGGCGTGCGCTCTGTGTTATTATAATTAAAACTTCCAACTGTAAAAAGAATATTTCCCTAACGAAAAAGCCGTCTGTTTCAGTGGAATTAATTACTGTAATCCCCCGTTACAGCGTTCACGTTTTAATTTTCTTGACGCTTGGAAAATTTGACAAGTGCAAACAGGTCGGCTGCGCCGGGTCCCGTATTTTAGTGGATTAATTAAATGACCTAGTGCGCTCTTCATATAAGGTTTTATTATTTTGTTTTACAAACTGATTACGTCAGATTAAATTTGGATTTAAGTTTTTTGGGGATTTTTGTAGACAGCCTGAGTGGTAAAGTTGGTTAAGAAGATCGCTGTAAAATAAAAGGGCCCGGGTCCACGCATCGACACAAAACTTCACTGTTTCGGATCGGGATGTTTTGTAGCCAATGTCTTGTAGTTACATACATACATACATAAACTCACGCCTTTATCCCCGAAGGGGTAGGCAGAGGCTCCACCAGGACACCCACATTTCGATGTCCCACGATGTGATAGGGGTCGAGCCTATCGCCACATCGGGCACAAATTCCTGACTCCGGGCTGATAATGAATAGAAAAACCCGAGACCTCAGCTTTGTAACCGTACCGTAATACAACTACGCCACCGAGGCAGTCAGTGTCTTGTAGTTTCACCTACGAATATGATTTGATATCTTACTCTGAGGTTAGTATCGTGCTTCGATACATATTTATTTTCAAAATGTTGAAAGCTCTATTTGATGGTTTCTTAATGGGAAGTTTTTTGTAGATTTGGAGGCTTGCATCTTTATAGTATTTGATGGTGGAAGAGTTCATGACTAGACCAATTAGAAAATAAATAAATAATACCATATATTTTTATATTGTTACCGGTTTTTATGGTTTAACAGCAATATATATATATATATATATATATATATATGCTGCGGATCTCCACAAATTAAACGTGTATGAATTGCGAAGGAACCCTAAGGCGGAAAGCTTGCAAATCCTCGCTAAGGAGGCAGGAAGCGGAATATAAAAATGACAGTGGACTGTCCGAGGAATAACGAGGCGTTTCCGGACATTCTGTTAGTGCTAGCCTGGGAGAAATCTATATCGATTCAATAAAATGGTTAAATCAAACTTTACCTATTTACAGTATCCGTGGCGGGGTTTTTTAAAAACGTCTGTTGAAATGACATTAAAACATTTGATGCGCGCAGCAAGACAAATAAAGTTTGTGTGGCCTACAAATATTTGTTGTCTGTGTGTGGGAAACCTCTCCCAGTGACCCATGCAAGTGTGTCGCCTTTAAGAACCTATAAACGAATAAAACAGAATATCAATTTTTGTACGACTAATTGTCTACTACATATTTTTAATACTTACATTTCCTTTTTCACTCCTTTTATACAAATATAAAAAGGATTCGTAGGCATCACTGGCCATTTCTACCATGTTACCTGCTTGTTGGCTTGCAACTCCTTTCTATATCTATATCAGTCCATATACGTCCCACTGCAGGGCACGGGCCTACTTTACAATCGAGAGAATCGATGGAGAGTGGTTAGGCCATATAGTCCACCACGCAGGCCTAGTACGGGTTGGCGGAATTACATACCGTAGAAATTACTCAACTCCAACTCAACTTACGCAACTCCTTTACTAAAAACTGTTTTAAATTCAGTAACCAAACAAAAGCAAATGAATAGCCATTCACTGAATAGTTGTTTCGTTATTTCGTTTCGTACAGTAAATACTTAAATTGTTTAGTAAAACAGGGTAACAGTGCATAATAGTAACTGGTTTTCTCGCGTTGTTACGGCGGTATTTCTGTTTATTTCTTTGTTTGCTTATTAATTTGCTTTCAAAAGCTTTTAAGAGTGGTTACTAAGATTGTTTGGATTATTTGTATTTATTAAAAATTTCTTTGCGTTTCCCCTAGTTCTATTGCCGTATATCCATCTATTGCCTCGGTGGCGTAGTTGTACTACGGAACGACTACAAAGCTGAGGTCTCGGGTTCGAATATCGGGTCGGGCTATGTGATATTGGGTTTTTCTATTCATTATCAGCCCGGAGTCAGAAATTTGTGCCCGATATGGCGATAGGCTCGCCCCCTATCACATTATGGAACAAAACATACAGGGCGAAATGTCGGTGTCCTGGTGGGGCCTCTGCCTACCCCATTTGGGATAAAGACGTGCGTTTATGTATGCGTGTATCTTTGCATTTCTTGGTAAGGTCAATACTGTACAAATAAACAATAGACTGACAATTGTTGTTTTTAGAACGGCATAGATTCTCATAAACTCCAGTTATTTTACTTGTTCATGTCCAATAGGATGAGGCTCCTATCTTGCCATTGGATGAAAATGTTATGAACACCATCGTCCCTTAATCCTACTCAAAATCTTACAAAACTATAGTTTTATATTCTGAATGTTTCACAAATCTAAGCAACAATACCTACAATAATTCAATACCTTGCTCCCAAAGGCGTTACAGACGCGGTAACGCGAGTAGACCGGAATCCATCTAAGGCGGACATTCTAGCCAACGAACCAACGAGATTTGTTGTTCAATTATCAATTTGCAAGCGAGAATGGATATAACAAGTTCAAGGTATCAGCATACGCCCAACTTATTGGATATAAGTCTTGGGATCTATTTAATACAAAATACAACAGGCCGGCATAATTGTGACGATTAGCAAGAGACGATCATCTTGTTATAACTGAATGCTTTTCTGGACGGTGTTGTTCTTACCAGCCCTTGTTGTCAATTACCGCCTCTTTAACGGTTAAGGACAACATCGTGAGGAAACCTGTATACGATTGAAATCTTTACAAAAATAAATTAATAAACCCACCAGTCACATACATAGTCCTGACTCCACACTAAGCTCGAGTCTTGTGTTGTGGGTATCAGGAAGTAAGAGAGACTTCTCGGATTCAAAAACACCCAGAACCGAAACAAATACCTGTGGATCACACAAATATTTATCTCGGTGGGATCGAACCCGCAGCTTTTCGTTTCACAGCCAAATTCTAACCAACTGCGGCACCGAGGGTGAATTTCTACGGTATAAGATATTTGACAATTTACAATAGATGAGCGTGGTGGGCTATGACCTTAGCCTTTTGCATTCAAAACTCCGATTGTGAGAAACTCTATGCTCAGGATTGGATGCTTACGAGCTGATACATTACACTCAGAATCCTGGATCCAGCAACTCTACTTTGAAATTTAATTCGATCAATATATGTATAAAATTAAAGCCTTTATTGAAATTTAATAAGCCTGAATTGTAATTTCTCGGAGCCACTTCGGCAACGTATACACTGGTGCCCCGAGGCACACGCCGCGCCTCGCCGCATCTACAAACTGCTCTGCCTTTTTCAATGAATAAACCCGTAAAGGCAAGTTAACCCCGCTTTTAACTATTTTATGTATACTGTAAAGGTACCAACAAATTGTGTATTACTTTTTGAGTTAAAAGTTTTGGTGGTTGGATATTTTGACTGTAAGTTCAACCTACCCTAGAGTTGTAAGAAATGAACCTTTCATTTCTTACCTTTGTGAATTTCGTTTGAGGTAGAAACGTCAACATCTTTTGAATATGTAATAAGCTAATATAGATCTGAGAGCGAAAGAAGAGATACTTAATAAACTTATACTTAAAGGTTAATGGAATTTAAGAATAGAAAAGACAAAGAAAAGCAAAAGAAAAGATTATAGTTCCTCATACTTGCAAAAATATGATCTATGCGAGTAGTAAAAATAAAGGATTTTTTAATTAGAATATGTGCTATAAATATCAAATATGGTCTAAGACTGTGGACGCTGAATATCACGAGAATTGGAGAATATTTACCACGAAAACGGATTTTCACACCGATTTCGATAAAGCCAGATATAGGGAAAACCAACAACACAAAGAAAAACATTACAAAGGCTCACACGCAAAGATCTTAAAATACATATAGCCCTGAGTGTGCCCAAAATCGGTAAATAAGCAAACAAAATGACTTCGGCATATATTTATTTTGCAAACACTCTTCAGTGATTCGTCTTGCGAGCTTTCCAGAGCCCCTAACACTGTAATTAAACATAAACACTACACGCATATAATTACATATGTGTAATTAATTAATTAAAGGGGATCAAACGAATTGCTTTGACGCAAGCGAGCGGAAAAAGGATAATCTAAAACGACTCGGAAGGGTGTGCGCGTTGTGGCAAGCTCAGCTAGGATTTTTATATACTTTTGAATACCGTTTGCATAATGCGCGTCCCATTTTTATCATTCATTTCTTCCTGAATAATATGTAGATATGAAATTTGTTTTATTAAAATGCTCGGAATATTTATTTCTTGGAAACATAGAATCGTGCGATTGATAGACTCTGTTAATTCTTGCCTAGGCACATGTTGCGCTTATCATACACTGGATTTCATATTCCAAACCAAATCGTAATGTAATGTTGTGCCGACTGCATGTAATTGTGGGATGAAGGCAGATAGAAGAAAACGTAAGCGCTGTTGAATACTTATCCAATAGTATCTTAAAACTACAAACATGACAATTTGTCTAAGTGAAAACAATTAACAAGTTTTCGCACTTTCAATGCACTAATAAAGTAAACCCGCTCCTCTCATCACCAAGTTTCAGTCCACCCAACACGTATTAGTAGCGGGTGTGCGCGCGTTTCTTGTAGGCGCCGAACGGCCATGAAAAAGTAACGTCGGCGGTTTTATTTTGCAAACATCCCTCCGCGTATGTTGTAAAGTTTTCTAGTCAACGAGGTCGTGAAAAGGGTTTTGGGAAGAAATTGCTCTGGCAGGAATATTTTTTGAGGTAAAATGTAGTTTTAGCTGAAATATTCGACGGCGTTAATAGCAAAGTTGGTTTGTCCACCGGATGTTTAACGAGTAGCTGTTGATTCAAATCCCCGCAAAAAGAAAAATATGATCCACAATTATATATTAAAGTGGGGACAGGATTACATATTCTGTGACTTCAGGACTTATTATCCATATGTCAGTTAATGAACAGGTTTTAATACGTTTTTCTTCTAGTGAATGTATGAGCGAGTGAGGACGTGACTGATTGAGCATGTTATTGCTTCATTGTGAAAGAAACAGCTGAACAAGTTTCAAATAATAGGATTTTAAAAATCCAGCAATGTGTTGGAATCTCTATACGATCATTGAGACTACTAACAAAACTCTCCAAACACAATGAACCATCAATTCGACACAAGCAAAGTCGCGCCACTTTCCTGACAGAAAATCCCACAAAAAGAAAATAAAAGCCGTGATTTAACTTCACATTACAAAACAAAGACTCAAAAATAACACGGTAAATAAGGCTCGCCGAGTCACCGGCGGATTATTTAAACAGATTCCACGGCTTTTCGCGTGTGTGTAAGATTGAATGGAATCCCCAAGGATTTGCACGGGGTAAGCAGAGCTCGGGTGCCGGTGTACTCGTCTTATTACTGTAATTCGGTAATTACGATGACAATGCCTTAGTAAGACAGTAATGCTTCTGTTTTGTAGTGGCAAAGTCATAATGTTATTTGAAGTTCAATTCAGTTCACATAGAGTATGCATGGATGCGAGATGGCCTCTAGAAAGTCTGCACAATTACGCCAATATGATTTTATACGGATAGTTGATCTTACCGTTGTTTGAAATGGACCAAATAATTCGATCCGTCAATTCTAACAGTATAAGAGCTATTTAATTCCCTACATGACCAATAAACGAATTTAATTTAATTTCAAAAGTAATGCCTTCTTTGGATAAGAGGTTCCTAAGTGGCAATGACCCAAATACGTGTGTCGTATATCGGGTTTTTTTTCGGCCATAATTTTGTAATTAACTTACCATCAGGTAGCTTGTAGTCGCCTCCTACTGCTCTTTAAAAATAACTCCGGAACTTTTTTCGACCTCAACACAGCGACATCTAGCGACTTGATTCTAAATCAGTTTCCACTCGCGCCGACTGGCAAACGGAAACTTTTTATTTGATTTACACCGGGTTTGTTTTTGTTAATTTTTCTCGTATTTCTTTAATTCCAACTTTTATACCTCAGGGACACGACGAATTGGCTCTCGCAGACGGATTTTCTTTTAAGCGAAAATTAAAAGTAGGTCATCTTGGCAACTGTTATTAATTAACTTGTAGAAATTAAAATTAAGATTGGTTGAAAAATAAAATTAAGATGGAAAGATTGGTTGGCTCCATTTTGTTTTGAAAATTACTGTAATATGTAGGATTTAATAGCGAATTGATTTGGTAGTTTTAATTGTATTTTCATAATTATTAATGCGGATTCGAGACCACGCGACGCCGAGAAAAAAAATTGTGCAATCCATAAGTACTAACTTCGAATTTAGGTGATGGTGAGAGCAGAATCTCTTGCAGTTACTTACACAAACACATTTTTTATCTGACTGTGATATTAGTACTATAAGGCGACTGTTGGGTGGTTCGGAGTCGGATTATCCTGTGTACATCTGAATAAAATCAGGCCGGCACAGTTATAATGAGGAGCAACAGATAACCATCCCGTTTCCTTGGATACTCTCCCTTGACTGGCCATACAATCAGGTGCATTATCACTAGTCGTGCCAGTATAAATGGCTGCTTAACATACATACATACATACATATATACATACATACATACATACATACATACATACATACATACATACATACATACATACATACATACATACATACATACATACATACATACATACATACATACATACATACATACATACATACATACGTAAAGCCACGCATTTTGCCAGAGAAAGTAGACTGCCTCGGTGGCGCAGTTGTACTCCGTTACGATTACAACGCTGAGGTCTTTAGTTCGAATCCCAGGCCGGGCAAAGTGGTATTGGATTTTTCTATTAATCATCAGCCTGGAGTCGGGAATTCGTGCCAGATATGGCGATAAGCTCGGCCCCTATCAAAAATAAATAAACAAGGCGTAGCGTGGGTGCCCTGGTAGCACCTCTGCCTGCTAGTAGTGTATACGTAGTACTGTAGTACGACTGCGCCATGAAGGCAAAATCTGCTTAAATAATTCCAAAATCTAGATGTAATAATTACAAGCATGCAGAGCATAAGGCAAGCATGTTTGAAAGAGGTCAACGTGCGCCGCGCGGTGAGAACAATTTTTATCAAAGCACAATTAGCGCGGCCCATGCCGCGTTTCCTTCAGCTTCTTCTTAAGTAATTACCCGTGAGTTTTCATTCTTTCTCGTTTTTGTTTTGTTGACAGTTTTTGCAGAGATAATTTGATATTGTAAATTGGTTGCTGAGTTTACAGGAGTTGCAGTGGTGGGTGTATGGGACAGTCTGATTGAAATTGCTTTCTGAATATACATAATTTTTGTGGTGAAATTTTCTCTTTTTAATTAGTTATTGTAGTTATCAGTACATTTTTGTACTTTTTTAATTTGAAAATTTGATAGTAAAAAACTACGTGTTTTCATCGATTATAATTACTCTATTTGTGTTGTACTGCACTTGCCTACAGTTGCCGAATGAAAATAAGCGTCAATAAGTCCCACACATAGTGCCTCTCAGTAAGTTCGCAAGTTTTGTGTCATGTATATCAAAAACTACGAGAGAATTGTAGGCGGCACAACACTCACTCTCAATATTTGTGGACAAACATTTCTCTATCCGGGATCGAACTGGTGGTTCCTGATTTCATCTTAACCAACTATCACGGAGGTTGTTAACACAAGAAATATGTGAATATTTAAACGAAATAAAACGTATCCATAACATAAATAATACATCATTTAGATTC
This sequence comes from Deilephila porcellus, assembly GCA_905220455.2. Classification (NCBI taxonomy): domain Eukaryota; kingdom Metazoa; phylum Arthropoda; class Insecta; order Lepidoptera; family Sphingidae; genus Deilephila; species Deilephila porcellus. The sequence continues at coordinate 12,491,940 of LR999988.1, forward strand.
AGTCATTTTTTCCTTATCATCCGATTGGGAAAACAGTTTTTACCAAAGAAGTACGGGCAAGAAACTCTAGTGTTGCTCTTTCCATAAACAGTTAATAATACAGTATGAAAGATGAAGACTATGAATAAATGACTATGAAGCGCAACTCCTCTGGAATTACACCGTCCGTCATAAAACTCCTGAATCACAAATCCAAAAGATAATACAAAGATTCCACAATCTCCAACCTTGGTGGACGGATCCACTAAATCACATCTAATTGCGTCGGCAACTTTAACGCTCGCTTTAATACGGCAAACTATGAGAACTTTGTTCGCCCATTCATTATTTTTATGAACTCCTTTCTAACGGCAGTTGTGAAATGCAAAAATGCTTTTGCGCACAGGTGTTGCGCCTGGTTGGAAGGCCTTACGGGTCAGAGGGCGTTTCACAATACCGACTACATTATTCAACACCTAAGTTTATATTGGAGTCGTCAGTGCTATATGCTTAATACTTGTTATATAATTATTTGGCCTATAATAATATTATGCCAAGCTATTGACTAGTGTCAATTCTTCCAGGAATTACTTGTGAACGAAGAAAAGATATGTTTTAATTTTGACAGAGAGACAAAGTGAAATAAAATACATAGAATCAAATATAACAAGCCCCCAATCAAGTGCATTTCCTTTCGACTTTCTAATATTTACACTCTTGAATTTATTTACAAACTCAATTAATTTTACTATTTGTTGAAGTTCGTAACAAACTAAAGACAAGTTATAATCCTATACACTCGCTGAGCTACAATGCTAAGTGTCATTAAAATACTTATTGCTATTAAAGATTCTAGCTTGCAAGAGTTATGTACATTACAATTACCTTGTCAGAAAATAGAAATAAACCACATACATCAATTATAACAGATACTGCGAGAATATGCTCTTCACGTGCCCAAAGGAAACTTGGTTTACTAACTTCAACGATGTCTCATTTAGCCAAACGCGGCCGTTTGGCATTATTTTATTAAGGGCTTATCAGGTTATTTGAAAACATAGTTAAATTTGTTTGTTTAATATGTTCATGAGACCAAAAAGTTTCTCGTAATTTCTGTTATCCATGACACAAGACTCGATCATATATAGGGTCAGGACTAAATGACTACTGGATGTATTTATTAATTTTAAATTAATTTCGCGTAACCAAAGAAATTCATCATTAAAACACTGTTGATGCCACGGTAGATAACAAAACACTGACACTCGTAGAACCTACTTGTAGATTCATGTTTGTGATTCACACACAGGGCAGCCATGTCGGTAAACCTAGTAGGAATAGTAATTTCCGGTTACGTCCTGAACACCGTACAGCGGTCATCAGCAGATAATTTTCAAGCGATTGGCAATCAGGAAACATAATTTGCAAAGATGAGAAATGGTTGGATTGATTGAAAGCTTATTTACCTAAGATTATGTGTTCAGGTTAGATAATAATATAGAAATAAAATACTAATGAAATACTCTTTATTATAAAGCAATAAAAATAAGCCAAAAAATACGCCAGCAAAATTAGAAGACACAAATAATACCGCTATTTGTATATAGTATAATATACCTATTGACTTTGTGGGTGGTTTTTATTCGAAAAATAAAGTATACTAATATTAAGATTCCAACAGATCTGCGTAATTATTTCTAAGAGAAATAGTTAAGAAAATGCAACCATATGCAATGCAACGTAATGAAAAACAACGCAACGTTTTGATTTTGTTTTTAACTCTACCATCAAAAATTCACTACCCAGCAAAAATACAAGTATTTATCCAGTATGTTGGATTCATCGAAATTATTTGATGTTTGATAACAGCAAGATTTTTCAGTCATTCACAACTTGTGTCGTAGAACTTTTGGGTACCTATAACATACATACTCCAATATAAATCAACCAAAAAAATATTCTAAAGCAAATATCTGAAATGAAAATATATCAAGATCCTAAATATTTTACATATATCGGCCTAAAAACAATAACCCGAATACCATACAATAGTTTTTACATCGCGGTCCGGGCGACTTCAGCGCCACTCGCCCCCCGCAGTCGGCAATTGCGCTTCGTACGGGCGCACGTTCGGCGACACCGCGGAGTGAAAACATCGATTTTCACTGCCCACCCACGTTGTGCTAGTGCGTGACTTGTGCAAGTGTTTGTGTGTGTGTGCTTGTGTCATGGATGCTTGATACGTAAGTTTTTAAGGTATTTTTTTATGGATTTTTCTGGGGTCAGGTGAATTTTTAAAATTTTTCAGAGTATTTTGTTTGGTGGTATTTGGTTGTTGTTTATTCATGTCAATTATTTGTGTTTAACAGATATGAATTATGATATTAATTAAGGGTTAATACCGCAAAACTAAAAAAAATTTGAACGAAATTCATCGTTCATCTGCAGTTATTATAACTTGTAAACAAAATAAACACCTTATAATTTGATCTAAACGCTGAAAAAACCACGAATATATTGTACTAAATTAATACGTACCCAAAACTCTTGTTTAGCAAACTTGATGACGAAATTCCTAAAACAATATCGCTAAACAAACATGTAGATAATATTAATTAAGTTTGAGGGTAGTTGCCAGTTGGAACTTAACGACCTTCTGCTATCTACACAGCAATTTGTGCTCGATATTAATTTAATTGAAACATTATTCTGTTATGTTAACGATAACATATATTCTTATCCTTAATTGATTTTCAGAATAATATACTTTATTGTATGCAATGCAAAAAAATGAACATTTATTACAGTAACTAACTTATAACATGCGCTTAGTAAATAAATGCGACGGTTTTTTCACGAGTTCACTTTCTTCTCGTTATTTTTTGGAAAAACAACTTGATTGATGAATCATTTGATTAAAAAATTGAAAAATATATTCCAATATGAATTAAATGTCACGAAATTTGATTAATAACTGGATTTTACTGTTTTGTTTACGTACATATCAATTATAAATGAATCGTGTTTATCAGAATAGAAAAGCAGCCTACAAAGCTTTACGGCCTACAAACAATATTAAGCATAAAATTATGTCGATGTTTTGTTGATGTCTGAATTATGAGCAAACCCAACAATTTCTTTTCATATAATTTATTAATATGCAATTTTTTTTGTATACCCAACTACGACCAAGGAGTTGGGATATGCGTAATGGCCCAGACCGACCACCGTACCCGACGGTGGGACCCACAATATGAATTCAGTCGCGGTGTATCTGATTTCAAAGGCCGACATTGCCGTGTCCACCGGTGGAGATTATCTCTCGGTACTGAAAATTGTATTCGGATTGCACATCAACCTAAGGTGCATTACAATCACTGTATCGTTAAAAGTATAAAAATAATGTAGATATACTCGTATAATCCATTATTCTCTAATTATTATTCCATTATTTCTCTACAGACCATAGTCAATTAAGCGTTTATCAAGAAATACTTTCCCATAAACACGTTGAGCAAGCGAGTTGGTGAAACCAATACCGTAGCTTTCTCACTAGTGGCGGTGCTGCCCACCACTAGCCGCTAATATTTATAGGCTCCATATATCGGACTGGACGCGGGTGCTGAGAGAATATTCGAATACAAAACACACCTGACTTTTTGGAGTGACGTGTGAATTGATATTATTTTAAAGGTAAAAGAAAACATCGTGAGAAACCTACACGCCATAGAGACTTTAGTAACATTTTCAATTTTGGGTAAGATCCGCCAACCCGCGCTAGGACGGCGTGTTAGACTTTGGCTTAAGCTTACTCAATATAAATAATCGATTTAGGTATGCTAAGCAATAAGGGTTTGCGAGTTATTATAAATATCGGGTAAATCTCTATTGCATCGGACCCCACCTTGGTGTGATGCCTAGTTAATGCTATTTGTGAATACTGACTTTTTACGCCGAGTATTTCACGATCTATGCAAGGCAGTGGTCAAGGTTTGTCATGCTGTGTATATCCAGTTACAACCAGGGCGGGATTCTGTTGATTGGCGAGACTTAGCCATCTCGCAACGGTGAACACTATCTGGATTACACTACACCTACTTTGTCGTCCCATTATAAGAATAGCTGTTCTTACATAATTGAACCCGCCGTAAAATCTACCACTTTTTATACAGTCAGTCATGGAAAAAGCTACCATGTTATTTTTACTACCCGTTATTTTTAAAGAAACATAAAAAATATGGATATTTTTCATTCCGGGAAATCGGCTACCACCCGGGAGACAGTTGATCTCAACGCAATCGGTCCTGTGGGATCTACCCATTAGCACCGTAAAGGAGTTTTCCTCAATTTTAATATTTCCCAACGAATTATTTAAAGTGAAAACCTTTAGAAATATTTCTTAAATTACATCTCGACGATAAACAGGGAGAAAATAAAAGCTTTCTTGTTTCATCTGCCCGGAATTAGAATTGTGAATTTTATTTATTTCGCGATATTAATTTTTAATTCGCTTAGGCTGAATTGTAATAATGTAATTAGGATGGTGAGATCTTCTTCCACAAGCTGTGTTTGAATTTATTATTTTAATATAAATGGCAATCTTCATGGCGTATATGGTTTATGAGTCGGCTATGAAATTAGACCGCACGTTCGATCCCTGTACCGAGAAAATTGTTTGTGTGAAGTTCTATTGTAGTTTCTGATACTTACGAGACGGGACTAGTATCTTAATGTGTGCCCGGGATATGTGTGACTGTAAGATAATATATTTATTTATTAAGCGTTTGGTGGTTCATACTTCTTTTAAGAAGGAGGAAAAGATTGACGTTAATTCTTGCACAGGTCAAGGTACTAAATAAAATATATAAAACAGGCTACTTTATACTGAGGAAAAAAGGACTATTCCTGTGGGATATCTCTGGAGCGTTGTAAGACGAGTAGGCAGCATAATTTAATCGAATATTTCAATATGTACTGTGGAATAGTAACATATACGTAGAATTTCTTTCCTCTTCACTACATTTAAAATTAGCTGAAGTGTACTTGGTAGCCAGCTTGGCGGACTATGTGGCCTAACCCCTCTCAATCGTACTCTCGAAGTGCAGAAGTGTACTTATTTTACTGTCACAATATAAATTATGAAGATTCTTGTTTCTTACGCTTTTAGAATCTTTTTGATTGAGCGTAGGTGTGTCTAGACGTATTGTGAAGTAAGAGGCTGGTCGCAAATCAAATTATCTATAATTAAAACTACCCACACAGTTGGAGTAAGATGGGTTAACTAGTGATTCGATAACTGTGATCGTGTTTGTAATAATGGTTATCGACATATACTCGTATATATAATATATTTCTCTGTCTTATTATTGATCAGCCACTGTGAATCTGTGATATAATGACACTATAAAAGAGCATTTACGTTAATGTACTTTAATATAATTGTGAGCGTATAGTAATACAAATGTATTAAATTAATACAAGATAAAAATAATACGATACTTTTTTAAACTGAAATTTCCAAGAAGTGCAGTTTCTTGGGACGAAATAATGTCTGAAATAATTAAAAAAAAACCTAATAAATATAGATTTATTGCACTTAACAATATTTTTTTATTCATCGAGTAATATATTCAGTTCATGAACCATTTTAAGGTTTCTCTCATCAATAAGCTATAAAACACTTTTGATTAGTTTCTTAAACTTTTTAAAAGGCTCCTTTATTATTCTTAAAAACTTTCTAAATAAGTTATTATATCGAGCTACTAACAAATGTAACCGTTCTAAAAAAAAAATAAGAGGGAGGTTTTTCTGTTCAAATATAATAGTTCAACGTACGTAACGCGCCACAGCAAGGCACGGGTTCTCTCTACGATTGAAAGAGCTTGCCATAGTCCACAACGCTGGCCTAGTCTGGTTTTGCGAACTTCAATGTATAGAAATTATTGTAAAGATCTCTGTTTCGTAAGTTTCTCGAGATGTTGTTCATAATTTTTAGAAATCAAATTGACTGCAAATACACATATTTTGATAAGTTGGAGCTTTGCCCAAGGATTTGAACCTACTATGTCGGTAGTTAGCGTCCCGTTTGTAACTAAGAGGCCACCACGCACGTCTAAATCATTGCTAATTGGCTATTAAACTAATCGTCATTGCTCATCCTATAAATGGATATATCAATTATGTCAAACTAGAGAGACAAATCTGTACAATTGTAAAAAAAATAACGATAGATTTAAAACATTTTCTCCGTTTGATTTATTTGTGTAATTATTGAAGACGCCAGTGTATTGAATAATCGCGAGTTCGCATTTCGCACCGATTCAAATGTTCTGAGATCATAAAGTCACCATAGTATATTGTGCCTCGGTGGCGTAGTTGTACTACGGTACGATGACAAAGCTGTGGTCTCGGGCTCGAATCCCGGGTCGGGTAAAGTGATATTGGATTTTTCTGTTCCTTGTCAGCCCGAAGTCAGGAATTTGTGCCGGATATGGCGATAGGCTCGTCCCCTATCACATCATGGGACCGGAACATACAAGGCGAAATGTGGGTGTCCTGGTGGCGCCTCTACCTACCCTATCTGGGATAAAGGCGTGAGTTTATGTATGTATGTATATTATGCTCACGACACAAGGCTCGTATCTTAGTCTAGGGTCAGGAATACGTGTGTGTGTATTCGCTTATTTATTGCAGTCCTCTGGTTTACGCGATAAGTAATTTATGTGAAGTCCAAGAGGGAGGGCCTTGCCCAATTTCGATACATAATGTAGAATTTGGACAGACAATACATTAGTACAATAGTTGTATTTAGTTCAATTTTTATTTTATGACGTACCGAGTAAGTGATAGCAAAATACAGACTGTTTTGCGGCTCACAGCATTTTTAAAGACAAGATAGAGGTGATAATCAATAGGGGGTTTCGCATTGATCCGAAACGAAGTTCGAATGTTCGAGCGCTCGACTTCCGAAGTTAGTTTTAAGTTTTGTACTTCTAAAAATTAATACTACACTATAGGACACTAAAGCCGCATTAACACGGGAAGAGTTTTTCGCCTCGACGATACGATTATCGTGAGGATATAAAAAAGTTGTATCGTGGGAACATTTGTCAGAAAACGATCTATGGCGGTTATGTCATGCGAAAATCGCATGCGATTCTCGCCGCGAGAAACTCTCCCCGTGTAAATGGCGTTTCATCATTCTTTCAGAACTTAGTCTATGATTACGACGTACGATAGAGGATTCGAACATTTTTTGAAGTACAAACGCGCATTCAAACGCGCTTAACATACAGTTTTTTTATGATTATGGTTTTTATAAGTATCGAGTATCTCTATTCCCTATACATAGTTACTTTTCCTCAACGGGTCATCGTACATTTCAATGCAGCTCTGGGAAGCTCAGTGCGCCTTATCCCCGTAACTCCCGGCTTCGGCCAACTGATGCGTTGATACATGAAGCTTGCTATGTATAAGTGCAGTCCAATATATTATATAGTTTTAGTTAATATTTGTATTAGTTACTTACTGCAAAAATTAATAAACGACTTTGGTAGCTATCTAAGGATTGATGCTGGAAATAGACCAATCCTATTTGGAATTCTTAATATAGAGCTTATTAATTTTGGTTGTTTTTTCCTTTATTTTAGATCGTAAACGATGAAAGGCACAATAAAACAAGGAAAAAATGTAAATCGATGAAGTTCTGTCTGCGTGTTGTCGCTATCGACGATATCTTTCTTTGCATAATATTATAGTCTTTGATAATTTTATGAAATGTCCTGTGCAAGAAAGTAAAATGTGCACATATTTATTTTTATTTATAATAATAAATGTACACTTTATTTATTTGTATTTTGCCGGTCGATAACATTATACCGTCTTGCTTGAAATCGGTTGAACTCGCTACCATTGGCGTGGATTATGACGGGTTTAAACAACCGTGTAAGATGGTCGCTGTTCAGACGGACATAAAGAATACTACCACTAGCTTGTGTAAAAAAATATACGGTGACAGCCTCCGTGGCGCAGTTGGTTAGACGCGGGCTGTAAAACAAGAGGTCGCGGGTTCGATCCTCGCACCAAGAGAAATGTTTGTGCGGCCCACAAATATTTCTTTCGGGTCTGGGTGTTTGTGAGACCGAAAAGTGTCTCGTAGTTCTGATACCTGCGACACAAGACTTAATTGATCTTAATGTGTGGTCAGGACTATGTATGTGACTGTTGGGTGTATTTATTTATTTATCATTAATTTTAATATTTTAAAATCAGGTGAAACGCTTGTAGTAAGCTATAAAATATATAATCTGGTTCAAATCATTTAACCAACCCCATAATCCAACGCTACGGCAAATAAACGAAATGTTTTAAATCTCTCATTTCATTTTTCATGTTATCTGCCCAAAGCATATAAATTTGATACGAAATCTCATTATTTGTCCATTCTCGACGATCCCCAAATGTGCCGCGCTTATGTGTTTTCTCTAAATTTTACTGTTTGTTCAGTAAATTTGCATTTTTAGCGATTGTTTTGTAATTTTTGGTTTGTTTGCATTATGTTCTATTCCTTGTTTTATATGTAAGCTCTTTTGCTTGTTTTTGTGTTATTGTTTAATGTACTGATCATCTGTATATTGTAGTAAGGATAAAAAAGAAAAAAATGTAGTTATAGTCAGAGGCATGGACTGTGAACTACAAGGTCCGGATTTCAATTCTCAAGTTAATCATACTCCCAAATTTGATTTATATTAGTATAAATTAACTATTCAAAGTATACAAGTATTCGAAGTAATTTAGATTAACAATTTACAAACATACTTATCATGTTAAACTTTATACATAATATAACTATTACAAACAAAATACGCAAACAAATATACAACACATTGAAATTTAAATAAAAATAATTAAAAAACATTTATCTATCGAAGTTAGCATTCTAACTTCCCATAATACTATAATAACAACAAAATCTATCAAAAACACGGGTAACAACTAACAAGATACAGGAAATTCGTAACACGAGTGGTTATAAAAACATGAAATCATCGCAATTCGAAGAAAGCGTATGTAAGGTCAGCGCCATCTAGCCATTATAAGGTTAATACAGCAGAATACATAATTGTGCAAACAATATATTATCTTCACATTAAATGTTCAAACCATCTAAATATTGATATTAAGTTGATTTCAGGTCATATTTGACAAATATTAATAATGGCACGCTTTGGTATAAACCGCAGACACGAATCTAAATACATAGATGCCGCAAATATATACATATTCCTAGGTATATGCTCCTAAACGGAGCTTAATTTACTCACTATAGCAATATTCAATTTAGTCGCGCTCCTTCCTTTATTGTTTTTTTTTATTGTTTACCATGACATTATCAGGCTCTTTAGAACTTTAACGGCATCATTTATCGACAGTTGTAAAACCTATTTTAGCTATTGAATGTTTTGTCCCCTTCGAACGAATTTTAAATTCAATTTGAGCGAAGAAGACAAACATTTGATAAATAAAAAAGTCTTTAAAACTGTCTATGAATAAAGCCGTAAGTCAATTTGGCAAATATAGAATTTCATCACTATAATGTTCTTATGCCACAGTCGAGCCAGAAACTGACACATTTAATAATAATAATAAATACACCCAACAGTCATACATAGTCCTGAACCCACACTAAGGTCGAGTCTTGTGTCGTGGGTATCAGAAACTACGAGAGACTTTTCGGTCTCACAAACACCCAGACCCGAAATATATACCTGTGGATCACACAAATATTTGTTTCGGTGCGGGAATCGAACCCGCGGCCTCACGTTTCACAGGCGGCGTCTAACCAACTGCGCCACAGAGGCTGTCAATTATTATTTTACTTAGTAGTTATAGTTTAATCACGGATGCAGTTTTCTTGGATTTGAAGGCTCTTGTGTTATAATATTATATGTATTTAGAGTCTTGTCTTTGGTTTGAACCGTATATAGTGAGGCTTCATTAAACTAGTATACTACCCACGCTTTAATCAAATCTATTGACAGATTCCTGATGTAGTTAGATGAGCTTGGAACTGCGTTGTCGGTATTATAATTACAAGTTTTCGGTCATTGACTAATTGGGTATCTTCCATCAAACTTAGTATATCACAATAAACTATAGCATGGTAGCTGAAGTTACATAATGCTAGAATGTGTTAAATTTTAATTATATTAATTAGAAAATACTATAATGAAATACTTGTTTAGTCACATAAAAAATGTCTTATGGGGATTAAATCCTCGGCGTCGTGTTTTACAGCCGGCTGCTAATCAATCAATGAATTATCAACATGTATCCACGAGGTGAATAGAGGACCTTATAAAGGTTGCACAAAGTCACTGGATTCAGGTCGCATCGAACAAACAACCGCGGAGATCTATATGAAAGGTGTTGATGATGATGTTAATATTGTTTACCAGTAGTCAGACTTTCCAGTCCATACACCCACCACTGCAACTCCTGTCAGCCAAGATCAGCAGTGGCACGCAAAAGAATTGGCACCGAGCTCGGGAGCTCGGCTAGTCTCTTGGGGAGCTGGTATTTTTTCGAATAGTCATTAAATAAATAGAAAATAGAACATAAAAATCACTAATCTCTCTTAATAAAACAAATGAAAGATCATTGACATTAGATATGCGAGTGCCGAACATTAATTACTACGGCTGGGGATTCTGTTCGGTTTATTACTTTGCCGATGACGTGTTAACACGTCTAGCTCGCTCTCATCCAATATCCACCAGTTACACAAGTAATTAACGTCAATATTAACTTTCCCTTTGGTATCGATTTGATTAATAATAAACCTTTGGGTATTTAATGTACGAATTACTAAGCGGTTTAAATCTCGCATTCGTAATAAACCAAACTGATGTATTTGTTTTCAATTTAATCCATTTATGTTGTTTTAGTGCTCTTTAGCATCAATATAAACTTTAAAATCAACTCTCACTGATAGATAACTTAATTTCATCATTTTTTTTAACGAAAATAAAACAAAAACTTGGTAAAAAATAGATCTTGGGACGAAAATAAGCTCAGCGAACTGTTGGCGGCATTCTTCTCCTTGTGACATTTCTGCCTACCTTTTTAAATATATAAATATGCCATCGTAATTACAAAAAACTTGACAAACCCGTCATTAATATGTATTACAAACAAATGAAACCAAATACTTTTCACATCAATCAATTACAGGTTTTGTATTGGAGATCCGATTATTTTTGCTCATTGGACCACAAAAATCTATTCTATGAATGATGAATTGGATATGAATATAACGAGTACATTATCGGGTAATTTGTTGATTATAAGGTATCTGCATTCGCCGGAATAACAACTACCTTACATGTAGTTGCAAAATATTGTATAGTTAGACTAGGTTTCAAGGTAGTCGGTATAATTGTCTTGATAGAGTGAAACGATTTTCTCATGTCTGTGGATACACTTTTCAACCATGCTACACACAATCGAGTGCATTATCGTAGCTTATTTAAGATAATTTGTATCTTTGGACGGGGTTAGAAGTAAGGATTTTGAATGAAAGGCGAGAATTGTCCGCAATGTCGTGCAATATAAGAGACGTGTATCCAGCTATCGGTTGCCAACAATGACGATAAGGATTTGCCAATAAGTTCACCGGGGTAAAGTGACATTATGTTCATAGGCTTTTCGTAATAAGTCAAATTCATTCATTTAATGAACCTTTTAGTGCAAATGAAAATCCGACTGTAAAACAAATAGTTTAGGTCGACTTCAAAATCTACACAAATGAGATCAAAAACAATTTGTTTCCGATCTAAATGTTGTTCGAAAGTTCCACTTACTTTCCCCTCAGTGGACTAACACGTTTGAACAGAGCTCTTCAAACGCACTGTATTGCCCATTCAAAAAACGCCACGCAAAAAAGATATCTACTCAATTTTTCATATTTCCAACCGAGAATTCACGGACACAAAATATAATTTTTCAACCCGTCCCCATTGTGTTTTGCGTGAAAAATCCTCAGCACACATTGTACTCAAACAGTCCCTGTGAAAGGGATCTTTGACAACCCTTTGACATTAAAATCTCGACGAAAGGGTCTGAGGGCCTTCTACAAGGGATTTGGTCGATCTTCCGTCCGGCTATTCAAAAACCACTTTGTGTCCTGTGTTCTCGAGGCCTTTAAATACAGTCGAGCGTGATTTGAATCTTTTATGCTAATGGTGGATTGCGGCTTAGTTGGTAATAAAGAAGCCATTTTACTTGTAATATTTCGTGAAGATAAAAAGTAGGGTATATTTTTAAAATACTTTGCTTCCTCAAAGTGATATTGGGTTTTTCTATTCATTATCAGACCGGAGTCAGAAATTTGTGCCCGATATGGCGATAGGCTATCCCTACCCCTATTACATCATGGGACGGAACATACAAGGCGAAGTGTGCGTGTTTCCTGGTGGCGCCTCTGCCTACCCCTTCAGGGATAAAGGCGTGAGTTTATGTATGTATGTATGTACTTTGCCTCCGTGGCACAGTTGGTTAGACGCCAGCTGCTCTACAAGCAGCTGCGGGTTCGTCCCCTCACTGAGACAAATATTTGTGTGCTCAGCAAGCGTTAATTGTTTTCTTTGAGTGTTGTAACACCGAAAAGCCTCTCGTAGTTTCTGATATCCAACACACATGGGTCGTGTGGGGTCGGAACTAAGTATGTCTAAATATCAAATGTTTTGTAGATAGAGAGTAAGTACTATGTATTGACTTGTCGTAAGAGCTATTTAATTGTCTACGTGACCAATAAACTAATTTCATTTCATTTCATTTAATGTAACTGTTGTATTTATAAATCCTTTGAGATCACACTTACTTCCCTGCTGCTCTAGTATCCGGCATACCGGCATAGATATTGTTCGCGACATCTGCTTATTTCTCAATGAAAACCACTCATTAAATATCACAAACAATAATAAAAAGTGGATGAACGGAGCCCCGATGACGCTGATGTTTCCGTCGCGTGCCCACCCGTCGACACCGTTTGATGGATCGCCGGCAAACTAAATTACACTAACAAAGGCTTCATTGTTTTAGAAAAAAAATATTTTCCGCCCGACAGCCGCGGATATTGTGATTTGTTGGATTAATTTAACCGTGGAAGTGGATTAATTAGTGCTGCTTTCTTTGTTTCATGTTATGATTGAGGCGTTAGAGGGGGACTGCTCATTAATTTACATTCTGGGGTTTTATACTACACCGAGATATGTACCGATGGTGTACCGCAAATAAATTATGTGGCATAAAAAGAACGGTACATGTAGCGCTGTTTCTGCCTATGCCACTCTTACACAGTCATGCTATCTTCCGTCTTGCTCACTGGTTTCCCGCAGTCCTGAGTAGTATATAATTTTTTTGTGATGTCCGCTCTAGAATAACACCTCAGTGTACTCGAGTCTTTTCGTCGCCAATACCGCAAAGTCTGAAGACGAAAGTCTTCAACGAGTGCGTCCTACCAGTAATGACATACGGTGCTGAGACGTGGACACTGACGGTGCGACTGATCCACCAATTCAAAGTCGCTCAACGAGCTATGGAGCGGGCTATGCTCGGTGTTTCTCTGAGGGATAAAATCAGAAATGAGCTTATCCGACAGAGAACCATGGTTATCGACATAGCCCAACGGATTAGCAAGTTGAAGTGGCAGTGGGCCGGTCGCATTTGTCGGAGAACCGACAACCGTTAGGGTAGACGTGTTCTCGAGTGGAGACCGCGCCTCGGCAAACGTAGTGTAGGACGCCCTCCAGCCAGGTGGAGCGACGATATTCATGGGCTGGCTGGTAGCGGTTGGCGACGATGGGCTGAAGATCGAGCCCAGTGGCTTGCTATGGGAGAGGCCTATGTCCAGCAGTGGACGCAGAAGGGCTGAAGATGATGATGTACTGGCATAACGAAGGGATTTGAATGTATCTGATGGTGAGGTACAGAAAGATCTAAATAGGGTGTCTACGGGTGAAAGATGTGTAGACCGACAAGAGATATTGAACTCTATCTTCAGAGATAGAGATCGTTTTCTCTCTCTCTCTAGTGACCCAGCTCTCTCTAAGTCACTGTCGTACCAGTTCAAAAACAAGATCTTGTTCTTGGAATGAAATTAGCGCTTCTTTTATGTATTTACTAGCTAGCTCTTCGTATCTATCCACCAATCAGCAACCCGCAACATCAATCTCGAAAACAAAGAGCCAAGTAACATTATTGCGGCATTTTTTGTGGGGAAATTACACAAAACTTTTCCGAGTAAGGACATTTTAATATTCCTGCAGTTAGCCATCGTCGTTTACTTCCGGATTTTCTTTTGAAAAACCTACCGAAGAGATTCCTTTTGAAATAATGCCCTTTATTCTAACATTTGGAAAAATTCAAACGAAGCTTGGTGAATAAGCCATTGGCTTTTGATACCGGCATGTTTTAATTCAGCTGAATGCTTATCGAGTTTTTTTTTAAATGTGTTTACTCTTTGAATAGAGCTTGCTTTATTACTTCATAGCGGTTTTAATAACAGCTTTGTAACGCTAGGATTTAGAAATATTTGCATACGCTAATGCCTGCACTTTATTTCGCAATAATGACTAGAAAGATGTTTTCTGTCGGATAATATGAGATAACAACGTAGTAAGATCACTTCGATGTTTACAATATACAGCTGCTTCCCAAGACCACTATATATTGTAACTTTTTTTAACACCACTAATCTGCCTGTCTCTGTTTTTATATTGAATTTGTCAAATGCCCTTGCTAAAAGATATACCCAAAATGTATCTATGTCAAGCAATAAACGAAAAAATAGAACGTATCTCTACTCCGCTCTTTAACAAAATCAAAATATAATTTTAACAATATGTAGAATAAATGGAAGCGTAGCAACTGTCCCTGTCCAGTTTTGCAGTAAACACTGGTTTTATTGAAATAAACGCGATATGCCCGCCTCAGTAAATATTTGGACGGGCGCCCAATGTGACGCGTCATCGCATGTCTCGTAGTCTAGCTAGATCTGTGTTGCTATGTGTATGTATATGTTGCAATGGACAATTTGTTTTTCAATCCTATTTTCCTCATGTGCAACATGCATGAATACAAAGTGACTATAATGTACCTCGTGATAGCGGCAGTCTAGATATATCTCATGGTCTAGCTAGTTTTATGTGTTTCTGTGTATACATCTGTATATATTATGCTGTGGAGAAATTACTAACTAATCCTATTTGCCTCTCTGGTCTAGTGGCAGCATGTATGAACCGTATGGTAGTAAAAAAAGAAGTTCGAAAAATATCATAGCTTACCCGGGACTGTAATTTGTCCCTAGCTTGACGACGGACAGGGAGGGAGCTATTACATCTCTCGATGCATATACTATGTATAATTTCGTGTTGAAGATATACTAGTGTCTTCAAGATATATGTGCTTACTGCTTAGGTGCTAAAAGTTAATTCTTTCATAGCCACTGTTAATCCTGGCTTAAAGAAGTAGCAGTGAAGGTGTGTGTGTTAGTCTCATTATTTCAAAGTACTAGCTAATGTCGCCGCGGCACACATAGTGAAATTAATAAAGAGCAGCTGAAGGTTTCAACTCACGCATCTGTTTAAGCGAATTAAATTATCAACTTGTGCGTGACAGTGAGCTAATAATGAAAATGTACGATTTACACGAGTAGTCAGTAGATGGAACTGAATTTATGAGGTTGGTACAGTGGTATGTGAAATTATTTAGCTTGGTACTATAATCGGTTGATTATATTGAATAACAAGTCTTTAATTACAAAATACTGAACAGTCATACATACGAGTATTATTACACAATAGATATTATTTTAATAACTAAACCCCACTCTATTGTGGAGTTGTCCCATACTTAGTCATGGGACGGATTTCTCGGGAATTATAGTTAGTCATAATGTATGATTATGATTTTGGAAGAATTTATAAGTATATTTGTATAATAGTAGGTTAGAACACTGATATAATATTACATTGTATATTGTAATATACAACTAACGCCTTTATTTCCATCACGTGTCAAATAACAATAAAGGAAAACAGAGCGAAAATAGGAAAACTAGATCTAGTCATAACAAGATATGAACTTATTCCGTGTAGGAAAAATAATTTTCCCTTTGGGTTCTAAATTAATTCTGAGCAGGGGTCGGGCTGTGTCTTTGCATTCGATATCATCCTCGGATTTGCGAGGGCAACCTACTTAAATATAAAAAGCCCTGATATCGAAGGTCAATGTTTGCTATCCGATTTTTTCCTATGATAGGGTAATCGTATTTATTCTGATAAAGTTAACCGCACACAGTGGTCAAGAAAGTTTCATAGCGACCCACGTAAGTATTGCGTTTGGCGGTCACCTGTATATAACCGGACATAACCAAGGATTGACTGCCTCGGTGGCGAAGTTGTACTACGGTACGACTACAAAGCTGAGGTCTCGGGTTCGAGTCCCGGGTCGGGCAAAGTGATATTGGATTTTTCTATTCATTATCAGCCCGGAGTCAGGAATTTGTGCCCGATATGGCGATAGGCTCGCCCCCTATCACATCATGGGACGAAACATACAAGGCGAAATGTGGGTGTCCTGGTGGCGCCTCTGCCTACCCCTTCGGGGATAAAGGCGTGAGTTTATGTATGTATAACCAGGCAGGCATAATTGTGTCAATCGAAATTACCATTTCACGTATGAAGATGCACTTTCCGTACTACACTGCACTTAACAGGTTTGTTGTAGTCACTTTGTAGAAAAAACAAAATAGTTTTTTATACTAAAATCAAGTTAAACTAGATCCCAAAATAGAGGGACTCCTAGTCTGGGGTCTAGTGCTATGTATAAACTTTTTGTAACTTTTGTTGAAACGAAATAAACTTGTTATACCTACTCTAGAAAATATAGTGCGGTAGAAAACTTAAGGGATTATTGACGAAGGATGGAAACCAGGTATGATTGGGTTATCTTATAATTTACAAGCCAACTAAAACTTAAAAGTTTACGACGGATTTTGGTGGGACGATGGTACCGCCCCGGGTAAACTGGCCTATTCATGCTGTAGTCAAAGGGCATGATTTAGCCCCAAAAACTTATTGAGAGTAATTGAACCAACAGTTTCTACTTAATCATCAATTATCTTCAGCTCCTTGAAGTTGTCGAAGTTTATAAAGGTCGTGAATTTATAATATGATTTGTGAACAGAATACTTACAAGTTGCCATTTCAAAGTTGTTACAAATGACAATTTCATTATATTGTATTTACACAATATTACAAAGGACCTAATAAGGATTGCAGATATTTTTACATGCAGGCCAAGTTTAACAAATCACTGCGGACATTTTTGGACAAAGTGCATGTTCGCCAGTAGACGTCAAGGATTTCACCAGCAATTTGGTAAAAGAGACCTGCATCCAGCGGCTCCTGTAATAATACGAATCCTGGAACGCAACATACATAAATAAATAAATAAATAATAAATACACCTAACAGTCACATACATAGTCCTGACCCCACTCTAAGATCGAGTCTTGTGTCGTGGGTATCAGAAACTACGAGAGACTTTTCGGTCTCACAAACACCCAGAACCGAAACAAATATTTGTGGTTCACACAAACATTTGTCTCGGTGCGGGGATCAAACCCGCGGCCTCTTGTTTCACAGGCGGCGTCCAACCAACTGCGCCACGGAGGCTGTCATACATATCGATTCATAATCACACTGAACGTGATGGTAAACGAAAAGCGGTCCGGATAAATTCCTGTCATTGGATACAATTATGCCAGCCTTCGCGATAGACCCAGGATTATAAGAAGGGGGATACTTGGACCGGAAAGCAGTTCCACAGCTTAATGATTCTCTATGCTTTGTGTGTGGAAATGCTTTTCATAGAATAAGCCTTTTTGCCGTGATTTAAATATTTAAAAATCCATTTTGATTGTCCTCGTTTTTTATTCGTATTAGAATTTAAGCCATCTTGAGAAATGATATCCAGATAAGGCGCAAGGGATAAGGGGCTTGAGTGGCAATCACTTGAGTTTGAGCCTACGACAGTCTTAAATATAGGCTTGAATTTGCACAAATCTTTAAAATGTAACGAATTTTGGTTAAACTTAATTTTCTTGAGTTTTCCTGTTGCTACTTTGAAGATGTATTTTGAGTTGCTATATTAAATCTTAAAATAACGTGATTGGATTAGCGAGAATTTAGTAGCGAAAAGACTGGCCGCAGGTTCGATACCTGAATCGAGGAATACTAAAACCTACATTATTAACACATCAACCATTCATGTTTTACAGTAAAAGAATCCCTTTTTACGCTGGTAATAAACAGTCGAGCTAAAAATATTTCTTGCAGTCTATCGTAAAGATACACCCATACGAAAAGTAAAATAAATTTCAATAAGTACATGCCAAATGTAGGAATTTAAGTGTTACATTGTTGTGACAAGCCTTGCTCTATGTTGGAACAACGTATTGGGTTAATAATCAAAGGGTCTACCCTGTTTGGTATTTGCTTTCGTTCTCGGGCCGAGTAATTTAGTTTAACAGCGAACTGATGTAGTTAGTTTCAATTTAGTGAACATGGTGTATTGTATTGCACTACATCATTTCCTTGTAAAGACTTTGTGGCTAGTGGCTTGTATGAGTGAGAGCTGTGCGATCTTGGGTTGGTTTTTCAAGTTGGGCTTTCTATAGTATGTAAGTTTTCGGACTGAATATATTAATTATTGTCATGATTTTTTTGCTTAACATAACGATTGGCTCTACTCTATCATATTGTTGGAAAATCATGCTCAGATCATCAGTACCAGTATCACTAACGGCATCTCTTGTAACCCCTTTCGGAATACAAATATCAGTCAAATGTATGTACATTCATCCTGTATACACAACTATATTTACTTCAAAACATCAAACAATGTGAACCCTTCTGCAACACGTAGGTCGATAATCTAAGGTTAATATAATATTGAGCGCGGCTCCTCGGGGGCGAAACCTGATTTGAGAGCTAAGTTTCGACGTAGATTAGCTAGTAATGTACTACGAGTACATAAAATATTTGATACAGTACATTAACTACGTGACTTGCAACATAAAGTAAAAAATACCTTCATACATTTTACATTTTTAGAGCAAGTTAATATATTTGTCGAAGCTGTCTCGTTACAGACACTCTTCATTAATACACAATACACTAAACAGCGGCACATTACGAAAACACTACATAGGAAAAAATATTTTTATAGATAAGAAAGTAAGCGGTACAGTCTTGCCGTCGGTTTTTAAAGCTACAGAATGATTAGGCTAGATTTGATGGTATCACGGGCTTAACGCATTTCTATAAATATGATAGTCTTGTTAGACGAGTGAAATTGCTGGAATTTTAAAACTGTTGAGACATTCATCATAAAAAAAGAAAAAATTTGTGTGTGTGTATTAGTGTACACACGTAAGAAGTGAAACTTCTTTATGACATCATTTTTCGAAAAATGATCTACTATTTACAAATTTACAGAATTGGTAAAATAAAGCTAAATTAAATAAAGTTTAAGCAAAAGGCTTTTATTATCATAGACAAGGATACAAATAATACAATTATTTCACCTTATTGCTACTTAGATTATGATAGCTTTTCATTAATTATAATAGAATTATTACTATTATTGTTATCGTTATACTTTCAAATATGAAGCTTTAAATAAATAAAGATGGCGCGTAACACAAAAACGTTACAATTTTTTGATATTGCTATAAAATTTCTCCCATACGTCGATAAAGAAGTTTCACTTCAAAAATCCTTCATGCTGACTAACTCAAGAGCATTGCGTTTAGGGTACAGCTTATCTGTGTCCGGGTTAAAACAGTCATACACAATCGTGTTTACTGACGTGAGGTCGTCATCTCGTCGGTGCTTCATTTGTATTACACTTCATTATCCATCAGGTGCTTTGTAATCACCTTGTCGAGCGAGTATAAAAACGATGAATGAAACCGATCTCACCTACCATCTTAATTATTCCGGAAAATCAATAAATATAATCAAGAGTACGAAGTTTGATAATAGAAACCGCTTGAATCCACACGTTAATATTAAATCAATTCCGTTCAACCAGATATTGTACCCGGTGATATCATTCTATTCAAATATTTGGTCTCTGCGATAGAAAATTGATCTATCGCATAGACCCGTACGAACTTATAGGTAGTTGTTTGCCCTCTGGGTTGGGTGTCCAACAGATCGGAATACATCTTGTCCCTAAGGGTCGGTTGTTATTTATAACCGATGACCTACATAATTGTAGTTACGGACCTTTTTTGTTTCAAACATACATACAAATTCTCTATTTCATAACACATTATTATGTCTTGGATTAACCAAATATTAGAAATTAGAGGAACTTTTCCGATATTGACAGCCTCCGTGGCGCAGTTGGTTAGACGCCGCCTGTGAAACGTGAGGCCGCGGGTTCGATTCCCGCACCGAAACAAATATTTGTGTGATCCACAGGTATTTGTTTCGGGTCTGGGTGTTTGTGAGACCGAAAAGTTTCTATTAGTTTCTGATACCCACGACACAAGACTTGATCTTAGTGTGGGGTCAGGACTATTTATGTGACTGTTGGGTGTATTTATTATTATTATTAGGTACCTAGGTCTAAAACAAATGAATTTACAAACTTATGTTATTTCGACCAATACTCTCTCGTTTCAAAGCCGGCTTCATGGTATCTATATATATATATTGTTTTTGACTAAGGTAGACGGACTAGTTAGATTGAAATAACATTCACCACTCAATATATTACTTTTTAAAGAAAGTTTCGATTAAACAGTATTTAAATTTTGAAACACCCGTCCAACACATCAAATATCATTCCGAGAGTCTCAAAAAGAAATCTAGCAAAACAAACGATAGGGTAAAGCAGGATAAAAGGAACAATGTACGTTTTAGCGCTACATAAAAGCGTGCAAACAAGTAAGGGTGGTTTTTCTCATACATTGCGTAGGGCGTGTAGATTGGATTCGGTTCATTTTCTCCGTTATTTGGCTTTTGGTACATATAGTACAATTTTTACGCAGAGTGTATTAATAACTCGCCGATGTGGTACTAGGGTCGTCTTTGTAGTAATGATGTCCATAATTTTGATATTGTGATGGGATGAAATGTACTGGCTTTGTTTTTCAATGCATCCATAATTCAGAAAAATCAGGTCTTTTTTGTTTCAATGTGTAGGAGATGGAATTGCAAAGCCTGGCTACCAATAAATTATTGGTTTCGATTATGAACAAAATACTATTGATATTGGTCAGGCAAAAATATGTTATTCAAAAAAAAAAGAAATTATTTAACTGTAAAGGAACTCAGATAAAAATAAACTTTACCATCTATATTTCCTTATATAGCGTCATTTTATTGTAGGCTTCTCCATATGATGTTAAGTGCTGTTTCCGTATTCAAAAGATTTTTACATCTCATCGAATGACTTCGAATACGATCACCAAGTCCACCAATATTTTTAGTCCACATTTTCAGTTACTTATATATTCTTCTTATGCATTTTGGTTAAAACTGACTATATATTGTTATTATTATACATACGGATATTGTTTTCGTGTCAGCCGGCGACAGCCCTACGTTCAGAAGTCGTGATTGCCTAAATTTCGCGATAAACTTTTCTAATATTTCCCGCTGCAAAATTGAATGTTTCTTTCCCTACGTAATGAAAGCAATGTTTTTGTTTTATTTTCCAATTTTTAGGAAGAACAATATTAAGTCATATATCACTTAGCAAAGTTTCATATGGGAGGCAATGCCGACACTTAATTTAACTTTCTAAAATAACATATTTTTGGGTTATACCCTTGGAAAACATGGGGTGAAAAAATAATACGTTGAATTGTTTCGAGTTTTGTGGTCGATGTTGTGTTGTTTTTGTTTGCTAATGAAATGATTGAGGTTGTTTTGGATATTTAAACGGAATTAGGATAAAAAAAAACCGAACTTATGTAGAACTTTTGCACTTTTAATGGGATAGTCAAGTCATAGTCAAGTATTGGCGGTTTAATTGTTTGTTAGCATTAAATAAAGTAAATCGGTGTGAGTTTTTACAATTAAGGCTTTTCTACAACCAAGAATTCGATTAAGGAGCTTAGGCCATGGTTTTTCACCATACTAGCTTATTACAGCTTGGCGAACCTCGCATACCAAAACTCATGTAATTCTTTAATATGTAATTTTACTCACAATATTTCCATTTGCCGTTTACGTACATAATATATAACTAAAAACACGCATGGCTCCAATATATTTTCAATATTAATATCGAAATACCTAAACATTCTGGAACCTAACAATTGCTCGCAATTTTCTTGCTATCAAATTTTCCGTCGAATGCCATACATTTCGTTCGGAGTAGACGCTTCACTCCATAAATATATCGGGGCCCATTGCAGGGTCGCGGTCTTATTGACGTTCCTCGGTCTGCGAAACCCCCGGGATATTTTGGGAACGGTCGGAATTTAATAAAACATAGTCTTTATTAGGTTCGTGTTATTTAAACAGGGTGAAATTTACACTTTCTTTTTTGTAGAGGTCAGATCTTGCGGAGTAAAGGGTAAGGAATGGGCGATTGAGTAAATTAGCAAAATAAAAACTTTCTTTAATTTATGGTTTGTGGTTTTGGGTAAATTGTTTGTGTACTATGTTACTCAAAGAAAAATGAAAAATTATTTATGAAAAAGGTTTTATAAATTTCTCTGAAAGGAAATTAAAATCGTTATTTCTAATTATTGCTAGTTAAATATTAACAGTCAGCTGTAAAAACGCAAATATAAAAGTGATACAGCCACACTAGGTGGCTATTACTGTAGGAATAAGTCGGCTATTCCAATATTCTACCACTGTCTCACAGAAAAACGACGAGAAGCGATGGCTTTGGTGTCTTACTTTGTTGGTTGAGCAAGAATACCACCCATTCTTTTTTCTTTACATTCCCCTCCTTTTCTGAAAGACTAGACACGTACCTACAAATCCAGTGATGACATGTTCATGGTCGGCTGTAATCCAGTGAGCCATAAGCTCTTTAGCCCGACTTATACAATAAAACAAACCAAAACGCATCACCACTTGAAAACCTGAACCACACACTCGTTTACCCAGCAACAAAAGAGCATTCACTTCAAAAAACACAATACTCTTTACTTTAAATAAACCAGCCACTTGTGAAAATCTGAACAAATGTACAAACGAGAAGTTCGATAAACGATTGGCCTGTTGACCCGACCTGACCCACGCTGTCGGTAAATAATGGAGAGTCAACACTACAATAAAATCAAATCGAATTGTTTTTCTATTGTAAACTCCGTACCTGGACCCGCTAAGAAATAGCACTTCCATTTAATAACAGAAAACCTTTCGATACTGAAAACTGAGACTTCATTGTATTGCTTAACAATGTTTTTATTTGGGTTCACCCTCTTTGTTTAAGAAGTGAAATCGATCTCATTAATCTGAATTGAAATCTGACACCTCAGTAGTAAGCATTCCTATCAAATGGCGCTTTGCAATGGACTTCTTGCTTTGGATTTTTCAAAAGTTTCCTGAAGGATATGGCCTGGTCTTTTTGAGCGAGGCTTAAAAATAGTATTTACCACACGATAGGCAATTGTTGTGTTGTGTGCCACTGGTATTGTCAAAGTCCGAGGACGGCGGTGGCCGCTAATTTATCCTATAACATTAAAAAAAACCATTATCGCATGCCCTATGATGGGGTCACATAGGTGATAAATTTAAGGCTTTCTGCGCAATTATTCGACTTGTGGTTTTACGGTCTGAATGACGTTAATCCTTTCAGGGATAGGATTGCGTCTTAGCACACTACGCTGGCTTAATATGAGTTGGCAGAATTCACTGCTCTTTAAAACCTTGTGGTAATCTTTGAGTTAAAAACATTTTCTCACTATGCTTCCTTTTACCATAAAAGTGAGTTTGAACATACATGATATTTATTTTAAGTTTTTAAGCGTGGGTTCTGCTTTCGTCTTCGTCTTTGTTAAGTACATTATACATTTTTAAAGCTTTAGTTTGGCTGAAAACCAAGCATCCAGTCGCATTTGTATACTATGATATATCCTAATTTTTAAATTATTTTTATGTTTTTTACGAGTCTGTTTGGCAATGGACATTAGCAATTTTTTTAAATTTAGTTCTTTTAAATTACAATTGATACTTTTGCCTTACTCCATCTGCATTTAATTACTTCAATTAAAACTAAAGTAAATACAATATTTATAAAAAGATAATAAATAAACGCAAATTTATTTAAACCGCATTAACCCAAATACAACCACTGAATATGGCTTGTTTCAACGAATTTGCATAGTAATGGGACGCAGGGAAATTGTGGAGGCTATAACATCTCAAATATATCACTCAGGACACGATTCTTTAGAATTTAGATGTTTTCCGAGAAACGAATTACGTGGGATTTCAGCTTGATCTACTTGCAATAAAGTACATTGTAATATTATGTTTTATGTGATCGGTTTTAACTATATTTTATTTACAAATGCTAGGTTTATTTGGTTAAGTTCAGGAGCTCTTTCTGCTTACTTCTTCTGGATTAATTTCGTTGCCGATTATAGACAAGCTTCCTAAAAATCTCGTTGAACTCCCATGCCGCGTGTTAACTCTATGCTTGCCGCTGTTGTCATGGCTGACAGGGGTTGCTGAATAGTGTGTAGACGGGATAAAAAAAACAGTTTAGCATACAAACATAAGTTTGACTGATGAACTGTGCAAAGGACGTAGGAATAGATGGATGCAAGCCACTTCTAATACGTGGCTGTGAAAATCCATGGAAGAATTATTTGTTCGGCAGTGGATTTCCTATAATTAAAAAGGATGATAAAAATCGTACTATATAACTATTTTAACTATCATTGTGCAATGCCGGGCCCGCATCAATTAACACCGAGAGATTTCCGCTGGATCGAACAGCAAACACAAAATCGTGCCCAGCCTAACATGGATTTACTCGCGATAACATTTTAATGTGCAAATATTACAATTATTCTTTATTGTGAAGCTATGTCTACAACCACTCAACTTCCGTTTTTCCATTACAATAATTCCATTTCAGTGTAAACTTAGTAATAGCGATGTTTCAGGCGAAACGAGTTTTTATTTGAATTATTTTTTCTTTTATTTGCTCCGGAGGGACCGCCTGAAAGTGTTTTTTGCGAAATTCAATATTGGAATGTAATTTTCTTTAAACTCCCCGAAAATCATTAGAGGAATAACATTGGTGATAATTTGTTTTGCAACAACAAAATTTATTTGTCCAACTTAAAATTTATTTTTTGGACTGGTGTATATTGTGGTTTCGATTCCGAGGTCTTGTCGCCTCTTTCTACGGTATGAGCAAATTAGGCTTTAATAAATTAAATTTTGACAGTCAGTCTTCAGTTGTGTACCAACAATATATTCTCTTTATCATAATCACATAGACAGGTATATAGGTAAACAGAGATGCTACTGGTGCTGTCCAGTTTGTTTAGTTCATTTGTAACCCAAAACCATATAGAATGCAATCGAAGCCCTCATCAAAATTGACTTACAAATGAAAACCATGACTGAAGCACAGGAAGCTATACTAAATATTTGTTTTATTAAATGGCATTTTAAAGAAAACTCGTTAAAACTTGCTCATATGTGCCTCGAGAGTCTGTGAACAGTAACAACAACAATAAAGGCTTACTGCGCTCTCGTTCCGCTGCGCTGTTACCTCCATAAGAACACAGTTTCTTCGCTTTCTTTAAATTTTAAATGTTTATTAACTTCTTACTCAACGCCAAGTATTGAGAACGCGATTTGTTCATGATTAAGCAATTTGTTTTTGTTCTACCTTTTTACGTAAAGGGGAAAAATGAATATAAGCTTCAGAATAATTTACAATTGTTTCATTCATTATCATCCTCGTGCACTGTACGTATACTGCTGAATATATGCCTCTCTAAAGGAGATCAATCAAAGTTTACAACCTCTTGAATGCGGCTTGCATCCAACAACATTTTGCATTTGCATTGACCAAATCAATTAGGCCGTTATTGTTCACCTAATTGTTAACTCTCGTCAGAAAAGAAGGCCTGTAAAAAAATAAAATGCGAAGCTTTGACATGACAATTTTCATGGCGATGATAAAATGTCGAGGGGAACTTGAAACACTAATAAAAGCTATACAAGAGAAAAGGAAATTTCGTCCTAAATCTAGCGGCTTAAATAAAAGTTCTCTCAATGTAAAATCATCTTGTTATCCATCAGTTCTATTGTACGAAGAGGCGTCAAATCGCTCGTTTGAAAGCTTCAATGTCAATCAACCTTTTGTGAGTCAAAGCTTTCAAGATTTCATTTGTGTGATAGATAATGATAGCCCAAGTGCCCGTGGCCGCCAGACTTTCGTCATTTTGTAAAAGCTGAAGATTGTCTACACATGCCTCTAACATAGGCACCACACGATCAGCAGTTATGAAGTTTGGATCGTTATTTAATCTTACAATATCTTCAAACTTCAATAAAATATAATTTTACCAGCATTGTCGTATATAACCTGAATTTTATATATGTTTCTTAGGCAACTATTAAAAAGTGTTTCCTTGGTAGTCAGACACTTTTCATGGTTCTTACAACTTGTCAGACACATTGAAACTGATAACTTCCAAAGCCACCACTATCAAAGCTGGCACCGACCTCAAAAAAAATATTGGCAAATTTGGTATTTTAGAATTTTAACAGATTAATTTTATTTCCCTCTTTTTACTTAACTTACTTAACAATTTTGAAGACAGTTTAATTTTTCAAAATTATTTTTTTATTATACTTAATCATTGCAGTCTTCTGATACCAAATATAAGAATAATCCAATCGTTTTTAACTCGATTTTGCTTCCACTTATTTTTTTATTTCTTGAAAAAAAAAAACCCATTTTCATAACGGAAAGTCCGTCTTAGGCATTTTGCACGCTTTGCCAATGTGAATTGAAAAATTCAATACAATCGGCAGAGTAGTTAAACTACTCTCATTCGCATTCATTGGTATATTTTTAGTATCTAAGCCGAAGCTAACCACGTCCCAAACCTAATTGATATTATATGGAGTAGACGAGAAGATCCGAAGACAATTCGGGACGAGATTTATTGATACCCTTTTAACATCGAATACAGCAAGAATTGGCTTCTATTTAATTTTATTTTCGTCCTCCCGGGCTTCCGTCGGGATTTTCAGATTGGGTTTTAGCGACTACGGAATATGCATTTTGCCGTGTAATTATATTACGTCTTGGATGTATTTGTTTTCATCCGTCCAGTCGAATTGGGAGTTCGTTATAGAAAATTGGAGGTTTTTTAACTTTAAGGGGCTGAATTTAAGGAATACAATATCAAAAACAACTGACTGGCGCATCGTCAGAGACTTTGGGTTCGGGACCTAACTACAGTTATTTGTTACTTTGGGCGTATTAAGTCTATGGACTAAGCATTTTTTATTGCATATTAAGTTGTATTATACTGTTCAAGGCACACACATTTGAATGTGGATGTTACGTATGAACATAATAAGGCAGTAAACAGATGTATGTACTAAACAGATGGACAAATTTTGTTATTTTGTAACTATTACAGAAAACGATCAAACCATATAGGAAACGTTCGAACAGAGAAAAAATTGTACCGTAATATTTTTCATTGTGTTAAACATTTTCAACTACAAGTACTAATAATGAAAATGTTAGCCTGTCGTGTTCAACAACTATGTTTAACTCTCGTCCCAAGTTGCCAACGTGGTGTTTCGAATTTCCGAAGCTGTGGAAGTTAAAATTCGTGCAGAATATTAGCTTAACATTCAACTTGAGTGGTGAACTGCGCCCATACTTCCTTGTTGATGCAGGTTATATTATAACCTAGACATAATATGACCTATAAAATTTCTTCAGCCTGTAATTCAGCCTGCCTTATAAGTATGCTTAGGTCGTCTAGTCTTTCGGGAAATGTATAGCCCTGTAAAAATTTCGTGAGAATAGGAAAAAACCCTTCTCTTCTGTGCAGTTGAGTTTTGGTTTAGACCTCCTTATTTTTTAAACATTTCTAAACATGCTATCGTAGAGTTCTTCTGATTCTATATGAACCAGCGACCTTCTACGTTTTTCGATGTAGTGATATATTCTGCACTAGTCTCATAATACCGGATGAATTTAATTTAGAGTCAGTTCGGATATAGGCCACAAAACCGCACAATAAAATATTTTTTGGATTTGCTATAAGTACAAAATGCTGTAACGGCTGTTAACTATTCAAAATAGATTGTACATCTTCTCATACCCATAGTAATAACTAGTTTAATTTCACTTATTGATTCATTTAAAATTCATCTACCCTTCTAAATCATGCAGCCATAACCCAGTGACGCCCCGATAAAGTTTCTCCCCAATATAGATGTTCATTTGTCTCCGCCATAGCTTCGCCATCTTACAGGGTTGTAGTTAGACTGTAAAAAAATGTACATATTGTACACACGTTTCATTTCACGAAGTCCATTTTCTAAATTTATAGAGCGTGTACATGCACGTCTGTTTTAGTTTGCTTAATAGCAGTAACAAGGGCAATTTTTATGTCGCAATTACCATTGACAATTCACACACTCAAAAGTGCATATAAGTTATTGCCAATTCAAAAGTAATAAACAAGGAACTTTGTGAGATATTATAATTATGTTTAATTTTTTATGTCTTTCTTTTCTTTTCATGTCACAACATACATACATAAACTCACACCTTTTCCCTAGAAGGGGTTGGCAGAGGCGCAACCAGGAGGTTTTGCCTTTGATTTTCCGTCCCACGGTGTGATAGAACGCGAGAGCCTATCGCCCTATCGAGCACAAATTCCTTACTCCGAGCTGATAATGAACAGAAAAATCCAATATCACTGACCGACACGGGATTCAAAACCGAGACCTCAGCATTGTATTCGTACCATAGTACAAGTACGCCACAGTCAAATCACAAAAGAATTCTTTATTAGAGCAAAACTTTTTGATGCTCGATTATTTTGAACAAAAGTTGCTTTGAGCTGAAGTTTTGATGGAGTAAATTGAAGAAAATATTAGGTAAAGAATTAGTGTTGATCTAATTAGAACGTCTTTTTGAGTTATCTGTTGATAACACAAAATAAAAATAATAACTATTTACGCAGACATTTACAAATAAGACATCTTCAAACCATTCACTCAGTACTCCATTGCTTTTCATGACTGATATCGTTTTATTACTATAAATATAAATTTTAATGATAGAAGCTTTATTTATATTTACTCTATTCAGAATATCAGGTCTGAATTTTCGCGACATCCATAAATTCCACGCTTTAGTACCTACTGTTATTTGGTTATAAAAATACTGTTGTATTTTACTTACTCGTATAATTTAGTATTTACGAAATGACGTAGGTTTCACCTTCTTACTATTTTATATTAAAGCCCACAACACATATATAATTCCACACTTATAGTGTTAATAAAGGATGGTATTGATCTCTTAATAATATATCAGGTGACATGTGACTCTTAATATTAAAAATTACAAATTATAGGGTTATTTGTAAGGGTGGTCTATTCTGTCGCGATGGCACAACGCGTCGATAAATGATATAAATTTAATATTACACTAATTGCACGTTCGAGACCACCCTTAGGGTTGCTGTGTATTAATGACTTACCATTGCCGAATAGTAATAAACAAAATTAAGAACTATACACTTTTAGAATTATCGCCATTAAAATGATTGTTTTATTCGCTAAATTTTAACAAAATTTAGCACAATTTGATAACATCAGTATTACTAACATTTATTGTTCTATAACAAAGATTGCGGGAGGTATTGACCCCGTTTCGCTCATTGTCACACGGCTCTGTGTTTTCTCATCGGTTCGCCATAAACTTGGCGATAGGCGTTTTTACGTCCGCCCAATTTACTAGAAACAAAAACGATTCCCTATCGCCCGCTATCTGCTCGCCTAGAATATCATCCGTTTTAATACTTTGACCTTTACTATATTGCTTTCTCATTTTTTTTTTGTTATCACTCTGGTATATTCTTTGATAATTGTTTTTCATGATGTGGTGAATTAGTAGTCTTATGGGGATCTTGCAATTGAAATTTTTAGATTGGCAGGAATGTTTGACTAATTTTTATCACTAACAACCTGCATACCTTGTTTCATCTTATTTTCTTTGTCATCTAATATCACTCAATTTATATTATATTTGTATACATTTGAATTTGCGTATAAAGTAACGCAATAGGGTATTTGACAATTTTTTTTTATTGTATTGATTAAAAAAGTATCCATTTCCAAAATCTAGCAAACAAATATTTTTTTAAATCCATTCAGAATTAAACAAATTAGAAACGTTTTAAATCTTGTAGTGGGGGTAATAGAAAAGGAATGCAAAACAAAATTAGTGACGTCACTGTGCATTATAGTGCATTATAGTGTGCGGGTGTGAAAGAGACGGTAAGATGACTACGTCCCCACTCTTTCATTTAAAATATTAATATTTGCCTCATGTTACAAGCTACTTTAATACCGTTTTGCAAAAAAAAAATACGTTTTAATGGCACTTGTGTTTGTCTACAAAATAATACAAACATTCGATGATACTCAAATACCCTATTGATAAGCATAATATTTTTTTCCGTAATTTTAGTTGTATCTATTTATTTCTGACATAGCCTTAAACCCACGCTGTATTGTCTTTGAAATAATGTTAGAATTGATAAGTATTCATGTCTAGTTGCTCAATGTGAGTCTTAAAAAAATAGATTTAGATTCTCATACATACATAAACTCACGCCTTTATCCCAGAAGGGGTAGGCAGAGGCGCCACCCGGACACCCACATTTCGCCTTGTATGTTCCATCCCATGATGTGATAGGGGGCGAGCCTATCGCCATATCGGGCACAAATTCCTGACTCCGGGCTGATAATGAATAGATAAACCCAATATCACTTTGCCCGACCCGGGATTCGAACCCGAGACCTCAGCTTTGTAATCGTACCGTAGTACAACTACGCCATCGAGGCAGTTTAGAATCTCATACGTTATACAAATAAGGCAACCCAGCAACTCCATTGGCATTGAGCGATTTACAATCATAAGAAGTAATTTACCTTCCAAACGCTTCTGTTTCCGGCAGTCCCGAAACATCCGTTCATGCCGTCGCAACAAGATGGTATTTCACGTAACGAAAATGCCAAAAAGTTAAAAATTTCTCTCACGTCCCGTTCGGTAGAGCGTGTGGCGCCATCTGTGCGGAAACCGACGCCTTTTGTCTCTCGTTCGTTAATATCTTTGTATATTATGCACCGGCTTTTTCTTTACGGTAGAGAGAGGGAATTATTATACATAAGCGAGGGAAGGAGAAGTGTACGAAATATCAGGAACTTTGATTTACGATACGAAAAAGTCTTTTTTCAGACCGGTTCTCTGTGATCCGATGGTGGTAACCTAGTCTGTTTAGGACAACCTAAGATTCCCTGGCATAGTGATACGCTTTCCCTCCTCATCCCAAACGGTAATAAGCTCTGTAAGTAGCACAACTAATACTTCTACTTATCTTTTTGGTGATACAGGAAGGAATTTACGTAGGTATGTATAGATGGAGTTAGACTCCATGACATAAATGACTATTTAAAATCTGTCACACCTTATGACTGTGATTGTGCTGGCCTAAATCACATCCTATTTTTCTTTCTCATAAACAAAGTAATAGTTACTTATTATTTCCTTTATGACATCCCTAATAATTACAAAGTATAAATACACAACCCTGGAAGAAATAAACTCATTCTGAACACGAATTTGTTGGGCGTCACTACTGGTGAAAACTTATTAAGAATTCATGGCGGCTGGAAAGTTCCGAACGTGTGGATAGATTTTTATAACACTTAGATCGATACCATTTATTTTCAGATAGTTTGCTGAATATATTTAGTATTTATTTTTATATCTCCTGTATTATTGGTGGCAGTTCCTGATTCATATGTGAGAAGCCGTACAATCTATTAAATATTAGATATAATTTCAATATTTCTTGTAGAAATATTCAAGCCATGTGTTTAACTTGCCGAGTTTACTTTCTTACTCATTTCCTTTGAGCTCTAATACACATCAGTAACAATCATTTGATCACACAATAATAGTATCAGATATCAGCTCTTAAACCGAGAGGTTACAGGCCACGGCACATTACGAGCCACATTAAACGTTTATGATAAACTACAAGCCATTTAGTTTAACGGCTTTTTTCTCGGCCAGGGGCGGCCGGGCCGTTTACTGGAATAATAAGTGCTGGGCCTCGATGCTGTTCCATTTATTGCTTTGGAACTTGTGGTTTTAGACTTTTTCAGTCCATAATGACATGAGTGCCTCAGTGGCGTAGTTGTACAGCTATGGAACGACTACAAAGCTGAGGTCTCGGGCTCGAATCCCGGGTCGGGCAAAGTGATATTGGGTTTTTCTATTCATTATCAGCCCGGAGTCAGGAATTTGTGCCCGATATGGCGATAGGCTCACCCCCTATCACATAATGGGATGGAACATACAAGGCACATTTCTGTAAGCTGAGATTCGCTAAGTTTCATTTCGTTTGTATTTAGAAAAACATAATTTAAACCCAACTCTTATACGTCACACTGCAGAGCATAAGCCTTATCTAGAACTGAAAGAGGAGTTTGGCCATAGTCTACCACCCAAGCCTAGAGAGGGTTGGCAATGTTAATCAAAGCATATCCAACATATTTCCTAACTAATCTCGTTTAGTTGCGGCTGATGAAGTTATACATATTACTTTTTCTGTTAGGCGAAGGCGCGGGCTCATAAAAGCATCGTACGAGGTGCTGTAAAACGAAAGAGGCTTATATGAGCCCAGTTTGTAGCGGGGCGTTTTTATGCAAGTATCCATTACATAATATCTAACGGTTTTACGCTGATACAGAAATCTCGCTGATTTGCCTAAGCAGCGAAAGCATTTAATTTGCTAGAGAACTCGTAGATCTGTTGTGTGCAGTGCTTTGGTTACCTACACCCCATGGCTAGGTATATTAGTAATCAATATCCCAAACTAAGATATCAGCCTCTTATAGTGGGTATAAAAATTACGGGAGGCGCAAATAGAGGTTTAGAGGTCACCGGGTCAATCCTGGCATCGACACAAATATTTATACACATATGTATTATGTCTGAATGTTGTGCAACTGAAAAGTCTCCCGTAGTTTCTAACTCCCTCGGCACAAAACTTGTGATTTTAGTGTAAGGTCAAGACAATGTGAGAGCCTATTTATTAATGTCTTCACTGCCTATTCTGCCAAGAAAATTCACCTCACAACATCTGATTACCTCCTAAGTCATCTTTGTCAATGCCATTCATTGTCCATGACTGTCGCTTAACCAACGACGTCCAATTTCGTCTAAACCGCAAGTCATTAGAAAAATGTTTTTCATACCCATTAGGTCGATTTAGTCCTTCATGTCTGGGACCTAAATATGTCGGGAAAATAGGCAACCTAGATTTAAACTAACCTTTGTCACGCCCTTGACAAGTGGAGCGTTAAGAATCTGTTGGAAACTTCGCGCTTATATCAATATTGTAAAGATTTTGCAGGATCATTTTGTCGATAGATTTTTTATGTTTAGCGGGTTAGTTTGACAGCCTCTATGGCATAATGAGGCAGAAGTCTTTATAACAAAAATGGTGGGATTGATTTAGATTACTGAAATAGAACTAATTATGTTTCATATTTGAGTAACTGACAATAAGGTTCACAAAAGAGTTAATTTAAATAAAATTAGATTAAATGCATTTATTCCACCCACTTTTACAAACATAAATAATTTCATGCCTCCACGATTAGATATAGATGACACTTGTTGTAAAAACCGACTAATGGGGGTAACAGTGGTCGCTGTCACGCTGCGGGGGGCTACGTAGCGCTCATCAAAAGCGACCACGAGGTGTGAATTCATGAAGTGGGCCGTAGTGCGGCGTCACGCCGGAGCGGTTCCAGTGGGCTATGGTGTATTGCCTCTGGATCGCGGAGCCACCCCAATGGGCTGACAAGGACCACCAAAAAGAATAAATGGATGACACTAATTGTACCATCTACTGAGGTTTTATTCCCGTCTCGAACGCGATAGGTTTGTCTATCACCATGCCAAACACATATCTAGATCATAGCAACTCATATAGAAATTATTAAACCAAAAAACTCACACAAAGCAGCCTCCCCGACCTGGTTTCTAATGACCTTCCGTTTCAACGCCAATAGAAGCTGTCACTAGACAATTAAGTGCCGTCTAAAGTGCTTAGCAGCTTATAACCTAAATTTAACGTAAACAGTTTCTGATTACTATCTAAACAACCTTATCCAACAAAACAACCTCATCCTCTCCAAACATATATTTTAAAACGTCCAAATAATCCACTAAAACTCGAACAACGGGGCAAACACGATCCTTCCCGCATCGTACCGGATACGGCGCGCTTTGACGAGTCCGCCATTTTGTTGTACACAGGAAACACGTAATGGCCGACGACCTTCCATGCTTGTGGGCTTTATGCGACATGTTAATGGCTTGAGACGATGTTAATATCGGGAAGATGAGCAGGGTTTGTGCCATTGTATGCCGGCTATTGTGGGAAACTAGGGTATATTCCGATTAAGAGGTTGGGAGGAGATTCTATGGATATTTTAGTCGATAGATTAAGTTTTTGTTTTAATGGGATAGTTAGTTTGTGAACGGAGGAAATCGATGACACGTGAACTATATCGCCCATAAACATTCCACAGTAGAGCGAAGACACTAAGAAAAATTAGGCTTTTCTTGAAAGCTCCTAGGTTGCATCGGTCCGGAAATACCGCTGGAGAATGTTGATTTGACAGGGTTGAAGAAAAAATACTTAGGTATATTTAAAAAAATATCAAGCCTTAATTTTTTTATTTTTTTTTAAATTGAGATGCATGTAAGTTGATCTTTATACTTGCGGAATTTTTCTGTTTACCGATGGAGTAATCTCATCGGAAAGCAGATCATTTTCTCATCAATAATCAGCATCAATAAAAATTTTATTCATGAAATCTTTTATTATACATGCTGCGCGAAAACGTACAGAATCCGATATCGGACATTGTGAAGTGTAAAGGAAATATGTATCAGAATATAGGAGATTCAAGTCAACTCAACAGAATTTAACTTCATACAAAAGATTGAATGTTTTGTATGAAGTTACGGTCCGGGCGATATGCTCACACCTGCGCCTTCGAATAATGCTTGTAAGTGAGAAGCTGAGAATGCTTCTCAAAGAGAAGACATGACGAGTGGTTTATATTTTTTTCATTGAATGTAAATTAATAATATTATTTGCTGTTAACAAGCACTGCACAGATATATTTTTTATTGTAGTGAATAACGAAACGAGCATGCTATTCGTATGATGGTAGGCGATACGAGCGCTCATGGACAGTAGTAAAACCAAACAACACCAAGAATTACAAAGCAATGCTTGGTATTTCCCTGCGCTCGCCATCCTGAGATATAAGATGCAGTGTCTCATTATGTCAAATAGTTACTCTGGCTACAATGTCAACACAAGAGTGCATTTACGCTGCTGTTTGCCGGGAGAAATGGGCGTTGCGATGGAACCTACCCAGGCGGCCTCTCACATATGACAGACCTACCCCACCAGTTGAAAACATAGCAGCAATATGGTATAGTTGTCCAATACCATAAAAAATAAAAAGAAACTATGCTTTATAACCTTGTTCTATAGCGGTGGAATGGTGCTAATTCTCATAACGAATATTTATATTATTTTTTTATAGTTGAGTGTAAAATTGAACTACGTTTTAATTATTTTGTGGATGACACAAAATTAATAGCTCCAAAGAATCAAACTCAATACTCTACAGTTACTACTATTGCCCAAATAAAACATCTTAGTGGAAATAATACTGACAAGAATATTATAACTCCATAAATTATAAGAATAAAAGCAAACATCGTATTGTTTACAGCATTTTAAGTTTCCGCTTAATGACAAACAAACACATTTCACAAGCGGGATGGGGGAATCGTGAATGCTCAGCAAATAGTTTTTGTTCAACATAACTGTTTATACAATAATTCTTGTTTGGGTTGTATTCGCGACATTTATAAAAGCTTTTTACAAAACCGCCTAGTATTTAATTCATAGACAATGTCACGTAAAATATTGAGTTGAATTTATTTTCATTCATTTATTACAATAAATACTAAAACATGAATTCTGATAAATACAAAATCAACCCCTCAAAACTTTCGCGGTTTGTGAATGGGTTCTTAGTGTCTCTGAGAAAATAAGAGTTTGACTTCTTATCCTGTCACTGAGGTTTCATAGTAATTCATACAAAGTTTTTTTGTATGAATTACTATCCCGTTTGTTGCAGTGGGTAGAGGATTTAATTGTTCCCAATCCAACCGAATAATTCGCGTTGTATTTTTAAATTGACTGTAGTGTTACTACCCCAGTTTAAAATACCGAGCTATTCTTAAAATTTCAACGAGTACGGTTCGCAAAATATCTTTGACCCACAATGGAATCCAAAACTATATAATTTAAAAAATTCAAGTCTATAAACTGGCTTACACAAATGCAAATCAACGCATTCATGAATAAATATCAAATGTCAAGAATTCTCCATTAAAACGTTGAACTGAAATTCTCAGCATTAGTATCTGGGTTAAGAGAAATATTGTGGTAACTTTTAAACTTCTACATAAACGTTAAGTGGATGAAATACATTCCCGCGCTCTCGACTGCTGAGTTTGTGGCTCTGATTACAAAGTTTTCTGGTATTTTGTTTAAATCGATAAACATGTCGGTTGGTATTAACTTTGCAATTTCTGGAAACATATTGCTTGTGGGTATTCGTATCTCGGGCGGAGAGAAGCGTAGGTTTACAATTATATAAAACTATTTAAGTGTGTCGCATTTCGTGTTAGCCTGTGTATATTACACTATAAGTAGGCCGGCATAATTGTGTGTACCCAATCGGTATTTATTTTATTAGCATTGCGGTTCATTTACCACCTAGTGAATTTACATCACTCTGCCTTGCCTGTCTAGCAAAAATCTTTATATTTTATTGATACTGCGCGAATATTCCTCGACACAATTATGCCCGGCTTGGAAATACCGGATATATACAAAGACTGAAACACACCACACATATTTAGGGTATTTATAACAGCTTATCCACCATCGTGTTCGAAAATCGTTATTCTTGTGGATACGAACGGCCTGAAAAGGTAGAAAAAGTGGTTTTTAAAATTTATAGCACGCATATTATCAGCACGTATAGGAAAACAAAAATAAGAGCCCACAGTATTTTCTGGTATTCAGTTCCATACATTCGAAAGCGGACCTTTTGTAGGAATGATAAGTTTATTTCACCATAGACTTTCCGGTAAAGAAGCTTTTTGACTTGAACTATATCCGAGCTAGTTTCAAACTAAATAATCTATAGTCACGGTAGCTTACCATTCAATTTTCATGAACAATTTGAGCCACAATATTATGTGATTAGTGGCTTGTTTTGTCGGTATTTTCGACCTTCCAATAGGGTTTGCGATTTGGTTGAGCAATTAATTACCATTGGCCACAACCAATATTGGTGGCAACAATGCCTGGGACAGCTGAAAATTTCACCTACAAAGTAGTCAATCGTGTGATTTTTAAGTGGTAGAACCATATCATAGAAATAAGCGGACTCGATTGAGGTGGTACCACAGTTTCGCAAAAAAACCGACGTGACGCGATGGCTTTGTTGTCGTGTTTCCATCGTCAAGTGTGATTTTATTACCTTCCCCAGACCATTTTCTCCTCCCATTTCAAGAGGACGGCAACATACCTAATAAATAATCGATAGACCGACGTTTTGTATAATATGTACATATATTATTTGGCGGCGGAAATAATATTTTTGTTTTTGTTTTGTCTATTTTTTTTGCCTTTTCTGTTTATTTTATTTCAATGTTTTAGTTATTTTGATGGTGTAACATATGAGCGATAGTGCAAAACTACTTGCTCATTTGCCCACACAAACACCAAAAAATCAATCACAAAGCTTACAAAATGTAATAAGACCCCGGGAATAAATTCAGCGGTCCAAAGAATAAGTGGAGCCATATATTTCTTTTTGAAAAATAGGAAACAATAAAGGTACCTGAGCTCCGGTGTCCGCGGACGGATGCTGCGACAAATGGATGAGTGATCCTTACCGTTTGTCATTTGGAAAAAACTCAGCCGCGTTATCTCGGTGGCCAAGCTAGGAGGGGACACAAAAAGGTTTTTGTATATTCTTTTAACTTTTATTAAATGGAGAAAAATTGTTTCGGAATTTATATTGAAATGAGGTCACGATATTTTGCCGCTTTGATGTGTCTTAATGAGGTGTACAGAAAATACTTAACAGTCGTTGGCTTTTTTTGGGTTCTCATAATACCGACCTTTATGTATGATTTCAACATGTAGCCTACTTTTAGGCAGAATTCCGTTGTAGTTATTCGGTGAAATATATTTTGTTTCTGGCATGGGTGTTCTCAATAAATAAATGAATGATCTCATATACGTAGGGAATGGGCCTTCATTATAATTACAAAAAGCTTGACCCAGAGTCCACTACGCTGGCCTATTACAATTTGACGGACTTCACATATTAAAGAAATGCCTGTGAAGATTTGTATTATATACAAATTTCATGATGTCTTCCTTCGACACTAGAGCGTATGGTAAGGGAACATATAGCCTTTTAACTTCAGCATTTTAAAAGTACAACATACGTCTTGCTTTATCTCTCATACTATAAGGTCGTTTAATTTACCCCTATATTCAAAGAAATAAGTCCTGATTACATCAAAATCATGGTCACACTACCCAATTGCGTCAGTCGCATTACCGACGTCAGGGATACGCACCGAAGTGATATTTCCGAAAGGGCCGAGTGAAACATGCCTGTCGACCGGCAACTGAGTCCCTTTCTTACAAATCACTATCTTTTTACAAAGTAAATTGATGCGAGACCAGAGTTTTCGATACCCTTTTATTCTGTCGCTGTTATGACGTTGAGTTTTTCTTTGTTGTCGGAATCGGTATTCAAAGGCGATAAATTACGAAGGCGATATTTGGACGTTCCAAAGCTGAAAGAATTTTATAAGACAATTTAGTTAAATATATATTTTTTACAGACTTCGTGACGCAGTTGTCTAAACCTCGATTGGATCTACAAGTATTTGTTTCGGGTCTGTTTGTGAGACCAAAAAGTCTCGTGTAGTATGTATGTGACTGCTGGGTGTGTATATTATTTAGTTACTGTGTCAACCCATATACTACCAACTGCAGGGCACGAGCCTCCTCTACAATCGCGAGTACGATTGAGAGGTGTTTGGCGACATGACTTCCGTGATATATTTATTTATTGAATAAATTAAAATAGACGACTCATTGAATGGAAGTCAGGTTCGGCATAATTGTGTGGAATAACGAGATTTTACATCCATTTATCACCAATTAAAGTAATTTCTGGACCATGCAAATAATATCCGCTGCAATCACATTGCCGAGCTGGGACACCAAACCGAATATAAATAAGTTAGATGATAAACACGAAACATAATAAAATACTGCTTAGTTGTTTCATGCTTCGTGACTCGTGTCTCCTAGAGCTACCTTGTGAAAATATCGCGATTGCGTAGCCAGTCATTTCAACGTTAACTAGGTCGTGTGTTCCATTTGTGCGTGGCTTAATTTCGACCACTTCTCAGCCCCTCAGTTTTCCGTGCTATGTGCTATGGAAATCCTTGAAAAGTCTAAGCAAATTAGTATAGCAATGCACTTCCTGTCATTAAAGTGACAGAAAAATGTATTAGTAAACCAATTACGCCATTGTATTAAAAATGTCCGGCAAACGAGCAAACAAGTCATCTGCTGGTAAGTGATCACTGCCGGCTTTGAACCTCCACAACGCTTGGATCATAGATGTATTGCCTGTCCATCAAATAGGGAGGGGAGCGAGAAGGAAAAAGGATGAGAAGAGGAAAGGAATATTGGGTATCCGGCAATCCCACTAACTGAACAAAACGCGACTGCAAAGCTGCCACATCGCGTCGGTCTCCCGCCCCCGACGAACCTGCCCATTTACATACATACATTGTTGAGTCATGACTGAAAACAGCGTGGCTCTACCACATTCTCATGTAATAATTATAAGGCATAACACAAACAGGTCATAATTAAAATAATAACAATATAATTGCGTTCTCGTAAGCAAGCTAATTATAACGTTAACGTTTGTACTGCCAATCGAACCTAGCTCATCGCATCTCAATACATTAATATGCAATCAATTAAAAGTAATAACTATTTATGTCATAAATACTTTCAACAGTCATCCGTAGTCTTGACTACCCGAACATATAAGTTTTATGTCATGGAGATTAGAATCTACAAGATAATTATCTCGTAGCGGGAACTCGCATTCATGTTTTATCTCCGGTGTTTACACCAACTTCGTCAGAGACTTTCAAAATGTCTGTTATAATAAGACTACGAGTAGTTCATATACTACTTTCCAGTAATAGGCGTGGGCTTTTCTATAATAGGGTATTTGAATCCAATTTTTTTATTGTATTTATCACAAGTTATCCATATCCAAAATCTAGTAAACAAATAATTTTGTAAAACCATCAGAATTAAACAAGTTACATGACATGATACATGACTGGTTTTCGACAATCCTGTATGGTGGTAGCTATCCAAACAGATATGAATATCCTACCGCCAATAAAAGGTTCTCGTGGTCCTTGTTATCTTTCAAACTAAAATTAACCAGAAAGCCAAACACCTAAATTGACGCCTTCCGAAAACAGCAAAATATGGGGTAAAAATACACTTCAGCAATTTTGAGTGTGTTTTACACGCCATTCAACAAAGCGTTTCGATGTTGAACCCTTGCATATCAATATTTCCACGTGAACGCCGCGGACAGGGCCTAGTAAACAATGCGTTTCCGAGCCGACGCTTCTGCGAAGCCGCGGTGTCCTTTGTCTGATGTATATACAAGTCGAAATGTGATGAGTGCTTTTTGACCGAGAATACGTGGGTGTTTTACAATTATGTTTTACTATATCAGCCCATAATTGCTTCACTACAACACGGTACTCTACAACAAAGACCTTGATTTAAAGTGGGGGTTAAATTTCAACGTCTGCAGATTTACACAGACTATGCCATATAGCCAAGTCTGTTTACATTTATACAACTTTAACGGTCCTAAGATTTGCTGATAACTGTCCAAGTCATAACCCAACCATTAAATAACATTATGGGAAATCAATCGCATATACAGTTTTTAATGAGGCGATTAGTTTTCAGAGGCACGTACAGCGACTATCACAGTCGTGAAATCCTATAACGGGAGCATATCATGTTCAGAATTTGATGCCGAATTGTTTGTTTACCAACAATATTAATTATCCATATTAACATAACACGGAGCATCCAAAATGCGAGATTAAGGGTTTATTGGGAATTTACCGAAATGTTATTGTACGTGTTGGGCTTTGTGATATATTGTCGAGCTTTGTTAGATATTTTAAAGCTGTGTTTATAAATGCTTCGATCTAATTGTAGTTACTACAGGTTTGTTGATATTTTCTTATCCTATATTAGATTCTACTTAACCGTTTGTTCCAAATCTAATTTTTGTTATGGTTATTTTATTGTATGTTTTTGCCTTTTGGTAGCAATTACTTATTGAAATGGCAAACGCTATTTGGCCAGCACTGCACTTACCCTCAGAATATGTAGTGTAGTCCATGAAGCACACCAGTATAAAATTTAAGACCTCTGTTACGATTTGAAAAGCCGTAGCTGCAATTCCATAATGAGACAGATTTTTGTGTAATCGAAAAGTAAACCACAAATTTTCAGGTCTATGTGCCTACATTGAAAATTCTCTTGTAGATTCTGATATTCATGATATAAGACCTGTTTCATAATGTGTGGTTAAGTCCATGTGTGTGACTGCTTATCATAAATATAGAAACCTAATAATAATCTCGTGTAATACCTAATGGCGCCTGATGTATCTCCGCCGCAATTATTGCCAACTGATGACTTGCAAGTTCATTCATTGTTCACCAAAATGGTTCTTTATGTTGTCTCACCATGGTGCGATATGGAATGCGGGAGCGGGATGGGGCACTGCGCTGTTGCATGGCCTTGTTGACGACTGCTCCGGTTGTTTTTGTTTTTATTACATTTAATGTTTTGATTATTAATTTATAGTTTTTTTGTTTTTTGTTATTGTTTTGGTAAAGCTTTTGTAATATTTTTATTGTACATTTATATTAGGATAACTATTTAAGGTTTAGGTTAATGTTTAGTTTTTTTATAATAGGCTTAAGTTTGCGTTAGCTTGCGTCTGCACGTCATCCAAGGTGATCACCGAAAATCAGCGTTGTGCTACGGCCTGCACCGCAGCGCAACATAATTGCTGAGTGATCACCTACTTGTCACAGCCACGACGTGCGAACTTCTTCTTTATTTCTTATTGTTTTTTTTTTTTTATATATAAACCTCTGTATATCTGTTTTTGTACGTCGTTTTAATGCTCGTGGCAAATAAATCTATTTTTCTTTCTTTCTTCTTTCTTTCTTACATGATGTTCACAAATATAATACTAGCTTTTACACAGGGCTGTTCTTAGCAGGCATGCGATTAACAAACATTTATTGTTCAAACACTGAAACTAATATCGGCAGTACCAAAGTTTTAACTCTATATTTTTTTCTAAACTTTTTCGTTGATGGACATATCGGTTTCATTTAGGGGTTTCGATTCCGATACTTGGGATCCCCGAATCCCGGCTGATTTTTTGAGATTCTCGGGATTTCATTGGCATAATTCCAGGATTTAAGGATTTAAAAAAAAGTAATGAACAATGGCAATAGCCCATACATGATGCACAGTTTTATAGACATTTTTCATTAGTTTCAGTTTTCTGACTTACTTCAGAAGAAATACAAAAAAGCAAATAAATTGCTTTATTGATTGAACTATTATGAAATTCAAATCGTACATAATATATTTTTTATGCATATACATACTTCAATGTATTCGATTTCTTTTCGTCAATCCTGAAATTGTAAAAAAAGGCCCGGTATAGAAATTCCTAGTTCTATTGTATTTTGGCTTAATCTAAATCTACTTTATTTAAAGTTAATTTAGGAAGAATTCTCTCTTGTCTGCAATTATTTTGGTAGCACTTCATCAATCAGTAACCCAGTTATTACATATACATCAGTCAGTATGAGAATCGTAGTCGCTTGTCTGTCGCAGGATTGTGGCTAATCTGTCGCTTCAGTAACAAATAAATAAATACACCCAATATTCACATATTATGTACATAGTTCTAACCACAT
Organism: Deilephila porcellus; assembly: GCA_905220455.2. NCBI lineage: Eukaryota > Metazoa > Arthropoda > Insecta > Lepidoptera > Sphingidae > Deilephila > Deilephila porcellus. Next base: position 12,535,536 of record LR999988.1, read on the forward strand.
ATTAAGATCAATCAAATCTTGTGTAGTGGGTAGCAGAAACTATGACATACTTTTCGGTTTCACAACCACCCTCACATTCATGTTCTCAGTGTGAGGATCGAACCCGCGGCCCCTCGTTTCACAACCGGCGTCTAACCAACTTAGTCAAGGAGGCTGTTTTAGAATTATTGTTTAAAATTAATAAATAACTGTCACAAAAAAAAATCAAAATATCCAGAATTTACTGGGAATTCGTTAAATTCTAACCGTATTTGAACTTTAACCTTGCTAGTTTAAACCGGCTTAACCCAAAGGTCAGGTGACCCTAGCAACAAATGTACATTTATGTACTTTTCGGGTTGAAATCCCTTGAAGATTGTCAAGGACTTAAAAGGGCCTTTTTGTCAGCAATCTATAGAATTATATTCTGAATATTATTGTATTAAAATATTCTAGACAGCCTTCGGAGCGTCGCTGGCTAGAGGACGATAGGGGATACGAAAATAGGGATCGCGAGATCGATTCTCGCTATACTGTTTAGTCGGTCATTACTACACAGTTTTTTTTTAGTGTGGGGCTGTTCCAAAAACACTATTTTTATAACTACAAGGCTCTAATCATGACTAAGCTTTCGCCACTCGGAGTAAATCAATTATGTTGAATAGAAACTATAAGGCAGCTAGTACCACTTAGGCAGTCCACCACAGTTCACCGAATTTACTTCAAGCCTACGTGTGATATGCCGAGACTATAGTTATATTGATATTAGGTTAATTAGGTCGACAATGAGACAGCTTATTGCAATTGAACTAACGCAGACAACCCAACACAAACAGCATTCAGAATACAATTGGAGAACTTATAGGTGGCGGTAGTATATTAGTGTACGCCTGGATAACGACCACCGTACTTGACGCAAATTCGTCATAGTAATATAAATACACCCAACAGTCACACATACATAGTTCTGAACCCACACTAAGATCGAATCTTGTGTCGTGGTTACCAGCAACTGAGAGAGGCTTTACAAACATTCAGACCCGAAACCTGTAGATCACACAAATATTTGTCTCGTTGCGGTGATCGAATCCGCGGCCTCACGTTTCACAGTCTAGTCGTCTTGAAACTTCACAGAGTTTTCAAGTTTGTCTAACCAATTCCACCACGGAGGTTGTTGTTCGCACGTGTGCAGGACGCAGGTACGTACGCAATATGTTGCATATAAGGTTTATCCTGAGAACATAGGGTTTCGAGCAAATTGGTAAAATTTTATAATGGTTTCTTAGATTTACGCGAATGTTACACATTGAAATAATACTAATTTTTACAGATTTTATAGCGATTTGGTTTAATTTTTACATTTTTTAACTTCCGCCGTCCGTCCGTGTCCGCCCCGTGACCACGAAAGCTGGAAAGCAATCGAAACGACGGGAAGTTAAAAAATCTAAAAATTAAACCAAATCGCGATAAAATCCGTAAAAATTAGTTTTATTTCAATGGTAAAATTTTATTAATTCGGTGACGATAGCATAGCAAACATATATATATTTATACATTATGCCTTAGCCGCTACATTCTACATGAATCACTGCTTCATTACATTACTAATTATAATTTAGTACCTATTAGTGTAATAGCACTACTATTGTATTAGCGTTTAAATGATAAACATTATATTTTTAATTAAAATCTCGATCGCGGAATCTTAGCTACGAGTACGAGCGTATTATTTTCTGTTATTGCATTGGCCTGGCAAACGAACAAATAGCTCGATAAGTAATTAACGTTGCTTTTAATGTCTGTATTTATATCGTAGGTCTGATACTAGAGTTTCAAAATGGAGGGAGAAAAGAAAGAATGTTTTCCACCAAATAAACTGAAGGAGAAAAGGGGAATTGGGCTTTCGACATTCTCACCCATCGATTGAAACAAGACAGCAAAGACGTCGCTTAACTTTTCTGTGAGGCTGATATACCACCTCTATGTTCGTAAGTTACGAGTACTTTAGTATGGCTCCGTCAAGATCACCATCTGTCATCAGGTGCACTGCGTACACTATCATATCAGCTTAAAAAATACCCGTATAATGACAGCAGGAAGCGACAGCAGTTTATAAATTAAATCGGTTATTGTCGGAGGTCCTATTGTGGCGCATCCTGCTCATACAATCCCGCATGCATTGTCCGTATGCAAACTAAGCACAATGCTTTCTGTTTTGTATTACTTTCGACGTCACGCGAAGAATAATGGCTGGAGTGGACTGTGGGTGAATGTGATGCTGGGAATATAGTTTGGTGGAATAATTTCAGATGGAGTTCGTTTTTTGCCACCTTATTTCGTATTGCTGTAACGCGTCATAGATGTGGCAAAATTTACATGATAAATACAGCAGGTTTAATACAAATTGCGTGAGTTTTCTTATTCAAATAAATGTGTAAATATTTTGTCATGTTGCAATACCTCAAAGGCGGATTCCATATCTTTGGCGGAACAAATATAAACGTATGACATTGTTGCTAGTCCTGTAAGAAAACATAGTAAATTAATATGTTTTATGTTGCAGGTACTGCAGACTAATGTAGCAGATACGGTATGTTAAAATTATGTCATATCTCATAAATATGTATGTTAATAAATATAAATAAATCTCTCGGCCGCTATAATCAAGACATTAAAACATGATTTTAATTAAAAACATAATGTCCCATCGTGTCCCGAATTTGTAAACGTGACATTTCAATAAATCGGGCGGGGACAAAGCGCGCCTCTCAAACTCTACTTAAATAGATTTTTAATTAAATTGCCAACGCCAATATATCACAGCTTATTGTTTTTTCAACTAGGCCTCGGAAATCCTCGGAATAGAGTGAAAAACAATACATTTTAATCAGGGGTGTTAAATTGCTTCGGAATTTTCTTTGTCAATTTAATTTCAGATGAAAATTTAATGCTAAAACTTCATTGTAGTGATTTTGATAAGTTTCTCGAATTTTGTGCAAATATTATAGCGTTAAAACTAGCTGTTGTGAAATTTTGGTCCTTTTGTGTTGAGTGACATTTGACGTTTAATTTTTAGAGCAAATTATAATTTATAGAATATTTAATTATTATAATTTTTAACAATATGATGTTATATTTATCTCGAACGATACGTCACGTCGTTCTCGGGGTTTCTTACCATTTAACTCGATTTTTGTGTCGTGATACAGTCTTTTTTTGTTTTTAATTACAAAGCAGTCTTTTTGCCTAACATGAACCCTTTCCGGATTAAGTCTTTTACCACTTTATATGGAGAACTTTCAATAATATGCAAGTTCCCTCACGATGTTTCCTTTACTGTTAAAGCAAGCGAAATAATTAACTAAAGCTTAGTTGGAAAAGTTTACTTTGACTTTAACGATGTTAAGCAGTATTTTTGACGAGCCAAATGCCTGGCTATAACATTGCGATGAATACAGTAACTTAATACAATTGAATCTTAAACTACCCAATATTTAAATTCAAAGAGCTATTGGTGTATCTTTTGGGTCCGAGCCAGGGACACTTGGTCTGTTTTTCCAGTCAAATGACTACACTACAAATATCTTTACGTTGCAAAAGTCCTACATTGTAAAAAAGGATATATTCAAACATCAAAAAGTTGCTAAGGTCCATCCATAACAAAACCTCCAAGGCATTACACAAATAACATGTCAACTTGTGATCTATAGGTTGTATAGGAAAACAAGTGAAACTCGGATAGTTGCGGCCATATCTCGGTCCCAAGTTGTATGTAGGCCACTCATCATAGCAAAAACATGTAAACAGGAAGAACTGTATTGTAGGCCCACTGAACTGGGTTAAAGTCACAAATAATTATATGCCATTATTAAGTATATTATGACAAGTTCGATAAGCTGGATGTTTTTAAAATTGCTAATCTAATGTGTATTTAGGAGGGTACATATTTGTTAGGTGAAAGCGTCCTTTCACATGTATTGTTATCACTGCTTAAATTATACAGGGTATATCAAGACCGCGACTGAAAGCGGAGCCAGGTGGTAGTATTAGTGACTTCAGACACAATGCAACCAAAAATTTCGAAAAAAAAATCGTCAACTGTTTTTTGGTAATTTTTTACTTTTTCCTAAATTAACGATGTACACCTTTTTATTTTTTAAGACGCAATAGTACGTTGGAGTTTAAATTACTATTTTCGCAATAACTAGGTATTTACTACCCAAACACAACGATTTTTAAAAAATTGTAAAGAAAAATCCGTCGCTTATTTTGCGAAATTTTTATTTACATTGTGTTTGTAACCACTAAAACTATCACCCGGCTTCGTTTTCGGTCGCAGTCTTGATATACCCGGTATACATATATTAAAACCAAATAGTTTTTGATACTAGCAGGATTACGATGCACATTATTGCACAATGCAAATACAATACAGTCCAAGTAGTGTATTGTGAAAGGTAATCTCTCGCCAGCGACAAAATTATGTTGGAAAATCGAAACTAAATACACAGGCTAATCCTGAAACCCGACACACTTATTCCCTAGAACTAACTTATCATATTATATACAGTATCTTTCCTAACGTGAAAATACCCCTTTCAATCGTACTCTCGATTATAGATGATGTCCGTTCTCTGAAGTGGTTCGTATATGGGCTGATACAGATCCTTACGTATCCATGAATCTATCACCAACAATACCATTAATTTAAAAGTAAAAGCAGCAATTGACGCGCTAATAAGTTTCAGCAGCCAGATATAATTTACACGGCGCACAATGCTCGGGACATAATGCGCGAGCGTATGTGGCTGGGTTGAAATCAAAGGCTTCGCGCCCTTGTTCCCCTTCCAACGCAATTATGAGGCGCTTTGTTAAATGCTCCTACGTACGGACTGCAGAGATCGTCTTGACAACCGATATGGGGAGTATTGAATAATGCCCAAATGTGATCGGAAATAAAATATTGTTTTATTTTATTTTATTTACTTTATTATTTTATTTTATTATATTTGGGTGGCTCACAGCTATCAATAGCAAACGAACATAATATATAGTACAAATTGTATACAAAGGATAGCCAATTACGAGCTACCGCAGATAGGTTTTGTTTGTTAATAGTGATAGTGTAGGAAAGTCCTTTAGCAAGAAAAAAGTAGTCAATCCGCTAGTTAGCTTTACATGTAAAGGATTAATATGTATTACTAGCCATGCAATCACGAATGCACTAAGCATTTGTTTGAGGATTCCTTTGTAGGAAGATCCTTTTCTTTTCTTAAACATAAACTATAATTTCAAAATTAGGCACGATACAACTTTGTTTGACCATATTTGTTTTCATCATCTATCTTTCCTTAGGGTTTCAATAGTAGCGAGATTCGTAATATTTAGATTAATAAAATTGAAGTTCGTTGCTGACTTTACAATCGACCATTTCCTGGTACATCATGTGTTGTTAGGGAAAATGGTGGAGCTTTAACGAAAGCACACGATCGCTGCCGACAAAGCCGGCGCCGGAGGTAACTCACGCTTATCTCGACGCAATATCGACAACATAGGTAGTTATTTATATATTAATATGGGAAGAGAAAACTTTGTACGCCTTACGAGCAGATTATAAAGGCAGAATGAGTTTGGCATACTAAACGTTATAAGGGGAAGGATTACATGAAGCTAATACATTTTAGACTTGCCTTCTTTTGTTTTCTACTGGCACGATGAAGTGAATAAAATGCACCTCATGGTAAGGGTGTGCAACCCAAATGAATAATAGTGAGATTATGATTTCTCACCAGTTGACACATTTATGCCGCGGAAATCGAACCAAATACACAGAGGCTGAACTCGAAACTCAACGCACTTGGGTCACGAGTTTTCTACAGTAGTAGAATGATTGCTATCCGAGAGGATACGATTATCCAACCTACCTTTTAGGTCTCCAAGAATCTTTCACAGAACGAAACGCAATAGCAAAGCTGTTACTTTACGCAGACTCCTGTGAGATAATGGTACCGACCTTAGGTATATCTAGTTTATCATCTTGCACTGTGGCTTTGACAACTCCCATCCAGATATAATATCAATATTATATTATATATGCTGTATATATCCTCGTAGTATATGATGTATAATTATGAAACTGTTTCATTACATTAAGACATGTGAAACAGAATCGCCCGCATTAATACACTTTCAATAGGTATCATTTGTTGTATAACAGTAAATTATTTTGATACAGTATCATAGAAACTTCCAATACATTAATTTGATATTACATACATACATACAAACATACATAAACTCACGCCTTTATCCCCGAAGGGGTAGGCAGAGGCCACCAGGACACCCACATTTCGCCTTGTATGTTCCGTCCCACGATGTGATAGGGGGCGAGCCTATCGCCATATCGGGCACAAATTCCTGACTCCGGACGGATAATGAATAGAAAAATCCAATATCACTTTGCCCGACCCGGGACTCGAACCCGAGACCTCAGCTTTGTAACCGTACCGTAATACAACTACGCCACCGAGGCAGTCAATTTGATATTATACTAAATAATTTAGAGCAGATGCTCTGACAAATTCAATATTACTTATACTCATTTTTATTTGAAATGAACGTAATTAAATATCATTTCTAGAAATGTTAATATAATTTTATTTGAACATAAACGGATTGCAATATTGGTCACCTTTGTGATCGTAATTATATAATTTGACGTTCACACAAGCTATGTAATTAGGCCCTATTTTAGTTTGCTTCATAATCGTTTGCAAATGATTGTTCAACACGTATTTATTAGCTTATGTAACGGAATCTGTGAACTCGACTTTCAAGCACATCAAATGTCAGATTTGCTTGGGGTTTTAGTGCGGTAGGTACCTACTTATAATTAGTATTGAGTACCCTATAGTTTTAAAGAACAAAACGAATGCTATGCACTCCATTTTTTTTCTTTTGTTGAGCCTTTTATTGAATCGTGTTTAATATGATTATCTATTATATTAACTTTACGTCGCTTTATTTCAAACATGTATTAACGGTTTCTTAGATTTACGCGAATGTTACACATTGAAATAAAATCATCTGTTACGGATTTTATCGCGATTTGGTTTATTTTTACATTTTTTTTAATACGCCGTTTTGAGAATATATTAATGGAATAATTTCAACGTATTTTATCAAAAGTCCAACAGCGTTAATAATAAAATATTAATACAAATATTACCTATTTGATTATTGGTAAACCGGCAAGGTAAATAATACAAAACTCCGTGGTAGTATATTATGTGGTACACCGCTAGTGGCATCTGACAGTTTTAATGAGCCTGATAATGGTGTACAATGGGTTACAGAAAAAAAGAAAATTTATTATCTTATTGAGTTTCAGTGACTACAGATACAATGCAAATAAAAAATGCAACTATTGTTGTATGTAATTTTTAAGTATCATTATGTTTGTGTGGTAAATACATAGTTTTTGCTAAAAAAAAGTACACCCATGCGTACAATTGCGTCTTTAAAAAAAGTTGTACATTTGTTATTTTAGGAAAAACTATGTATTTACCGCACAAAATAGAAAAAAAGGTATACAACTGTGTTTGATTTTGGGTGGGTGTGCATGTTTGTGATTTCGCATGAACTTATCACACAAATATTAATAGATCAAACTTCAAAAGCAAGCGTATCAACAAATAATAACATATCCAAACATTGGCATGTATATGACAAATATTTGTCAGCGCAGTGCTCACTGCAGTGCCATCCATCGAATATGGATACAATTAAAATTTTAAATAATATAAATGGTTTATTTTGTTGCTGTAGACCCGTATAGCCCTTTCTATCTATTTATATCAGCTTTCGTTTACACGTTTGGGTATAAGCCTGTCATAATTTAAAAATCTTAAGAACTCATGCTTATTTAATTATCTGATTTGGAAATCGATCCTAGTAACTTGTTTGTCACAGCCCTTATACGCGGTCACGTTCTAACTACTAATTATTTCTAGAATATTGTACTAATCTATACATATAATAAAAATATTCAATATATTCCAATAGGGTATTTGACTATCATCGAATGTTTTTATTATTTTATAGACAAACACAAGTGCCATTAAAACAAAACATTTTTGTGAAATCAGTATTAAAGTAGCTTGAAACATGAGGCAAATATTAGTATTTTAAATGAAAGAGTGGGGACGTAGTGGGGACATCTTACCGTCTCTCTCACACCCGCACACTATAATGCACAGTGACGTCAATAATTTTGTTTTGCATCCCTTTTCTATTACCCCCACTACAAGATTTAAAACGTTTCTAACTTGTTTAATTCCATGTAAATGGATTTACAAAATTCTTTGTTTGTTAGATTTGGGATATGGAAACTTTTTGATTAATACAATAAAAAAAAATGAGTCAAATACCCTATTGTGGTGTATAATGGTTGTCTGGAAGAGATCGCTTTTAGCGATAAGGCCGCCAATTGTTTCACCAAATGTAAATATGTTTTCTTTTTTATTTTATTTTATGTTGTGTGGTGTAATAATAAAGTGTTTATTATTATTATTATTTTATGTATATTGAAATATCTCTCTTCATCAGAGGTTTTATTTGCTTATCCGCGAGCTTTTGGCCAAACGGATAGCACAAGATGAATTTAATATTAATCAGTATCAGTCTATCGATAAGAATTTTCGGACAATTCTACAAGTATTCAAAATAGCAGCTTTTTGTAATTGTATGTATGTAAGGGGATGCATGTCAAGAATTTTTAAACTATTGTGAATGGTGTGTGGGATGACTCCTGTGGAGGAAATTATGATGGGTACTGTTTTAACTGTTTGAACTTGCCACTGGGTTTTAATTTCTATGGCTAAGTCTGTATATTTAGTTAATTTATCTGTAAATGTGGAGGTAAGGTTATGGGTATTTGGCACGGCAATATCTACCAAGTATACTACTTTGTTTTTCTTGTCGTGAAATGTGATATCCGGTCTATTGAAGTGAATTGTTTTATCTGTAATAATGGTTCTATCCCAGTAAAGTTTAAATTCACTATTGTCTAATATAACTTGTGGTTTGTATTTATAGTAGGCCGTTTTCTCTTTGATTAAACCGTATTTTAAAGCGAGTTTTTGATGAATGATGGCAGCAACTTGGTCGTGTCGATGTTTATAGTCAGTTTGAGTAATAGAATGGCAAGCTCCTGTTATATGCTGTATGGTTTCTGGTGAGTGATGGCAGTGACGGCACAAGTCTGATGTAAATCTGGTATCTTTGATGATATATTTTCTATAGTTTTTAGTATCGATTACCTGGTCCTGTATTGCTAACATAAACCCTTCAGTTTCCGGGAACAATTCACCTCGCTTGAGCCATGCGTTCGACGCAATCTTGTCGACGTTACTGTTGTTCAAGTCGAGGTAATGCCGCCCGTGAAGGGATTTCTGTTTCCATCTATCTGTTTTTTGTTGTAAACTAAAAAGAGACTCATTCTTTTGGGGGCACAAATCTTTTAAGTTAAGTGGGGTTAATTTTTGATCAGCCTTTACTATTGATAAGTGTAGTTGTGATTGTTCTGAGTACTTATGAAAGAATGATCTTAGACTGGTTATTTGTTTATTATGTAGATTTGTAATATCAATTAGGGCTCTTCCTCCTTCGTTCTTGGGTAGTGTCATCCTCTCTATGCATGCCTTAGGGTGATGTTTTCTATATTTTGTCATGTGGGTATTTATGGCGCGCTGATGTTTTTTCAGATCTGTCTGTGACCAATGAATTATACCGAACGAATATGTTAGTATTGGTACTGCAAATGTGTTTATGGCTTTAATGGTATTTCTGGCATTCAAATGTAGTTTTAAGATCTTATGTAGTCTGGATTTAAATTTATCTGTAAGTGTGGCTTTTGCCTCTTTTTGATGAATCCGTTGTGTCTGTTGGTATCCTAAATATTTATAACCATTAACATTATCTACGGGATCTATCTGTTCTAAATCATTGACTTTATAAATATTATTTTCGGTTTTTCCTGCGCGTACACATTGAAGTTTACATTTATCTATGCCAAAACGCATACATATGCTACGTGAAAATTCTTGTGTAATATCAGCTAGTTTATGCAGTCCGTCGAGGGTATTACTGTATAACTTTATGTCATCCATATACATTAAATGGCTGATGGTATGTTGCAAATTATCATATTGTATATCGTATCCAGCATTACTTTTATTCAAAAGATTTGATAGTGGGTTAAGCCCTAGACAAAACCAGAGAGGACTTAAGCTATCGCCCTGAAATATGCCCCTTCGGATTTGAATAGCTTCTGTAGCTAGAGTTTGGTTACCTTTTTTGGTTTTAAGAACCGTAGACCAGTTGGACATTGCTGTTTTTAAAAATTGGACAAGTATAGGGTGTATTTTATAATGTTCTAGAATATACAATAACCAAGTATGTGGAACAGAATCAAAAGCTTTTTGATAGTCAATATACATTGTGTATATATTTCTCTTATTGCGTACCGCCTGATTGGAAACTACTGAATCGATAACGAGCTGTTCTTTACACCCCTGACTTCTTCTGCGACAACCTTTCTGTTCTTCTGCTAATATTTTATTGTGTTCTGCGTGTCTGTATATCAATTCACTAATGCATGAGGTAATGATTTTATATAAATTTTGAAGGCATGTAATCGGCCGGTATTTGGCTGGATTTTTGAGATCTAGCTTATCTTTCGGTAACATATACGTTGTTCCTCGGGTTATGTAGTTCGGTAAGGTTTCAGGTGACTTTATGAATGTGTTAATATGTGTCAGTAATATTGGATGGATGTACGTAAACTTCTTGAACCAATAATTGTGAATGCTATCTGAGCCAGTAGCTTTCCAGTTATGAGTTTTTCCTATCACGAATTGTAGCAAATCTAAGTCTATTTTATCAAAGTCCATAGTTGGTAATTCTGAAAGTGTTTCTCTGTCTAGATGTATCCAATCCGCATCTGCGTTGTGTTCTATTGGCGCTGACCAAATGTCGGACCAATATTTATGGAGCTCCTCAGGTTCTGGGCATTCTGACGCTAAATTTTGTGTACCATCAGTCTGATCGCTCATAAGAGATCTATAAAAGGATTTTTCGTTATTTGTGAAAATTTTATTTTGCGTTTTTCTTAGTGTTGTGGTTTTGTATCTACGGAGTCTGCTAGCTAATGCGTTCAATTTTTGTTTAAGTGTATCAAGAAAGTGTGTTAATTCTGTATTCTCTGTTTCGTGTTTAGAGTGTATTTTATATCTTATTAATATATCATCTATTGTTCTTTTAAGTTTTTTACTTCTGTTTCCATTTATGTATTCTGTAAGCTTCCCTATTTGTGACCTTAGAATGTCAATGCGGTTTTGCAACCTGCGTTGCCATGGTGGGGTCACCTTTTCATAAGAGGTCTGTTCTTGGTGGGTTCGAATTTTCGACCCGTTGTATTTAGCTGCAGTAAAAGCAGCACAATATAAGGCAGTATGGAGGGTTTGAAAATTGGAATCAGGTTTTATATAATTTGGTAAAATGGACTGGTTGAGAAGTTGCACTATGGATGCTAGTTTTTTCGTAGGTTTTTGTTTCGGTATATATGGTCTCGACGTGGGACATGTATTTTCAAATTCTTTAAATGTTTGAGTGAAAAATTCTTCAATGCTATTTTTCTGTTCAGTTAAAAGGTTTTGAGGTGGGCTATTAATTAATTCAGGACACCTATTGTCTCGAGGGCTATAAATGGTATTTTGGGTATCTTCTGTAATATGTATGTTAATGTTTTCTACTTCGCCTATGGTCTCTACATTCTGCGACTGGGAACAAATATTATTTATATCGGTATCAATTTGATTAATATTATGCGAAGAAAGTTCAATGGTTACTCTATTTTTTATCGTTTCTATGAGGTTTTCGGAAAGTAGTTTATTGTTTTTAATTACACGTAATTGGTCGGATATTCTTTGTTCAGATAAGTGTGATAATTCTGGGTAATCTGTGATAAATGCTCTGTGTAGTAACGGTCTGTATCCAGTTCTATTAGTTTCTAGGTTAGTGATTTTGTAATAGTTATATAATATACTCATGTTATAGTTTTGGCTCCATCTCATTCTTTGTTTGTTTTTTGTGTTTGTTTGGGTAGTTGTTGGGTCGGATTCTTTTGTATTATTTATTTGATTATGTTGAGTGTGAGTATTACTATTGAGGTAGTTTATAGCTTCTTCTTTGATTTCTTTTATCTTTTCTTCGGATAATAATTTACTTCTAATTATGGCCCTCCTTTGATCTCCTATTCTTTGTCTGCTCACTTGCATATTCGGATACTGCTTAGAAAACATGTCATGTAATTGCCCTAGATATGATGAAGTGTCTGTTTCTATTGAGGTGAGTATAAAATATGATCGCAAGATAAATGTATTCATTTCGTCTGTCCATTTCTTGCGTCTACGACGTGCCTCAGCGGGTACAGGTTGTGCAGCGTAATTTGCCTCCCATACAACATCTTTGGCAGAGGAACAGGATGATGTTGGTGAACTAGGAAGAAATGAAACTGGAGAAGATGGAGTGGATGGGAAAAGAGACTTAGGTGATGATGATAATGATGAATTATTGTCGTCGGCTGTAGTATATTCTTCGACGGGGGTCCGCCTGTTCAACCCCTCGTCGCCGATGGTCCGCATGCTGCTACATCCAGCACCGGCTCCAGATGCACCCCGGCGACCCCCGGGTAGCGACCGTAAATCGTACCTATTATTATTCATTTTCATAAGGATTGGGTTTGGGACCGTTAGTTTGGGAAAGGTAAATGCACTCTGTTGGTTTTGAGTGTTTTGGAGTAGTTCCTGCATCCCGTAAGCCCCCCCACCACGACAAGGTGGTCCCACGGGGGGGTTATTATTATTATTATTATTATTCTCTTTATTTATTATACAATTATTTTACATTTTTATATATATAATACAAAATCAAAATACATATAAAAATATAAAAAAAGAGATTTACCCAACAATGGCGAGGCTCGAGACCCAAGCCACCGGTGGTTAGGACCCCAAAGTGAGGAACTTCCTCACAATACGTGCCGTGTCCAGTAATACTGCCTTCTGTATCTGACTCTTGGCCCAACAGCCAATTGAGAGCCTCTGTAGATGTTGGTCGAGGCTCTTCGGTATCAACCCATGAGCAGAAACGACAATCGGGACAATAATTGTTGAGTCGACATTCCACATGTCAGTAACCTCGTGTGCCAAATCTAAATATTTGGACATTTTGTCCTTTTCAGCTTTTACAAGGTTATCGTCATGCGGAATGGTAACGTCAACAAGTATAGCCCGGCGCGCCAATCGATCTATTATCACAATATCAGGCTTATTGGCAACAATAGTCCTGTCTGTGATAACAGATCGATCCCAGTACAGCGTTGCATGACCATTTTCAAGAACTGGTTGGGGAACATACTGGTAATATGGAACTTCAGGAGTCACAAGTCCATATCGAAGAGCAATTTGCTGATGTATGATCTTGGCTACTAGGTTATGTCTATGCAAATACTCGCCGTTAGCAAGATACGAACAACCGGAGATAACATGCCTGATGGATTCGCCAGGACGGTGGCATGCCCGACAGATGTCGACCGTACCGTCCTTCAGGATGTATTTCCTATAGTTGTTCGTCTTAATAACTTCGTCCATAATTGCAAAGACAAAACCCTCAGTTTCCCCAAAGAGGTTACCGAAACGTAGCCAAGATACAGACGCTAGCCGGTCCACATCAGGCCCATGGAGGGCTCGATAAAACCGACCATGCAGCTCCTTGCTTTTCCATATGTCCAAGCGATCCCTAATGCTTACCACCAGAGGTTTCCGCCAGTTCTCGTTCGCCAAAGAGAGCGGGGTAAGTCCTTTATCTACCATAGCTACAATCCCATGCATATCCACGTCGCTGTGAAGGAAATAATCCCTGAGATTGCACACCTCGCGATTATGCAAGTCCTTAGCATTAAGAATGCCTCGGCCTCCACATCTCCGCGGGATGTACAATCTCATCACTGACGACCGTGGATGATGCATACGATGTGCAGTCATGAGAGTCCGGACCTTACGATCCAGGGCGTCCAATTCAGTCTGAGTCCATCTGAGTATGCCGAAAGAGTACGTAAGTACAGGCATAACCCAACCGTTAAAGGCGCGAATCTTGTTTCCACCTGACAAAAAACTGTTAAGTACTTTTGTCAGGCGGCTAAAGAAACGTTCCCTTATCGATTGTTTTACGTCTGCACCCATAATACCTAAAACCTCAGGCATACCCAGATATTTGTAGGTTTCCGTCGGCGAAAGGGATCTGAGTCTTACAGTCTCTGAGACACGTATGTCATCAGAGACCGCAACCACGCCTCGCTTTACATGGATAACCGCACATTTATCTACACCAAACTCCATATTGATTGAGTTGCTAAATCTTTCAGCTATTTTTAACAACTCAATCAATTCAGATTGTTTTGATGTAAATAACTTGAGATCATCCATGTAGAGCAAGTGAGAGATAGGCTCAGACCCTCTCCGCAGACGGTAGCCTAACCCTGAATCCAACAACAGAGTACTGAGGGGATTCAGGGCCATACAAAACCACAGTGGACTCAGACTGTCACCCTGGAATATACCCCGCTTGATTTTAATCGGCTCATCATTCACCGAAGGATTGGTAGCGCCTGGATATTTAAGAACAGTTGTCCACTGTCCCATACATGCCCCAAGAAAAGTGCTCAATTTTGTATCAACTTTATACAAATTAAGCACTCTCATGAGCCATGTATGGGGCACCGAATCATATGCCTTTTTATAATCAATCCAGGCAGCTGATAAATTCCTTCGGTTCTGACGAGCCTGTTGGCAAATGGCCATGTCAATGAGAAGGAGTTCCTTAGTACCACGGGACCCGCTTTTGCAACCTGTTTGTCCGGAATAAAGAATTTGATTAGTTGTAATATGACATTGAATTTTTGATCTAATTATCGACGAAAGTACTTTATAAATTGTGGGTAGGCATGTAATGGGTCTATAATTTTTTGGTTCCGTGGTACTACCGGATTTAAAGAGTAGGTGAGTGACACCAGTTGTCATAAATGTTGGGAGCGATCCCCCTTCAAGCGCATCCTGGAACTGTGTTGCCAATCGAGCATGCGAACTTGGAAACCATTTTAACCAGAAGTTGTGCAGACCGTCTGGTCCCGGAGACTTCCAATTTTGGGTTGGACGAATCGCGGTCAGAACGTCCTCTGGACTGATTAAAATGGCCTCCATAGCCGGTATCACCTTGCAAGCTCGATCTACAACACTGAACCAGGGGGCTTCAGTGTGAGAGACAGGCGACGACCAGATATTTGTCCAGTACTCACGCATTTCATGAGCACTAGGTAGCCGCCCATCCACCACACTTTGTGGAGAATTCTCCCAACATCTATAAACCCTCTTTTGGTCACTTTGGAACATACGATTTTGTTGGAAACGATCCCATCGCCTCCTGTAGCGGCGAATGCGGTTTGCCCACGCATATACTTTTTGTTTGTAGAAGTCTATGCGTTCCGTGACGCAAAGTCTATAATTTCGAGGACTGGTGTTAGTCCCCGAAAAAGCCTGCGCCACAAAACGCATAATCTTCGGCCTACTATTTCCTTCTTTGAAGGAAATTAGCTTGCCGATGAGAGTTCGGGCCCTGTTGATACGTTCCTCAATCCTACGCTGCCAGGCAGGCACAGCCGCAACACCTCGAGTGGCTCTACGTTCATTTGGGAAATTAACATTAGCCACACGACATGCTGCGACGGCTGCGCAGTAAAGGATCGAATGCGTATCAACAAGATCCCGACTGGACTCCAGGTATATAGGTAACATGGAGTCCATAGCTCCCATCAGCGCCAAATTTCTTCTATGCGTTGGCAAACGTGGAAGACGCGGTCTACAAGACGTCGACAAAGGCATGAATTCCGAAATCGCACGCTCCAAAGCCCCTCTCAGACGCTGTTCATCTTGGGGACTTACGTTGTCGTCCAAATTGTCCGTCACCTCAATAACAGCAATAGGTATTGGTGTCGGGTCTGCTGCTTGATCTCCATTGACGGGCTGGACATTGTTGTCCTGGACAACTCTTAAGTCTGTGCGCAACCGCTCAAGTGCTTGATCATCCAACAACTTACGCCGCTGAATAAATCGCACTTGATCCGACAATCGTTGGGATGATACTTCAACTGTTGGTTCCAAAGCCTGAAACAGAGACAGCATTTTAGCACGATACGCAGTAAGGTGAGTTCCTCCCCTTGTTGCCCCAAAGTAGGCCCGCATGACATTTTCATTTATTTGATGAGTCCATCTCATGCGGCGCACTACTCCACCGGTAGCGGGGACCGTAGGCGGGACACTCGGTCCCACTGGTCCCAAGCCCACCACTGGAGGGGGTCGTCCTCTTCGCCGCGCAGGTCTTGGTGGCGGCGGGGACGACTGCAGCTCGTCGCGTTGGCTCGACGCGTCGATGTCCGGCGTTACTTCGAACACGTCCGAAGCTGACGCCCACGACGCGGAGCTCGACGAGCTGGGAGATGTTTTGCGTGCGTTACGTTGTCTGGTTGTTTTCCTGATCATCTCATCGGCGTAAAATTGTATTTTATAATTTTTTTTTGACGTGTGACATTGTCATAAATTGTTGTCCTTTATTCATGGTGTTTATTTATTCTATTTAGAACTGTTTCTTCGGTAAAACATTATATTGGTATAAAAATTAAATGATTGGGTCCAATAATTGATTAAAACTGTGTAAATATTTCGTTAAATAGTAAAAATCTGAGAGAAAACAATTTTGCCAGAGACGATCTTTAGTGTTGCCAGATAATTATTATTATTATTATTATTATTGTGAGGTGATTTAAGAGCGGAGTTCCATTCCTTTGTTCAAGCCAAGTACATATGTAAACACTACGGGAACGCTGTTACTGTTCCCATTAACACCGTATGGAAATAAGGCTTTAGCCTGATTAATACATTTGCATCGAACAATTTAAACTGGATTGTAATGTGAATAAATTCGTGTATCTCTCATTACACCACATTATACGGTTGGTCGGAGATAAAATTGGAGAAAATTCACTTTATATGGGGACCTAATCAAAGCCTTTAATTTACAAAGTTGGTAGGAATCGTTGCTATCTGGATTCACATCAGCTACTCATTTAAGATAAAGACTAATTTTAGGTACATGCGTGAGCTTTTATGTAAGTAAAATATAGGATATTGAGGATGTTGATACTAGGTATTTTTTGAGTGTGCACCTAGTTAATAAATTATTATACATTATTATTATATGTATATAAATTATTATTAAATGTAATAATTAATTATCCGTGGTGCTGTACAGCTGGCTTCTCTGGCTGTAAATGTCTTTATGCGAGGCTATTTACCTCTTTAGTTCATTGTTTTGTCACCCGCTTTATTAGGGAGGGAAGTGGACAATAATTTATTTCCAACTCCTCCTATTAATTTAACTTTTTGATTGATTTCGTTGCGGGTTAAAGACAAGTTAGACATTCCCGGAGACGCGCTGAGCTTCAATGCTCAGTGTCATTAAAATGCGTGCCACTGTTGATCCTGGCTTACAGGAGTTGCAGTGGCGGGTGTGAGGGCGGGACAGTCTCCAAATTATTATACAGTGGTGTAAATTTGACCACATTACAACATAATCGCTACGAGTATTGAAATACTTCAAAATTACTATAGTAGGCGTCGCATCACAATTTATATAAAAAAGACATATTTGCGTAGTAAATCAGAAAATAATCTATCAAGTAAAAATATGCAGTAGCTTCTCCGTTTAATATAATTTATAGGATAAAATTAATAATGTCATGTTACCACCGTATTATCATACGTAGGGAATTAGAACCATTGTTCACTCTAATTTTAAATATTACATTTCAAAACCGAATATAATATTAATAGAATGAACATCAAATTCAATTAAATATATTGTTTTATTATCCAATTGCCGCAGATTATGGTGGCTAATTTGTAATCAAATTTATTGTAAACGGTACATTTTTGTTACTATTTAGCAGTATTCATATTTACGTCATGGCTGTTTTTTTTATTGCGATAAATGGCGAGACGAGCATGCCGTTCGCCTGATGGTAAGCGATATGACCACTCATGGACAGTAGCAAACCCAAACAATACCATGAATGACAAAGCAAGGCTTGGCATTCCACTGCGCTCGCCATCCTGAGACGTAAGATGTTAAGTCTCATTATGGCAACAATGTCGTTCAAACCGGAACACAACAATACTGATTAATACATTTACACTGCTGTTTGGCGGGAGAAATAGACATTGAGGTGGTACCCAGGCGGCCTCTTACATATGAGAGACCTACTACCAGTAAAAAGTGGCAGGAGAACGTGCACCAGTTGGTAAGTTTGGTAATCCAGAGTTCACAATTATGCCGGTTTTTCGAACGAAATCAAATCGCGGCACTCTTGTATTGATCACTTTGTGTACAGTAGTTGCTATCTTGGTATTTGGAAATTACGCTCATCATATGAAAAGCAAGGACCACCCTGATCGAACAGACACGTATCCGTGGATACGTAAGGATCCAGGGTGTGGTAAAACTTGGCTAATAATTTCACGTCTTATCGAATGATTGTATTAACTTTAAAGATGTTTAAATTGTATTCAAATTAAATTTTCTGACGTAGAAATTGAACCTAGCACCGTACAAACACCAACGATGTACCTTACTCCGAAAGCAACAAGGCTTTGTCCCAAAAACAACTGTTTCAATGTGCTCTTAATATTGTGACGTTCTCATGAGTGTCTCGTATATTATTAAACCTTGAATAATTTCAGTGAAATACTGCCTTGCTGGCCCATTGAAATTGTCCACGGGCAAAACTCTAAACTAATGGTGGAACAAATATAAATCCAAATAACGCCAGTTCCAGCTACCCAAAAGAGCATGAAATGCAGCTTCTTTCCAAAAATATGTCTCCAAATAGATCACCAGACAAAACCAGTGTATTAGCATGCAACGCACACACTGGTCTCATTGTATGTCTCAATTGAATACGGTTAAAGCGGAAATATCCATGAGTTTATTAGCCAGCTCTTTCAATTGGGTCACCAGATGATCTCGTCACTTGGGGCACTGTGCCAAGAAAAATAATAGTTTTTTTTATTGGCACAGCGAAATGACTACCATCTGATTTAAATATCTGAAAACTCACAATAAATATCGGAAAATTGAGCTGTGGCGCTTTTTGATGGCGCTTTCGATATCTTTCTACCTTTATCTTGGCCTGTACAAAGATCTACCCTGCTCTTCAATTTTCTTCATTTGGCTCCTACATTATTCTTAAAATCGATATGGTGATGCCCTCTCAAGGTCAGAACATCTAGTATATCAAAGCCCAATATACTCTACCAATAAATTACTGTAGTTTTCGTTGGTTTGTGATTAGAAAGTTTCAAATAAACCGTCTTGTTGTAGCCCTATAGCGTACCAACAAATTACAAAGAAAATTGTTGCAAGTAACGTATGGTCAGTAGCGGACTTGTTGAAGCTGAGGCTGTTGATGAGTGGTGCTGCCAGTATGGTAGTTTTTGATAGCAAAGTGACACGAAGTAACAAGCTATAACAAGACTTTACTATTTCACATCATAGATATAACCAGGACGGAATTGTCGCCCGCCAAAGGCAAGACTAGAAACAACCATTAAATGTTATGTTAATATTGACAACACCCTTGTACAGAATCCGTAGTCTCTCAATTTTTAACAAGAATTTAGCCATATAAACTGTGAAATTAAAACCAAGATCACGAAAGAATTCAAACGTGCGCAATTATTTTTTCAGACTAACTGTGTCTTATCCATCGGTGTGAACTAAGATAATTATGTGTGTGTGTGAGTTTATTAATACAAGTTTTTTTTTATCGCGACTTCACGCGGACTTATTAATTATACCGACGCCTCGTGTTGCACGCAGTCGAGACATAAGTGTTACAGTAAAACCATCGACTTAGAATTTTTAGTGTTCTTTTTTGTTACTCTTTGCGGTGCGTCTACACATGTCAGTGCCGCGATTTATGTCCTCATAAATATTGTATAGGGTAAGTTTTCAGTGAATCCATGCGAAGTAATATTTTAGTGTGTAAAATATATTTTTCTTAGAATTCCAGTTCCTACCTTAAATTCTTATGGGGTTTCATAATTTAATATTTTTTGTTCAATTTTAATTTACTAATTTTGTATTGATATGTACATTAAAACATTTTTATATTTGTTAATATCTGATTGACCCTGGTTTACAGGAGCTTCAGTGATAGGAAATAACCATGGACGCAACAGCTGCGGTACAGAGTGTGAATACTTTCCAAGCAGCGTTTCATGTCCTTTCACATCTTCAGCTTATGGGATATCTATGGCCACCTCAAGCAACCGTTAAAGGTTTATTACTATTTTTATTATACTCATAAATTTAAAGTCATGCGTAGTATTGTTGGTTTCATTCAAATGTGTAAATAATTCATTACATTTTCATTTTATAGCTAAATTGTTATTGATAATTGTTTGTTCTTATGCAGGTCGTATTTGATTTATTTACAATCAACTAAATTCGATTTGCTGGTAAGCTTAGTTTTAGATTTAAATGACAGTTGTTTTTTTTCCATTTCCATGCGTTTTACTTAGGGAATAATAAATTTAGAATATTCTTTTATAAAATTGTTTTTTTTAAAGATACTATCTTTATTTTTGTAGACTTTTGCCCAGACTAGACATCAGCTCCAACCTAAAAGATCTTTTGAATCGTTCATGAAAACAACCGCGTATCATTGCATGTTATTGTATTTTTCCACCAGATGGTGCAATGTACGACTTCATAGTGGTAGGCGCTGGTTCGGCTGGCTGCGTCGTCGCCAACAGATTGTCAGAGATAGAAGGAGTCAAAGTGTTACTTATAGAGGCTGGTGGAGATCCTCCGATCGAGTCAGTAGTAGGTTTCTTTTTTTTATAGTACAATTTTCTAAATGCTTGGCAATGACGTTGTGAGCCGTGTAAGATAAGTTTCACAAACTAAGATTCACAATAATCGTATTGTAGTTTTAAATGTTTTTTTAATTCCTACAAATTGTTGTAGAATTTGACTTATCATTGAAGTTTATAGTCAAATTCTATTGTTGTTTATTACTTTACTGTATTTCTAATCCAGCGACATTAAGAAACGGCTTTAGCAAATTGAACATCAACATCATCATCATCCACAACCTGCAGGATCCCACTGCTGAGTGTAGGCTCCTCTCATATTATGCCACTTTTCTCTATCTTCTGTCAATTTCCTCCAAGTACAGTCTGCGATTTTAACAATTTTAATTTCATTACTTATAAAAAAAAATACTACTATACTTGTATTCTATAATTTCCAGTTTCCAGGACTAGCAGTCTTCCTGAAGAAATCATCAAACGACTGGAACTACACTTCAGAGAGAGACAATTATACTATGCAATATCTTAAAAACAAGACAGTAGAATTAACGAGAGGTAAAATGCTTGGCGGAACCAGCTCGATTAATTTTATGGCCTACACCAGAGGAAATCCTCACGATTTTGATGAATGGGCAAAACTAAGCAGAGATAATAGTTGGACGTGGAATGAAGTACTTCCTTATTTCATAAAGAGTGAAAGACTTAACGATCCAATAGTACTGTATTCACCAGATGGAGCCTTCCACGGCACTCATGGCTGTATGGGTGTTACCAAATTTTATAACAAAGAATCTTTAGATTATTTAAAGTCGTTTGCAGAAATTGGAAATTATATTAAACTAGACACAAATACCGATAAACCACTCGGATACAGTGAAGCAATGTTTAATATAGCTGACGGCGTAAGACAAAGTTCTGCATATTCATTTCTATCTTTAGTTAAAGATCGACCTAACCTTGAAGTTTTGAAGAATACTTTGGTCACGAAAATTATTTTTCATAATAATATTGCTATTGGAGTTGAAGCTCTGTTATCTGATAATAAATTAATAAATATCTTCGTAAATAAAGAAGTAATTGTATCGGCTGGTGCCTTCAATTCTCCTCAATTACTGATGTTATCAGGTATTGGCCCAACGGGGCATTTAACTAGTAAAGGAATCCACGTATTATCTGATTTACCTGTTGGACGAAACATGCAAGATCATGTTGCGGTAATAGTAATGCATAAGATGGGTAAAGCCAAGCCATCTGAACTCAAAAACCCTTCAGAATTACCTTATCCTTTAATTATAGGATATAAAAATTTGGATAAATATCAAACATTTCCAGATTACCAAACATTAAATTTTATTTTTAAAAATCGTGATGACGGTCTCTTGGCTTTGTGTGCTTTTTTCTTCGCTTATGAAGATGAAATCTGCCAAGAGTTCTACAACCAAAGCGCAGGAAGAGGAATTTTCTTTGCGATGGTAAACCAAATGTACCCTAAATCTCGGGGAAAGGTACTTCTGCGGAGTACAGATCCTAGAGACCCTCCACTGATATACCCTGGCTACTACACCAATAATATTGATATAGAAAATCATTTGCGATATCTGGAAGACTATGCTCGTGTTACAAATACTTCTTTCTTCCGAAGTGTTAATTCAGAGATTATGATTCCTAAAACCTGTGGATGTGGGGACATACCAACCGGACAGAAATTCTGGAAGTGCTACATGAATTGCATGATGGCGTCAGGGTACCATTTTTCTGGAAGTTGTTCAATGGGATCTGTGGTGGATTCAAAACTTAAAGTTCTAGGAGTCTATGGCTTACGAGTAGCTGATGCTAGTGTGATGCCTAGTATTACTGGAGCCAACACACATGCAACGACTGTCATGATTGGAGAAAAAGTTTCTGACATAATCAAATATGAGCATAATTTAATGTAAGCTGCCTTTGAAATTTTCGTTTTCGACTGCGTACAATTAAACTATGTAGTTTTTAAGTTGTTGACCTTTATGTTAATTTTATAAGATACGTAACCGTACTTGCTAATAAATTAATAGTTATGTTATGAATAAAGTTATGAAAAATGATGTTATTAATCAAATTACAAAAGGAAAATAATAACCACACTCCCACGGAAGTCGGTTGTTTGAAAAATTGTAATGACAATAAAGGCATTAATATGTATTAAGCGTGTTATGCAAGGAAAAAAAAAAAAATAATAATAGTGAATCATGGCGTAATTAAATTATTTGGCTTATTACAAAGATCATTGTTAGTATGAATATTTATTGATAGTATGAATGTAATTGTGAATAATTAATTATCATAAGAACAATAATTTACGAGCCTCATGAATTTTAAATCCACTTAATCCGATCTAACAGAACAAGTATTTTTATTTATTGTATCTATGGAAACCCGTTGCATTTAAGCATCTTATAACTAAATACTTTCAGATCCGCTAATAAATAATAATATTAAAATTTAAAAATTATTAGAGAAAAAAACATATTGCACAAAAATACTATTTAGTAAAAACAGAAATTATACCTACTGAGTATATCAAGACTGCGACCAAAAACGAAGCCGAGTGGTAGTTTTAGTGGTTACAGCCACAATACAAAAAAAATTCGCATGATAAGCGACAAATTTTTCTTTTGCAATTTTTTTTTAAATCATTTTGTTTGGGTAGTAAATAACTAGTTATTGCGAAAATAGTTATTTAAACCTTATCGTACCATTGCGTCTTAAAAAGTAAAAAGGTGTACATCATTATTTTAGGAAAACTATGTATTTATCACCCAAATACGACGATAAGTAAAAAATTACCAAAAAAAGTTGACGATTTTTTTTGCGAAATTTTTAGTTGCATTGTGTCTGAAGTCACTAATATTACCACCTGGCTTCGTTTTCGATCGCAGTCTTGATATACCCTGTATAACTAATTACAATGGCCATAATTAAGACTTTTACAATTTACTCTCAAAACATAATCAGACGAATCGATAACCTCCTCTTTTTGTAAAACCTTAGCAACATTTCTCATATAGAACATGAAAAATAATTTCACTAATGAAGCCCTCCATTAGTACATATGATTTGATCGTGAAATACGCTCCGAAAATATCTAGCTCATTTATACCGCAATACTGAAAAGCATATAGAAGTTGGAACAGTCCCCAACCAGAACGAGTGCTCTTGTTTGCAGTTTCAATTCCGTGATATGGTACAGGGACTTCAGTTTTTCATTTGGCGTAGTCATCGGCTTTTCCGATTTTAATAGGCGGCGCATTGCGATACGCTCAGGTCGGTCAGGCGGTCAGGGTCGATTGCAGATCACTTCTAGTTGCGATTGCGGTTTAAAAAATGATACTTTTATTTTTTTTTAATAATTTTCAAGGCATAATTCTAACTAACAAGGAAGCTGCTCACCTAATACTAATTATCTGGCGGCTCATGACTAAGTGTGTGGTGACCAGTTCGTAACGGACGCGGCTGTTAAGAAGATGGTCGCGGGTAGGGCACCTTCGAGTTTTCGGAATTACGTGTGTATTGACAGTCAATAACCACGCATTTCAGCGGTGAAATAATTGTGAGGTAAGCTGCATACTATAAAAATCTTAACAAGATTTTCTATGGTACGTGAAGTCAGCGAACCAGCTCTAGGTTAGCGTGGAGACTATGGCCCAAGCCCTCTCAATCGAATTCATGGTTGTAGAGGAATCCCGTGCCCGGCAGTAGTCTACCTCTGACATAGTTACAATGATTTGCTTTCAGCGCCAGGAAATCATAATGAAAATAATACTCCTACAAGGATTTTATAGTGCCGTGTTGGATGAGACTTATTGCAACCTTTTCATTTTATTTATCTTGATATAACCATGTTTCTTTATAAACACTATTATCTTATCTTGAGGTTTCGCCTAAAATACTATGATGTTATTAGGGAGTCTGTCAACTTTGAGGTAACCATGAGCCTCTCTGAACTCCTAGCGTGTAAGTGTATTCCCATTTTTTTTAGTCAAAAGTAAGTAAGCCCTTTAATAAATAATTGTCAACGTATTATATTATAATATATAATAACAGTAATTACACTACTCATCATAAATGCCTTATCATGACCTAAACGAAATCAGATAATTTCGTTGGTTATAATATTATGTTTATCGGCCAAATAATATGCGTAAAAAATATCACTGTATCAATACAAAATAAACAATTTTTGATATTATAAGACTTCGAGGTGAACGACAAATGCAATTTAAGAACCTGTTTAAGCAAGGACAAATGCAGTCAATTTTATAGTTTAATTAGTACGTATTGAGAATTATTTCAATACTTACTTTCCTATAATACCTACTTATTTTTAAAATAAAAATTTTTGTTTACATTTTATTTTACCAGGTAGGTATATTCAGACTGCGACCGAAAACGAAGCCAGGCGGTAGTTTTAGTGAATAACGACACAGTGCAATTAAAAATTTCGCAAAAAATAACGGCGATTTTTTTATAATTAAAGTAACAGGTTTAACTTCAAGTCAGTTTTCTATGAGACAATTATAGCATTCTTGTTACGCCGACTTTAGTCGTCTACAATATGGCTCTATTGAAAAGTTGCCCATTTTATCATTAGAAATATACTTAATTTTCTCTATAAACGCTGGTTAAGGCGCTTATATACGTCAACAACAATTATAAAGTTTAACTGAATGAAGCAAGTTATGATCAAAGTGTTATAATTTTTCTTTGTCTTACAATACGCTCTAGGTTTGTAACTTTGCTAAAAATATCAAAGTATTGAACAAAATGTGTTCTGAAACTACGGCCCGCAATTTATGATACAAACACATTCTCATAGGCAACTTTTGTAATAATATTGAATAATGAGTTCTATGTGTAAACGTCTGATAGTTTGGAATTCCCAAGCTATTAACATTAAAGTTGTCTCATTATGCTTTGTAAAATCATTGCAAAAATTAAAATAGGCTATAAACACTAAATTATCCACAAAAAATAAAACCGATAGCGAGTTCCTAATATAATAACTAGCAAAAAAAAAACAACAAAGCCTTTATGTCTTTTTGAAGGTTTTAGTTTTTTTTAAATAACACAATGTAACGCAAATAACAAAAATTAGATATATAAAATTGCGGGATGCATAATTAAATTACTTAAATAGCAATTGGAAAAATAATGCATATAATTTATTTTATCCATGTATTTTATTTCATAGTTATGTCATCCAAAAGTTGAGTGACCGAAAATATGAATATTAAGTTCGCCTTTATAAATAATGGACATAAATAAATATTTTATTAATTTTTTATTTATGTGTAACGTCATTTTATAAAAATGAAGATGATAGTTTAACACAAGTTAAAATTTACAAAAAAGAATAGATACGTTCGTTTACATAATTTATTTCATTGAAATCCAAAGGGACTACGAATATATCGAATGAAAAGAAGAAAATGAATCCAAAAAACAAATATTAGCAAAAAAAAAGGTGTTTAAACCGCTTATGGGAAGGAAAAAGTTTTGTGTCAGTTTTGTGTGGCAACATCATTAACAGAATTATATTGAATCCCATTGATTTCTTTTTTGCAATATTTTTCAAATCGTATCGATCAAACACATTTTTTTTAGCCAATCAAGAGAATTATATGGTTCAATGATGCTTCAGACAAATGGTGCTGCCAATTAGCCGGTTCGAGCGGATAATCATTGTTTCACAAATTACGTTGGAGATATCCGTAGGTTCAACGACCTTCGAATAAAATTGGAAGGTCAAAGGGATGTTTTAATAAAGGACCAATTAAGAAGTACTTATGGCCGACGACCTTGTATGAGATTAATGGCAATTGGTAAGTGAAAGGCGTAAGTTTGGACTGGGCTTGTGTCTTTTTTCTTTCTATATTTACTCCAACTTGGCATAATATGTAGATGTGAATTACCGAATGTATACATATAATGATCTGCAAGTACATACATATATACATAATCATCATGCCTGTATCCCATAGGGGTAGGCAGAGACTATGGATCGCCACTTTGCTCGATCCTGACATACAACTTTCGCTTCATCCACTTTCATCATTCTCTTCTTGCATTCTCGTCGGTTCAGGGTACTTTTGACCTGACCCTTCTTGAGTATATCACCGATTTGGATGGTGTAGGTTCGATGAGGTCGACCCCTACCGACTCTTCCATCCACACTCGCCTTGTATATTTGCTTAGTTATTCTCCTTTCATCCATCCTCTCTACATGACCAAACCATCGTAACATGCCTTTGTCAATTCTTGTCACTACATCCTCTTTCACTCCACAAGTTTTCATCACCACGCTATCAAACTCACACCACACATTCCCCTTAACGATCTCATCTCCACTGCTCTAATTTTACTTTCATGCTTCTTCTGCCGTACCCAGCTTTTACTACCATACATGAGCGTAGGCACTAAGACTCCCCCATGGACAGCCATTCGAGCCTTTTTAGTGATCTGCAAGTGATGATTATAACTCTAAATTAATACTAAAGGAACTGCGCCATCGGGAATATACCACTCACTCATATAAAACACTGTAAAATGTGAATTTTGGTGCTCCGTTTGTACTGGTGTGTGAGATATGAGCCACTGTACTCAATCGTACAAAGCTTGTCAAAGTGACCCAGGCAAGTGGGTGGGGTTTGTCCCTGTGTATGTTGTAGGTCAGCGTCATGGTGTCGAATTATTTGGAATGTTACTACACTTGCACATGGGAAACCCTTTGGAATGTTGCTAGACACGCACTTTAGGAAGTGGTGTAAGTGCGTGGTGTCCTCTTGGTAACGAATCAGACACGGCTGCCAACATGTTCACGGTGGTCGTGGGTTCAAACCCCAGGGCAAACTTCTGACTTTTCGAAGTCATGTGTGTATTGATAGCCTATCACCACGCACTACAGCGGTGGATAAAAACATCGTGAGGAAACCTGCATATTACAGGGATTTGTAAAAATCTATGATATGTTTAGTCCGCCAACCCGCACTAAGCCAGCGTGGTGGAATATATGGCCTAATCCCTCTCAATAGTATTCTGGATTGTAGAGGAGGCTCGTGCCCTGCAGTGGGACGTCTTATATGGACTGATTTAGTACAGACCTACACTTACCATCAGATGCATTAACATGCCAGTATAAGGAATGCAAGAATAAAGACAGAAATCTACACAATATTAACCTGGATATGCACTTACTAAACTAGTAACAATTGCGAGTGCCCAAAGGCCACACCATCGCGATTGTGTACGGTGGCGGATATCTACACGGATGCCAAAATCCCACCAGCATAAGCTATAAATACAGATTAAGATCTTTTATCCGTAAACCGTACAAAAGTCTCCATGTAAACATAAATATTAAATACGAACGCATGTTTTCCTCCTCTGATTTATTTCTAACAATTGCTACGGTTTATGTTTCCAACAAAAAATGTTTCGCAGCTGCGATATTGAATCGTAAGACATATTATATTTAGGAATTTGCCCTTTATGTTAGCAAGAAAGAAGTTTTGTACAAGACTTCGCGTATTAGAATTATTTATATTTAGGGTTGTAATGATAAAATACTGGCAACGTACGTGGTCGGTGATGTGAAATTCTAAGTTCAGACAATCTTGTTTATTTAATTTCGTTTGTGTCACACAGACGACTAGTTGTAAAATTATAAGCTAAATTATAAATTTTTAACGTGCATTTGCGTATTTTATGAACTCATGTCTTATCGTTCCAGTGTCAACAGTCGAAACTAAATTGTGACCTTACCTAATTCTAGATTTGCTTTCCACTACTGATTATCTCCTACATCGCTCTATCTACGAGTAAATTACAATATAACGTATAATAAAATAAAAATTCTATATGTTTGGTTACGTGACCAACGTTCGTATGCCATGTCCCCATATTCAAAGTACGCCTGCAAACACCCAATTAACATATTTCTGCTCAATTTGCTAATATAACGTTGTCAAGCGCTTATTACAGAATGTACATACATATTTTATAGTGCTTTATGTATGCTAACCCTGTTTTTAGTTTCAAGTGAATAGATCTTTTGATTTGTGAAATAACATTTGAAATAGTTTCTGACTATTTGTTAAGCTTTCCCAGGTTTTTATATACCATTCTCAATTTGATTTATTGACATTGGTCGATTAGATCCGCATACGGAGTCGGGATATTATTGTTTACTCAAACTTTAAGGTTCGAATTCATGAGCTGTTTATATTAGTCAGTGCTGGCGTTTGCGAGAAATGCTATTTATATGAAGTTTTATTTTATTTTATTTGAGTTAGGTACAAAAGCATTTAACAATTTACAACTTAGACAACTAAAAAGTAAAACAAGTATAGTGATGAAATGAAATATAAAATTAATTTGTTAAACAAAGTATTGTATACAACATTATTAAACAAAGTTATTTACATAAATAAGTTATTAATAGTTCCTAATAATTAATCGAATAACAATAATTGATAATTAATTTTGTCAGAACCACATCCCGAATAGTGAAATAGGCCGAATTTTCAACCAATATTAATGAGCATTAGACATTTTCAACAATCAGTGTAGTATTAGGATGCATTAATGAATGAAACGTATAGAATACCTATTTATATAACATTTTCTTATGGAAATATTATGATGTAATAAGTGTGAATGATAATGCTGTTCTTTGGATGGGAAAATAAGCTTTTAATTGCATAAGAATTATAAATAAGTCACTATGTTAATAGTATAGTTATTATAAAATCCATAATGATTCTCTTTTTCCTTCTCTTAAATCCATCCTATGGTTGTCTGTAAGACATTGCCTAGAGCGATAAGACCGCCACTTTACTTTTATTATTTTTGTAATTTCGGTATATTGTGTTTCATTGTTGTGTACAATAAAGACTTAATAAATAAAAATAAATAAATAAATAAATGATTCAGTCCATATAAATCCAACTTCAGTGAAAAGACCTCCTATATCATAGACAGGTCTTAGGGCTAAGTCCACTATGCTTTCGATTTTTATTTCTCATAATGTTTTCTTTCAACCTGAATAAAGCATTATTAACATATACAAAATAGAATTGTGCCGTAAGGTCATATTTCCACTAACGAGATTTTGTCTCCAGATTGGACGTGACACATTTTCTGTATTTTTCTTGGAATAGATAAATAAGTATATCTATAAAAAGCTAGTCTGGCGATGTTATAAATCAAAGTCCCCGTCAAGATTACTTCGAGAACTGACATTGACTTATTCGAGGCGAGAAAAAAAGCGAAAATAACCACTCTAGTTAATTGATTCTGTAATAAAAATGATATATTTAAAATCTATATTAACAATATATCATTTTGTTATCGGACACTATTTATTTATTTATTTTATTTATTTATTTTTATTCTTTATTGTACACAATAAATATAACAATAGGTATAGAGACAAGGTAGATTTTTTTTAGAAATCTTTATTACTTTCTAAGCATAATTTATGTAGGAATTTTTAGAAATATGTGTATTATTGGTATATAAATACATATGTAGTGGCGAAATCATTGAATTACGAGTGTTTTCACGTTTTTTAGTATAGCAACTGAAAACACGAGGCGCTGTATTTAGTTACAATTTATGTCTTCGTCACTTTATTTAAAGCTTAACATTGGTGGAATTTTTAAAAATGAGATACAATTTCGTCCTTGCTTTTTCTATTGCATAGGTGCGGCAAATGATTAAATACCTCATTCGATGATAAGTGATTACCGCTCATTTACAAAAGTGACACTCGTGTTTACTAGATACATTGCTGGTCTCGTAAAATGGGAGGGAAAGGATAGAGGTGGAAAGCGATATTGCGGCTCCGGCAATCACACTCTTGCTTATGTGATGTGATGTAGGTTTGGCGGGTTGTGATCTCACTCTAATTTACAAGAAGAGAAAATAGACAACCACTATCCAGTTACATAAATAAATTAACGCGTTTATCCCAGAAGGGGTAGGCAGAGGAGCCACACAGGACACCCACATTTCGCCTTGTGTGTTCCGTCTCATGATGTGGTAGGGGGCGAACCTATCGTCATATCGGGCATAAATTTGTGCCTCCGGGCTAATAATGAAAAGTAAAATCCAATATCACAATATGTTTTTGTATATTCAAAATTAATTATGAATATACAATTGAAAGTATGAGTTGAACTGCCAATGTGCTGGTATCTCGATGTTTTCGACAAAGACCTTAATTAAGATTTTTAGCGAACTTTGGCTTTTACTTCTGCGCGGTTCGCTTTTGTTCTGAAATTGATCCCTCTCCTTTGTATATAAATTTTATGAATATTCAGGCTGATGTTCGAGACGTTTCCGATTATTTTTTAAGAAATTGCTGGAAATAATCGAAAGTGATTGCCCTCTGTTCCTGCTTCTAAATACTACGAATTTTTATTATTAGAGGCTATAATGGTAGTTACGATGGTTTTTCGTTTTCACTTTTCTCCTCTTCATGGTTTACGGTGATCAGTCTCAAAGCTGAAGCGTATATCCTATCCCCAGCTATAGAGTCTCCGGCAATCTTACTTACCGTACGAAACGCAACACCAAATTAGTCAGCAAAACTATGGGCTGTGCACCTAATGGCCTTCTATGCGATTTTCTCAATATTATGTTTATGTAAATGATTAAATGTAAAATAGAGAATATACGCTCAAAGCAAATATAAATACAAACCACTATTTATACTACGAAATTCAATAGAAAATTATTTGAACATAATTTATTTGACTAGTTTATACATGTGTAGGTTGTAAGTATTACCTATTCGTAATACGCAGGTTTACCAACTTTGGGATAGTTCGTGAAATCGCTGTGAACCGAAGCACGGTGGCTTTGTTTATACTATAACTAGTTTTAATGTGTTGATAAACTATAATACGAGTAGAAATTACAGATTCTTTAATATTGTACGTGGCCTATTGGTAGTTTAGAAAGGCGAGCTGCGGAGACGTTGATCACGGGTTCGATGGGTAATATGTTTTGTCTGGTTTTTTTTAAGCAGTTTATTGACAGTCGGCTGTAAAATAAAGCGTCATAGGTTTGATTCTAACATTGAAATAAATCTTTGTACAGCCCACAATTACGGGAGATTCTGAGTTTTAAAAAGTTTCCCGTAGTTTTTATTACCCATGTCACAAGATTTAGTAAGTTATTGCGATCAGATTAATATTGTGCGACTACTTAGTCAATCGCCAAACTCTTCACCGGTGAAGATAAACATCACGAGGAAACATTCATAACACAAAAATCTTTACAAGAATTTATTTAGAATTTTGTTCCCGACAACATGATGGACTGTAAACACCAGTGCTTAAATAGAGGAGACCAGTGTCTAGCAGTGAGAAATATATTGCCTAAATTATTATTAAAGATAGTTAACGAGCAGTACCGAAAGAAACTAATAAAGAATTATTGCAGGTTCCAAAGTCAGTTAATGAAATATCCATTTTCCTCTTATCCAATATCCGCTCAGATAATTAATGAAATAACGGAGAACAGAAAGAAAAGCTACGCGCGTAGTGAAATTAAAGATTCATCGTTCAAAATTAATTATCTTTAGACAAGCCATTAGTTTCGGAAACGTTTTTACCGGGACTCGAAAAAACGTTGATATAATTTACTGAATGATGGTATAAATAAGGCTGGATATTTATTAAGTTTGCGAGTCTTTTAAGTAAGGACTGCTTAACCGAAGATCGCAGGTTCAAATTTGGCTAAGGATTGGATGACCAATCAAATCACTGTGAAGTAATTTACAAAACCTGTGCCAATTTGGGTTTACCTGTGTATATCCGGACATAAACAGGCTGCCATAACCGTGTCGATCAACAATTGATCGGCGCATTCCCATCTGATATCTGATACGGATTGATAACCATCTCGAGTCGGCGGACACTCAATGTAGACTGCATTGCACTTTATCGGGTCAATATTTAAAAAATCACAGTTGCACACCACCCATTTTCCAAAATTAGGTGTGTATTCCAATTGAATTATCGCTTGCTTTAAGGACAAACATCGTGAGGAAACCTGCACCTGAAAATTATTCTTAAGCACCCGCTTCTGAAAAAATTATGTCAGCCAATCATCCGAATAATTCGATTTAATTTCTAATAAATCACCTAATACCAAACCAAACCAAGATCCATTACGTGTTCAAATTCTGCATAATTCATTCAATTGTTAGCATTACAAGGATGTGGGCTTAGTAATGCGTGTTTAAATTGCAAGAGCTCGTCAATTGCAATGATGCCAAATTGAGATGGTCTGGAATACTAATCGTTGGGGAGGATATTAGTACAATACTATTATTTGTAACTTTATCGTATAAGTTGGCCGGAGGTGGCTGTTTATTAGTAGATATTGAAACATAATTAAGTTTTATTTAAGACTTATTGTGTTTAGCGTTTTAGAACGTTGTAAAAGTTTTCGTAAATGGTAGAGCGTTGTTTAAGATCGTTGAAACGACAATAAATGTGTAGGCTCAACCAGGGTGAGACCGCTGCCTTACAGTATATCATCGTGAAGTAAAAGTTTATGCTTTTCATTCGATGAGTGTGAGTGGCGGTGACTAAAAAGGTTGTGGAAATTGTGGGGGTGCTAATTGTCAACAACGCGAAGGTGAAAAATCTGTCATAGTAACCGAAGCACGTGTGTCGTGTTTACGTTTTAACTTGTGTATTTCCGGTTTCGACCAGGCCGCCATAATTGGCTGGTGGATTATAGTGCCTGTACAAAAATTGTTTCGTAAATATTTATCATCATAAAACAACATATAGAAATAAATTATATGAATATTAATAAGCAAAGCAATTAAATATAGCATTCATAAACCAAAATAAAAACAAATGTTCAAATTCAAGCAAAAAATTTTGGATCGAAATTTATTCCACCATCCATAATTAATTAATTCCCAACTATACGAAACTTAAATTATACACAAATGATTTGAGCAAAATCAAGATAATAAATCATTGCAAAATGAATAAATTATGAGCTATAAAATCCAGCTATTATCTCTTAATTACCTAGACTTCAATATTACTCATGTAAAATTATACTTCAGCCTTCCAAGTATGTAACATAAATAAACAGTTTTGTACATTGCAAGCCAGCTACCAACAAGCATAATATCTCCATCTGTATAATGCATGTCCCGCACAAGAATGTCCAGTAAATATGTGGCATCGGCTCTCATTACACGGGTAATAGCCGATTCCATAGTCAATTTGGGAGAGCCAATGGACGGCTGGTAATTGGGCCGACCGAATGTTCGGTCCGTTACAAAAATGATACTTCGCTACAGTATATTTTACGCGTTCATTCCATCGGGCCTCTTGCGAATGGGATTTTTGTTATGTTTGTATTTTTTCTTTTTGATAAATGGTACGCTAGTAATGAAACACGGTGTTTCGAGCCCCAGGCATACAGACGTGTAATTAACCCTGATTTTCATAGACAATGCCTTTAAGAAACTTATATATCTGATAGTTCAAAGAATTTTAGTTACATAAGACCGTTAGCCCGCACAAGGCCAGCATTGTTCAGTATTGCATAATCAGCTGAGAATTGTAAGAGAACGACAAGTCAATTCAGGTCTTTGTTCAGCAGTGGGATGTATATGTGGCGACACGAATGCCTCGGTGGCGTAGTTGTACTACGGTACGATTAAAACGCTGAAGTCTCGGGTTCGAATCCCATGTCGGGCAAAGTTATATTGGATTTTTCCATTCATTGACTCCCGGGAGTCCGGTATTTGTGCCTGGTATGGTGATAGGTTCGCCTCCTACCAACGTGGGACGGATAATACAAAGCGAAATGTAGGAGTCCTCTGCCTACCTCTTCTGGGAAAAAGGCTTCAGTTATGTATATTTGTAATTTTACATCAAATGACAATAGGAAAGGGCGTTTTCCGCCCTTAGATTAGATCATCTTTACATTTAAATAAGCCAGGCGAAACTTAGGTAGCACTAATGGGACCTCTGCCTACCGCTTCAAAGTTACATATTAAGTATTTCAAACTTAATAGTTACTTTTGCAGTTCTCACAATCAACTATGTTGAACATTATATTAATCTTAATGCCAGAAGCATTGCCATTAACATTCATGAATATTTATCAGAAATCCATAATCGTGTTTGCTAACCTGAGTATGCAAATATTGGCTTTTATTTATAGATTATGTAAATATAAGAAAAATCTTATTCAGCGGTGGTTAAATTTAATTATTATTGTGGAATTCAGGGAGATGTATTAATTCCTCTTTTTTGTACTTAAGCGTGTCGAATCAAAAGCAGTAGAATAATAAAATGGCGATCTAAATACAACATTGGGTAGATACGGAAACTTGATTCAGTGCAGTTGCATGCACTAAGATATCCGTCCATCTTATGGGCGGATGTGTAAAGCTCTGCTTATAAATACATAACCTCAACAGTCTATCAACCATAATATTTTCGCTTCTCAAAGACATTTTCAACCCGATACACACTTAAAATCTCACATTCAAGATGTTTATCCAAAATATTAATAAAATAAGACATTATCACATTCAACATTGTTGTCTCGTCCTTAGCTTGTTTGAGCACAATAATCTGCGTAATAAAAATAACAATATTAAACACTGAATGCGCTATTAGCGATTATTGTGTCTGCAAGTGAGCCATTGTAGTAAAATGAAATTATCCTGAGATTTCGCTGTTTTGGTACGATAATTGTACGATCTATATTAGTTTGTTTAAATAACAATAC
This sequence comes from Deilephila porcellus, assembly GCA_905220455.2. Taxonomy (NCBI): domain Eukaryota; kingdom Metazoa; phylum Arthropoda; class Insecta; order Lepidoptera; family Sphingidae; genus Deilephila; species Deilephila porcellus. The sequence continues at coordinate 12,571,382 of LR999988.1, forward strand.
TCTATCTCATTACTCCCTTTTTCCAGTAACATTTGACGACCGTAGCGCAGTTGGTTAGACGCCGGCTGTAAAACGAGAGGCTGCGGGTTCGATCTCCGCACTGAAACAAATATTTATTTCTGACCCACAGTTTTGTTCGTTTCGGGTCTAAATGTTTGCGAGACCTAAAAATATCTCGTAGTTTCTGATACCCACAACACAAGACCTGATCTTAGTGTGGGATCAGAACTATGTAAGTGACTGTTGGGTGTATTTATTTATTAGCTAATATGATGAGACTAACAGATCGTTTGCCTAATAGTAAGTGTCAGGCATGCCTATTAACAGGAGCAACACCATCTAGAACTTACTAAGTGCAGCATCGAAGTGTATCTACTGCGTTCTTAATACTAACATATTAGGCTTGAGGTATTTTAATAAATTAATAATTTTAATGTACACACTGCTGCTTTGCGGCAGAAACAGGCAAAATAGTCCTAGCCAGATGGCCATTTCGTATGAGGGAACTACCATTACCTAAGTTTAGTTAATCTTACCTCTCCATTACCATCATTTTTCCTCAACTAAACCCTCTAAACCACACCAGTTTATTTACCAAACTGAAAATTTTCATTCGCCATTAAGTCGATAACCGTCTTAAGTGGGACGTTATTTCGCAGGACCATCGAAATCTGCATATTCAAGGGCCCTTAACGGTCGGTACATCGACGGTAGCACGATCGGTTGAAGCTTATAGCACTATTAAGAACGCTTGAGGACTAAAAGGCGGAATTCATTAGGATACTCAAAGTTTCGGGATTTGATATTTTGAATTCGGGGCTTGAAAATACGGAGTAAATTGGTTGATTGTTGTATTATTAAATGGGTATTAGTATGGATTGCTATTCAAAAGTGTACTTGAAGTTTTGATTTATTCTGTAAGTGATATATATATTGCTTCTGCCCGCAAACTTTGTCTGCGTAATTAACTTTATTTGAAATGAACTTTATTGGGAATTTCTCATCCCGTCCTGTCCCGTAATATCCCGCCCGTCCCGTCTCATTCTCACTCAAGGCATGTAATCCAGTCCCATCCCATCCCTTTGAGTATACTCGTAAAATACTAACAGATTTGTTCCTCATCCAACGGAACGCTAAATTTTTCATCAGTTTTTAAGTTCGACATCATGGGACGGAACATAGCAAGGCGAAATGTGGGTGTCCGTGTTGCACCTCTGCCTACCTTCTGGCGTGAGTTTATGTACGTGTATATTTTAATTTTGGTTTATAGTATTTAGTCTTAAACATAATACGTTTGAAAACCCTTTTTATTTTATTTACCAAAATACCCTTAACCTAGATATTTCGCATAACAAGCTTAAAAACCGTTTAAAAGGCCACGGGCAATTCGACAAAAAACCTACTTCCAATAACGCCGGAAAAATAAAATCAGGTATTTTTTATTCAATACCGGTTACTGTACTACTCTTATCCGCGATCACATAAATTTTTAAGGGTCCAATTTCCTTGCGCATTTATATCGCCGCAAATCGCTATCGGTGTCATATGAACTCTACCTCACTATGTTAAAGGTGGGGCGAAATAAACCGTATGGGGTGGTCACTTTAGCTTTTTTTATTGCATAGTTGCAACCTTGCTGATCTGGTGGTACGTAGTTACCGACTATGAATGTCTGTGACAAATGGATCGTAGCTATGTTCCTGACATATCAAAATTAGATGGCAAAAAGAAGGAATTGGGACGAAAGGAGGATTGGGCCTGTAAGTAATATTCATGTAATGAAATACGCCAACAAAGCCATCACTATGCGTGTGTTTTCAATGAGGTATTGCTGCCACCTGGGTCGAGCCGACCCGTTCCTACTGTTAGTAACTCTTACTAATCACTAAGTGTGACTCTAGACCGGTACACACTTACTGAAGAGAGGAGGACCGCGTGTTCGTAGCCAGAGCAAACAAACTTCACACAATTATAAGTTCGCGCCCACGAGAGTATGGCAGAAAGGATAGGCAGAAGTGCAACTAGTGCTACCAACAAAAGAACTCATATGAATTTTATAAACCAGTAAATTCACTTAAAGTAGTTTATTCTAAACAGAAATCAGATCTAGGACCTCATAGTTGACCTACAAACATGGTGCCACTGTGCCTTTGAGGCCACTTAATGCAAATACCAACCACTCAAACCACCACAAACTTCAGTAAGCTGAAAAATCAATCTTACACTTATCAAATTACAGCTTCATTTTGCTGAACAATATTTATTTCCACTAATCCTACTTGAAAACTCAGACACGGATAAATCAGCATTCGCCTGGATCCCAAATCTTGGCGGTACGTGACTGAGCGGGCTCCACTTACCAGCAAACTTATCGCCAGGCGAAAATCATGCCGAACCTTTTAAATCTTCGGCAGTACCTTGCTTACATGCAGACGCGAGCACATGAATATTGACTTGTGGTTGGTGTTTTATCGAAGTATTGTGAATTAAAATATTATTTATACCGGGTATATCAAGACTGGGACCGAAAACGAAGCCGGATGGTAGATTTCGTGCTATTTTAGACACAATACAACTATATTTTCTTTATTTCATCATGTTTAGATCGTAAATACCTAGTTTTTGCGAAAACATAGCGACAGCCTCCGTGACGCAGTTGGTTACGAGAGCGAAACGAGAAACGAGAGGCCGCGAGTTCGATCCCCGCACCGAAACAAATGTTTGTGTGATGTATCAGGTAAGTGTTTCGGGTCTGGGTGTTTGTGAGACTAAAAAAGTCTCTCGTAGTTCCTGATACCCACGACGCAACACTCGATCTTTGTGTGGGGTCAGGACTATGTATGTAACTGTTGAATGTGTATTATTTAATGTATTCATAACATCTATAGCTTCATCATCTCCGTACCGAAACTAAGATCCCCCTTGATGGTGCCAGAAAATGAGTAAAAGTTAACTAGTTAGTCATTAGCTGTTTATGAAGATGATCCAATTTTCGAAAGTGATTCACTCTGCGTCCGCGGTACGTGACAGCCGGTGAACCTTACTATTGGCTCAAGCTACAGGAAAAACGTAGATATTGAGGAATGAGAATAATTTGTCATTTTTTGTTTGCGAAAATTACGATATTATGTGCAAGTCTTTCACCTAATTTCAAACGTCAGTCTTGATCGTAACGAATTGCAAAAAGGTTCGGACCATGTCCGGACCTTTATTTTATGGATTCCTTCTGCTTGACGCTGCGCTGCATACATACAATCTTATGCACACATTAAGAGATGGACATCTTGTACCTACTGAGTCTTGCACTTTCTGAGTAACCTGTATACATCCTGGATCCGAATCAATACTACAACTAGGCGATTTCTTCTTACCGACTGAATTTACTTCTCTATTCTCCATCCGAATCAATATTACCTTAGTGCCTTGGAATTTTAAATGAGTGTTACCACCCGAATAAAGGTACTCTCCCCAAAAAAGACCTACAGAAAAAGTTCCTGCCTTGCGACACGGGTTAAAATTTGGGATCAGCGAAAACGAACGTCATATCACGCCGGTCGCCATACTTGCTCGAAAATCCCTTGAAATAATAAGGAGTGTGACACGGGCGCGCCGGGTGGTTTTCTGCATTATTCATGGAATAAATTGGGACTTTGATATTTTTAGAGTAAGACACATCCTTCCAAAAGTTATTTGGTTAGTTTGGGCTGTGAATTTTGTGTATCAATGATTTTTATGTATTAAGCCGTTGTCTGTATCCCTAAAGACGTAGGCGATTCGTCTCCTTTATTTTCACCTTGTGATGTCATAAAGTGTTTTTATTTTTGTAATTAATCAATGTCAATGAACAGCAAAAAATATTCAACATTACTCAGGTTTAAACACATAATAATCGCAGCCGAAAATACACATCATATAAAATTATGAAATCAAAATAAGCATTAGCAACTGATATTTATTTAAGTACTTATAATAATACGCAACACAAACAAAATGTTCACAAACCTATGAAACAACCTACCAACAAAGTGAATGTTAAACATTGAACAAAATGTCCCAAAAAATGTCAGTATAACATCGTATCCGGCATATTCCATTAATATCGAGATGTATCGTTAAAAATGTACGCGTGCACATTTGTGTGGTAAATGTTGACCGACTGTGATAGCCGATCAGGCGCGGGACGAACGACGAGTTTTGATAAACAAATGCGCATCGACATAAATATTGCCCGATATTTAATGCTGCGCTGTTAAGCTTGTTTTCCATTTATTTTATTGACCTACATAAGCGCATCGGGCTAGGAGAGCTGAGGATTGAGCGGTTGAGAGTTCGACCACCAGTTTGTGATAAGCAGTACACGTATGATTGAGAAAATTGCTTTGGGTCCAGGTGAGTTCAACGTCATCTTTTAGAAAAAATGAAAATCTTATGCTAATCTAATACACGCAGGTTGATTATGAAATGTGTATGAATACTTGAAGGTCTCCTTACAACGTTGTATCAAACAATATTAATTAATTGCTGTATAAAATCCAAAATGAATTTATCGTACTTTTCTCGCGACGTTTTTGAGCTCGCCGGGTTAGCCTAAAATGGCTCGGGGGGGCTAAGGGAGAGAGGGGGAGGTGAAAGTGGCGGCTGACGGAAGTTGTTGGGACTGAAGCACAACAGAATACTTTTCAGGCCGTGTGAATAGCCTTCCTTTCCTAAAAGCTCGTTGGATACTTCCTTACGAATGAGACGAAACTAAGATTTTTTGTAGCTTTGTTCTTTGTATCTTTGTTTTTTCGTATATTCATACTAGACTTATGTATACTTTGTGATTAAAATGTGAATATTATATGATGTATGTTTGTCGTATTATCCGTCAATCCGGCCTGGGCCAGTGTGTAAACTATAGCCTAAGTCCTTCCAATCCCACTCTCAAGTCTCGGTTGAGGAGGATGAGGTCCATGCTCCACAGGAAGCGATTATGGGATACTAATATTGTTAAAATCTCCTTAGTTATTGCCATATCAAATACAAAAAAAGACTCCATATAAAAACAACAATATAATATCCATATAATATACACATCAAAAACCTCGTTCTGGGAGTTGAACCCACAAGGCACATGAGTCACCACGAAACTAATACTATAAAACAAGTCAATAAAATTCCACATGACGTAGCTCGTTATGCATTAGATGGTCGTTAGATGGTAAATTTTTCACAAGTTTATCGTCGCGAACATTGACATTTATCGAGGTGGTTGACCGAGTAATTTCGTCTAACCAGCTCTGAATTTTCAAACTGGCATCAAATAAAATATCCGATAGGGGAATCGCAAATCCGCACAAACACGTAATACGTTCTTTGCAATTGTAAAGTTTCGTGCACGTGAAGTTAGTAATAAATTGGCCAGCTAAGTCGTTTCAACTGATAGTTTTAGAAATAATTTAGATTTAAAAGATTGTACGAAGTCGCTGGAGTCGTTTTCAATAGATCGCTTTTGAAATTCTTGGCGACAATTGAAAATAATTGAAAAACTGCATATTTTAGATTTCTCCATAAAACCAACATATGTGCAGTCTGTCTGTTAAAACGCATAGTAGTGGGTCAAGGCTTACTTAGTTTCATAAAGAGGTTAACGTCACACGGAGCATATTAGGTAGAGACATGACAAACCATTATGATTTTAGATTAATCTTCAGAAATATATATTTATAAAGAATTTCAACTAGGCTTAAATATTCTATTAAAAGTTGATAAGTGAGTACGTATTACAGATAATTTCAAAATTACACAATATCAAAATGATATTAGTATAAAAATTTTAATTTATTCAGAGGAATCCATGTGGAATCACCAGTATTAAATAAAAAGTCATATTTTAAATGACACGAACTGTTTTAATACAAATTCTACTTTACCAAACTAACTGACAATGCGATCACAAAACTTTTTACTTCGAAATATCCAATACGTTTCATTCTTATTAATTTTACAATTTATATGTATTTAGTTAAAAGTTTGCGAGAGTTGGCCGCACCGCCGTTTAGTTTCACAAAGTGCGATCGAAGACTGACTGCACTTTTAAACTGGCTCAGAAGAATTATTAGTGTCTTAGTCAGCGGTCGAGACAGTAACTATCCCGTTTACACAGTGTGGACGGAGCGTTAGCAAATTGAATAGCACTTTGCTCGTGTTTTCATGGTACTGCCAAGATATGTGTTGTTACATGTTTCTGAAAATTGATGGTGGAAAGTATTTAAAATATGAGATTTGTTATTTATTACTGAAATATGAAAAATATGAGTCCAAAGCATTTCATGTGTTTGTTGCTTTTGAAACAAATGTTCATACTTGGAATATTTTTAGTAACAACACAGATCATAAAAACACCCTACATATCCACTATACACACCCTACATATAACTTATACATAGCTCCGATAAGTTCCAGTGGTCTGGGTTTGAACCTACAACCTCCAGTTGTCCATTCTCATAACCAAGCTATCGTTCGCTCATCAACTAGATAGCAAAACATTGGACCCCAACAATGACGCAACGCAACTCAAACGGTAATCCCCGCGGTTTCAATTTTAAATTGTTATTGCATCTAATTATTGTGAAAAGGCCAGTCAACAGTGAATTTCGGGCTTCACTCGTTGTCAACTGCCAACACTCACGCTCTGAATTTATGAGGGACGCGTGTTCCCGACACGTTTCAATGTTCCACGTTTTAGTTTTTAGGCTTTGTGTACTTAAAACGACGGTTTAATATCTGTTTCGGTCAGCTTTTTAAAACACAGACTGTAAATGAGACTCGCTGAATAATTCTAGATTGAAGGATACTTTATGCTACGTGTAGTAATTATTGATTAATTTAACTGTGAAAAATAGAGTTCGAAAATTTGTAGAACTAAGAATAATACTCCAAAATTTTACAAAGACAAGTTCACATCATTTAACACCACCTTCGCATTTCTTCCCAAGCCCCATGACTAATGAGAAGAGATTAGAGAACCATTACTATTAACGTTTTTTAAAAAGTTATACATAACTAGCTGTAACCTACCACGCTTCGCTATGGCACATTATGGTTGTATGGATGAGAAGGTTGGCGGGCTTTACAAATCACAGAAATTCTTAGAAATCGATATGGTATACAGGTTTTCTCACGATGTTTACTTCCATCGTTATGGTGTGTGGTAATTGATTACTGAATTACCCAGGACTCCAAAAATTAAAATGTTAGCCTTGGGATCTGTACCTGCGACAACCGTGAACATGTTGGCAGCCGCGAGTGGTCCTTTTACCAACAGGCCACGACGCACTTCCCCGAGTAACATGGTACTAATGTTCATGGTGCCCATGCACCATGTTTATAAAAACCCTTTAAATCTTTTTTTTTATTTTGGTTTCTGGTAACAATACTGATGTTCAATTTAATTTGTCCACCAGCGCTACTAAAAAGTACCTCTTCAAAAAGCAATATCCTAAATGAAAACGAACAATCATAATTACTTTTTGGTGTTTTTCAGTAAGAAGTTTCGATTGAGTATACTTCATTTAAAACTGTTGCAACCATCTCAAAAATGATTGTTTTATTTGACAAATAACAACATTAAGCGAAAGACGCCCTATATTATAGTAGTTATCACTTGTTTAATGTATAATATACATTTTTCGAATTTTGTTCTATTACCTCATCCGTCGATGAAAGATAGATCATTTTACGTTGATCGGTAGTGCAAGCTTGAACTTTATTAAAGTATCCTATCAACCAAAGAAAGACCATCCTATATTGGATGGACACTTCACGCTTGAACGATTTAAAAATTGGTATTTTTAGTATCTTCCTCACAATTTTTCCATTTTTTTTTCTCACCCTTAAAACTTTCCCAGGACTTCCACGAAATTTCAAGACCAAAATTAAGAAAATCGATGCAGAACTTGTTGAGTTTTTGAAGCGTACAACCAACAAAACCTTTTTATATATCGACTTCGTGAATACAGATGTATAGGTCTTATGGTTATCTTATTTAACAAGATCAGCAATTTAATTCTAATAATCTATTATAAAATAATATAGTAAGTAAAATTTTGCAGCCTTTGTAGCGCAGTTGGTTGAGAGCTGACTGTGAAACAAGGGGTTCGATCCCCGCACAGAGACTAATGTTTGTGCGATCTACTAGCATTGGTTAGGTCTTGATGCTTATGGGATCAAAAAATCCGTTAAGAGTTGCTGTTACCCGTGATACAAGACTTGTATCTAACAAAATTATACAAACTTATAGCAACAACTATTGCATGAGAATCGAGACCCTTGTTTTGACCTTCATTCATCTACAACCATCGATTTTAACTGCCAGTAAATATATTTCTGCTAATGTTACCATTTCACTGAGCATACATATAATGTATTTCCCGAACCACAGTTCAGAAATATTTAAAACTTTGCGCTCAACTATTGAAACACCACTCATAATATCGTTTCTAAACTGCAACTTGAAACGGTTGCTAACGATTTACGTGAATTATGGAATAGTGAAAATAATTTCACACGTAGCTCAGTTTCACGTATATTGACGTATACCTACTTTTGTAGAGAAAATATTCATCGCTAGGTACTAAACCTGAAAAGAAATATTTTCTGATTTAAGTAAGAAATTGTTTCTTTCGTGCCTGAAACGGCCTTCGATTTCCGATCCCTCATCGTTACCACGTATTTGAACAAACTTTTATACATACTTATCTGATATCTTCATATTTTATCTTGGTTTCAAGTGAGAAAAATGTTTGTAAAATGAAAGCCTGGAGTGAAAGTTTTGTTTGGCATAATTGGAAGACTATTTCTATTTCTATGCGATCAGATAACATTTTAATGATCACATCACAGCTTCTTAATTTACATGGTACTCTTTATGGAGCGTAAACAATTATCGTTTCACTAACTTTGCGTTACTTGGTGGCCTACGTGACCAACCTGCGTCTGATGGTAAATACCGTCTAAGTAGTAACTTGAACTTCATATTTAAATCTCAACATATTCAATCAGATTATCAAAGTTGAATCATTCAAATAAAAAAAAAAAAAACAAGAACCTGCCTATAAGAAATTCAAAGCAATTTGATGAGTGAATTTAAGGTCTCATCTAGAAATTCACGCCGCGCGCTCCCGGTCTGTACTTCAATTGGCTAATAACTAGATCCGTAACATATGTGATGACTTTCAATTCGGAAACTTGGGGCGATTGATTAGTATAAGCACTGACCTACATCCAGCTGGTATGATGAACCATGCTAGCGGATTTAGTTGAGTAGTTTATATTCTGAGCGCTGGTTACTCTCGTATGCTAATGAACACGAGGTATTTAGAAATTGTATATATGAGCGATAGCGTTGTTAGTTTGGGCTGGACAAATATGGCAATCGAGATTTTAAAGTATGAAACCTTTTAATTTTTTTAGTAACGTGTTGGGAAACATTTTAATGAGCCTGCATACCTGCGAGCCCTCTACAATAATTTAAAAAGTATAATATAAGATTCGCAAATATAAAAAAAAACGAACCTTTCTAGGAGTTTGTTTAAGGAAATCTCGCACTCTGTCTTGGCTGCAATACTTCGTGTTTATAAAAAAAAGAGATTAGCAATCACTTTTCCATGCCACAATTATAAAAAGTAAATACAAATTGCTTTCCAACATTTCCCACGACACGACCGAAAAAAATGTACGCCAGAAATGATTACCAATATTCTCACCCTGACTTTAACTTTGAAATTACGAAGAATTTTAAAGAAGGCTAACCTCTCGATGTTATTAGAAAACACCTTACAAGTTTTATGAAAGGTTTAGCGGAAGGAAAACAAGTTATATTAATAAAGGAACTGTTGTACTTCTTAGGAAGTTTACGTTTCGCTGAGTTACGAAACCACAGAAAATATTGTTTGAGGAATTGAGTTACAAGGATAATGCTGAGGTGAATAATGTACCTGTATAAAATAAATAAATACTAGTTATTGGTGAATCCAGTCAGACAGTATGAAAGAATCGTGTCGAACGGGGTACCACTTGCTTTTAAACGTATCAATAATAATTATTATTTATTACATAATACATAAAGTGGAACTAACAAAGCATTGATCTATCAAGTTAAGATGACTGTATTAAGAATGGGCAGGTTTGCCTATTGTCTCATTGAAAACCGACGTGAAGTAAAATTTTGCTGTCATGTTTCGATTGGTTACCATTTTTTTGAGAAGCTTTACAATATTTTCTTCAACCCTCTTTTCTCAATCCACTTTCAAAAAACAGAAAAGCACTTAGGTTCTTCAATTAATACAGACAAAATTGCTAAGCCGTGTTTTAAATTGTCTCAAATTTTAGTTCTCTCCATTAAATTTTCTTATCTATAGACCTATCAAAGGAACTAACTTCATATTATTCTCAATTAAATAAGATAACCAAATCATTGCCTTCAAATTTTCCAGAATAATTAACTTCGAGCATTGAAGATGAAATATTAATAATTGCCTAGATGTCGGTGCCAAATCATTTATGAAATTCCCCAGTGCGTCTGAGAGATATTATATTTTCTACTACTGTGTTAATGAAAACAACGTTGTACTTAAGGTTTAATTTATTCAATTTACCAGTTTCAATACTTTGTTGGTTTTGTACTGGAATTTTAGGTTTTGGAGAAGTTTCATTGCAATCTTTCGTTTTATTTAATACAAAAACGTAGTTAATTAATATTAACCGTGAGCTGAACATTTAAATGATAAAATATCTGCAAAAAACCTAGGTATACTATAATGACTGATCGAATTGTAAAATAATATTGGATCAAACTCCACGAAGAAGCTAGATTAAGGATAAGAAAATAAGCTCTAGTATATTTTTTTATAGTCAATGAATGCTTTCCCAGCGCACTATTCTGTTGTTGTTTTAATGGCCATATTCAATGCTTATACAGCCAAACTGTTGCCTACCAAGAAGCATATTCTTCATTATATTTAGCTTAATGAATTAATGAAACTCAAATTAATGTGAATGAGGTTTCTGCGTATAGTTACCTTATTTTATTTTCCTTCGTGGTTTTATAAATGTTTTGTTTAACATAAAATAGAGGTAAAATTCTATTCTATAAATAAATATATTCAACATACATTTGTGCCGTGTTCATCAGAAATTAAATGTTTTTTTTTTTTTGGTGCGTATAACACGGAAAGCTGAGATATTTAAGAGATACTAATTTTTTTTGAAGCGGGTTTTAAGGCTTCTTATATACTGGACGTAACTATAATATTATTGAAAAGTTACAAAACAACGCATCGTGCAATATCCACCGATTTATTTTTCATGCCAATACAAAACACTGCCAAAAAACAACGCAATGGATACCCCACACAAATACCTTTTAACGTATGCGCAAATATTTTTCTGGTAAAAAATATATTCAGCCGAGTTTCCCTCGCAAACGTTCATTCATCATGACATCTCCTTAGCCATGACTTTTTATGCCGTCCCGATAACCTTTGCATGCTGATAACGCGGCTGAGGAAAATCCGGTATGAAAATATCCCTTTGGATTTTCGTTGAATGCGGCTTTAAAATATTGCGACCTTCGTGTTTGTTCCTGTTCGGAGTATTTTCTTGTGATCGTTTCACAAAATGAATATGTAGAAGATTGTTATTTTAGCCCTTTTTAAAACTGGTACGACGAAATTACTAAAGGCGTATAAGAAGGATACGCTTGCGAAGTCACACACAAAAGCAGTTCAGATAAAGTAGACATAATTTTGCCGGCCTGCTTGAAAACGGATTGCGTATCCGTTTTAGGGTACATACTGGTTTTCAACCCATTATAATATTATCAGTTTACTGGATGCTACTACCAGGGTAAAGGGTTTCCATCAATCTTAGTCATCAAAACAAAATGCTACAGCAATTACTTCACGAATTGTTTATAAGAAAGTGGTATCATTATAATATTATATCTGACTCATTGATACTGTGGCTTTAAAAACAGCAATAACTACCAATTCCACATTTCAATTCATCTTGATCTCAAATAATCCACTTTACACCACAGCAGAATGTAGATTAATTTGTTCTTATCCCTCCCGAGCCTCAATAAAAACCCTAATGATGTTTTACTGTTCACCTTTATTCAACTTAAATGTATCACGCATTAGTCTCCGAGGACTCTGAGACATGCCTAAACACCAAAGAAATGTTTCAGCAAATTGTTCTAAATAAAACAACAGTAAGTTAACACACATTTTGAAGTACAGATGGTTCAATATCGTATGAAAAGGAAAAACCACTTTGGGTTGGAAGATTTAACATGAAGTAACAAATGGAAACACTTTACAATGATCGTACAAATATTTGATAAATATACATACTAAAGGTAAACATGACAGGTATTAAGAAAGAAACCTGTCGATGAAATCACGGAGTTTTTTTTTGCTTCATAAATTTTAAGATTCTATACTAATTAAAGAGGGATTTAATTGATCAACAACCGATTCTTGTAACTCGTAACTCGTAAGCCATCCATCTTATCGCAGTGTCATTGAAGCGGCTTGTAGTTGCAAATGAATTATTATAAAATTAAGATGGCAGCGTATGTATTTCCAAAATAACAAAAATGAAGAGCCTTTTTAAAAAGGGGATTTTAAATCAATAGTTTCTTTTTTTATGGCATAGGCCTAGTCTGTGAGACAAAGGTGCCACCGCGATAGTTTCGCTCTAGTAATATAATCCAAGTTAACTATAGCGTGGTTCCACAATTTTTATTTTATCAATTTTCTTTAAAGGTATACATTTTCTGTAGCATAGATTTCCCACCAAAAGTCAAGCATTCACTTCTAATTATTCGAAGCGTTTACCGTCTGAAGCGCTTGTATTGTGGTTTCCAGCAATTTATAACAATCCGCCGGAGACCTCGTCTGTCAGCCGCTAATGTTGATGAATTGTATGATTTCGTTGCAGGGTGGAGTACTTCGCTCCCGTTGCCATTTCGGCTAGAAACACGATGTGCGCGTAATTTCGCTTTGGTAAGTGATTTCAAACTTAATATGTTGAGTTGGGATTGTGTTGGAATTTCCAAGTTTGGGGATTGTAATGATTTAGAGCGTAATGGTTTGAGATTTAGATTAGGATTGGACGGGTGATCTTTTGAAGGTCAAAGTTCTTAGTGCGATTGGTTATCCTGTTATAGTTAGGAACTAATAAATTCTGGTAGAAAAAAATACGCTACATCAACGAATGTCAAGCAATTCAACTTATGATATAATTGCTGTTTACATGACATGACAACTAGTCGGCCCGATCACATGAGGTGCAGGACCCGAGATTAAAGGGGGAAGAGAAGACAATACACATATTTTAGTAGGAACACGTTACATACCTAAATGTACATGTTTATTTACAGCACAGATACATATTACAGCAAATCTTTTAGTGCAAGTCTGCTGAATTCTAATGAGTGATCACAAAACCTTCGCTCTATAATTCGTTCTCGTAGATTTCTAACGATCAGTATGGAGCAAAATATTCAGAATAAAAATGCAACTTTATTATTTAAATGTCAGCTAAGGTCACTACTGACACGCAGGTCACCGCATGTCTGTCCGAAGGACGTTTCACACTCCACGACATTTAACATCAAAATTAAAATTATCAACGTATAAATTCTGCATAATCACGTCACGAATTTAATATGAGTAGTATTTGAGCAAAAACGCAGCCTCATATAATATGTCATTACGAGCTACTTTTCAGATGTTAGCGTAATACCCACACCCAACGAACCACCCGATGCTTTTAATTAAATTAAATTTTTTAGTTACATTCGTGAATTTTTTATAATATGATTTGCGTGTGCGTGTTGAAAATTCTCACGCTGGTATTGTGAATTCGTGTCACAATAGCGAATAAAGGATATTTGCAAAAATGTTATTTTTGTATTTTCAAAGAGAAAATTTGAGTTCAAAGTAAATAGTTTTTACGTTGAAAGCAGCTAATTACCTATTCTGTTTTGAACAAGTATGCCGATTATGGATTCACGGTAACATTCATGCTACAAAATTCTTTTGAACTCGTTGAGGTTCTCGATATGTCTTGACTTGGAACTTCGGAAAATCACAATATTATAAGCTAATTTAACGTCGACAAGAGAACATTATACCATGCCATTCGACACAATTATGCCAGCCTACATAACTACTTCTTCTTATTCTTAATTTTCTCAAGCGTTTCCAAAATGACAAAAGAAATACGATAGAAATCTCCACTCGTCTCACAGTCTTCTTCTTCAATGCCCAACCCACAGCTTTGATTTTATACATTCCTCCTTCACGGTGCAATCTATTATTTTATGGAATGCCCTCCCACTCGAAATTAGAACGGCCACCAACCGATATGCATTTAATAAGAGTTCGGGAACTGTTTTCGGAGAACGGAAACTGAATTGACAGATTAAGTTAGTTGTATATATTGTGTATGTATGTATATGTATGTGTACTATTGTATATATTATGTATGTATATTTTTATATCGTATATCGTGTATTTTGACAGCCTCCGTGGCGTAGTTGGTTAGACGCCGCCTGTGAAACGAGAGGCCGCGGGTTCGATCCCCGCACCGAAACAAATATTTGCGTGATCCACAGGCATTTGTTTCAGGTCTGGGTGTTTGTGAGACCGAAAAGTCTCTCGTAGCTTCTGATACCCACGACACAAGACTCGAGCTTAGTGTGGGGTCAGGACTATGTATGTGACTGTTGGGTGTATTTATTTTTGTTATAAATAATATTTTTTTTATTTTTTTTCGTTTCTTTCTTAATTTTACATAATGCTGCTTTGCTCCATTTCTGCTTCACCCAAAGGTAGACTGTAATAGAATGCCTCAGGCATTAAGTCCGCCTGTATACATTTTAGTATATAAAGCAAATAAAAAAAAAAAAGAAAATCGTCATAGTCACTAGTCGATACTCTTTTATTAGAACACTACGAACCATAAATTGCTATGTAGCTTTGCACCTAATAGAAAAAAAAGAAAAAAAATTCATAGTGTTACCTCAGACTAATTTGATACTATACAACATAATGCAATCAGAAACGAGTCGAGAGATTCAATTTAAAACGACTGCGTAAGAACATAATTTGCTGAACTAGTTAGTGCGGAGTTGTAATAACATCTCTCGCTTGGAGATGAAATGCACTGGCTATTCATTGTTCAGCATTATATTTTGTTTATTACATACGTAAGCTCAAGCTTATATTCCTGAAGGGGTAGACAGAGATGACAGCAGCGACAACCATACATCGTTTAATTTATTTGCATCCTAAACTTGAAAAGGGGAAACCTAACGCTATGCTTAATTAAGATTCGAACTACAAACAACGCATAAGGCATTTTTCTCACTGATACTTTCACAAAAAGTGCATTGCTCAAGTGGGACCAGCACCATGTGTTTGACTGTTTAATGTATTTATTTAACGCTTACAGGTGACAAATTTTCATTATAATTCATAAACGTCATCAGCCTAAAGTAGTGCAATAACGACTTCCAAATACCACAATGCATGACCTTCAGTTCCTCTCATCCAACCCTGTCTAAGTACTTTGTGAAAATCATTACAGAACCAAAATATTATTTCAATTATGTTGACGCCTACACTCCTGATATTTGCATAATTCGGGATTCACAAATGGATTTAGGAGTATATTCGTGAGGGTAACGTACGCGAAACTTTTCGGCGCGATGTCAAGAATAAATTTCAGGAACGTTTTATAAAAAAGATATAAACAGTGACAATATTACGAATTTTCAAAACTGACAAATCTCTATAGCTGATGTATTTGCAATCTTCTTAGATGTAGGTATGGATAAACGTGATACTTGAATTGCACGGGTAATAGTATTCGGTATATGAAACAAAAATAAAATTATTGATGCAGTCTTATCTCACCAGATCTATTTTAATGTAATATTTTTAGAAGTTGTTATGATTGGGAAAAATCATGAGTTTGTTAGTTGGCGTTTGGCAGTCTTGCTAATTGCAAGAAATACTGTTATTATAATAGTCATATTCATTAAGCAAGTAGGGTTGACAATAACAATACAAATAAAGAGAATGAAACAGACAAATCTAAAATCCACCGAAAAGTTAATAAATAAAAAGGATAACACAATCCCGAAAAGAATAAGCGAGATTTTATATCTATAGTAACAATACAGCAAATTCACAGAGAGAAAAAAATAAAAATGATTGACGAGACGAACAAAGCAAATTGAGCAATATCGAAACAAGGCAACATGAAATAATAAATATTATAATCGCAATGTTCTGAACCATAGTTGCCGGAAAAATTTGCATTCGAAATTAATTTCTCCTCGCGTGAAGCTGCCAACAGTTTTATTGTTTATGAACCAGTTTTATTAATATATTTTCATTTTAATTGGAAATAATTGTATCGCCCAGAATGCAAGGATCAGTAACGAAAAATTTCAACGGCAAACTTCAGGCCAGAGACGTAACTTTTAGTTAACTATAGATGTTTGAAAAGTTTATTAGGTGTACAAAAAATATAAAATTAAAATATAAATCGTATTTAATAGAGTCAAAAGCCTTTAAATAATAGGTTTTTTTTATTTCAAGGTAAACTACTAGTTAGTATAGATTACAACATAGTAACATATACTTCTATCAAGGTTGTACTGTTTCAGACAAAAAACAACTAGAAGAAGCCATTGACTTCTATTCTACCGATAGACGAGACACGTCAAAGAAATAAAGTGCCCCCGTATTTTATAAGCACACTGCAATATTACATCACTTACCTGGTATTTTATTAAAGTATTGTAACTTAAGACGATTTGCTATCGGTTTGACGGCGAAACATTCATTTATTACTTTTAAATGTATGCGATAAGGCGTACTGCACCGTCACTGTCACGAAGCAAACTGATTAATGTATGGTGCATGTACCGCAAGTAGGTGGGACACATTTTTTGTACTGAATGTCTTATCTAGTGTAACATTGATATCGATGGAAGAAGCATTATCGTTGCCCTCCGCCTCTTCAGACTTCTGTAAATGCCAAAATATATCTTTTTCTTAACATGTGGGTATTAATGGCTAACTTATGGATCATTTAGGTACTGTCAAATGAATCATGTGCTCTTGGTTAAAACGGTAAAAATTATCTTTGTTCTTTTAATAGTATCAATATATTATAATATACATATTATATAATAGTAACGATTCCAATTTAATTTAAAAAATCTCATAACCAAAAACGTCTATAGTGCCAAAACAGTTATTACAGAACTCAATATCGTTTGCAGTGTCCATAGTGCTCAATCCTGTAATTCCAGTACTCGGTGTTAACCACAATCTATGCATCCAAATTAGACATTCGCCGTATCGGCTTGTTTAACCTACACTGAATATTAACGCTGTACCTAAACCGATAGCGGACAGGCCTGATTGTATTACGGCTCGCCATCGACATGCCAAGTGATACTTGTTAGGTTCCATTTGATTTGCTACAATTTGATTTTATGTTACTTTGTTTTCAACCGCTCCTATTTCTGATTAATATCCTTCATGGTTAGGTGTAAGAGTCGCTAAGAGATTCGCTGAATTTGGTTTTTAATTTCAGTGTTTTGTGATTGAGTGAGATTGTAGAAAATAATATCTAACAGGCGATATCTAAATATGTTTGACATTCCTTATCCCGATGTGAGAGAAAATTTTACTATAAGAGAGATATGACTTTGCACCCCATTTGAAATGAACAAATATTTATTCCGGATAGGACTGTTTTTGGGTCGTTAACTCTCCCGTAGAATTTTATATCAGTGAGAAGTGCAAAAAAGACACTAACTTTTATTCTCTGGTATGGTATGTTTATAACTCTCAAATATTTTACTTTGGGAAAATCTAGAAATGGGTATGAATAAAACGTGACCACAAAAATTCTAGTTACTAGATAGTGTACGCTCATCACATTGCTATTAGGCCTTAAAAAAATCTAAAATAAGTAAACAAAGTACCTACTTTATTGATAGTATTGCCATTAAATGAGGGAAATAGACTATTGTAAGTCATTTAGTATCTTTGAACTTGTCTGTTGGGAGTATATCATTATTTACAAACCTCAATTTAGGTTACGTGACCTACAGACTTGAAATACTCAAATGCTGCAAAAAGAGCATTGAATTTCTAACATTCCGGCCAATATAATGACTAAGCGGTTACAGAACGATAATTGCGGCTGGGTAATAGCAGTAGTCAACACTATTAGAGCTAATGAGCATCCTCGAATAAACAGCTTGTTTGGAATACCAATCAGCTAGGCCCGGGCATCGAAGCCCCTTAGGAACTGCTGCGAAATTACTCTCATTACTAAATGCTTCGAAAAGAAATGTACCTTTTTAGCTGACTGAAAAATGCTACTCAATTTGTGTACTTTTTATACTGGCACGACAAAGTGATATGGATGCTTTAGCTGGACCTGAAAAATTCTATATGGAAATGTTAGGAAATGTAAAAATAGCAATGATGTTTCTCAATTTGATTGAATTTAGTGTGACCAACTTTAAAGTTAAAATTTAATGTGACTATTAGATAAAGCTGAATAAAAACAGCATGTTTAACCGACAGCTTTTGTGCAAAGTAAAGTAATAAGAATAAAGAAAAAAATAACCGTCATCATTTATATCATCATTTATATTTATATTTATATCGCCATACATAGTAATGTGGACGGACAGCCTGGTTAAGGTTGCAGGAAGTCGCTGGATGCAGGCCGCTTCCAACAGGTCGATGTGGGGGTCCTTGGTGAACCTTGCTGAACATAGGTTCCGCAGTGGACTTCCTGTGGCTGAATAGATAGATAGATGCATAGAAAGAAATAATTTACTAGTTTTAGTGTATTTCATTACAAAATTGCGAGCAATGGACTTATAACAAGTTTTTTGAATTGAAAAATCGTTGACTGAGTAGACATTTAAATCTCCAATAACAGCTTACAAAATTGTTTTCAAGCAAATAAAATACACAAACAAAATAAAATTAAGTTCCGTTACAAAAAAATTACGCAACCAGCAACAGAAAATTAATGATAGCTTACTCGTAGCTTGTTATGAAAATTTACTATAATAAATTTAGTACATACATTCTCGAGCGTGAAACTTGTGCCCAATATAGCAATAGGCTCGTTCTTATCAAATGGGATGAAATTAACATTGATGACTTGTTGGTACTATTTGCAACTCTTTTCTCTTCATTGATATAGGCGTGAGCTTATGAATATGTATGTATGTGCATCATCTGTTTCTATAACATTTGTAATTTCTTTGTCGTGACAATATTTCATTAAACATTCTGTAAAAAATCTGTTCTGCAATTTAGACGGGTCGTCTTGTCAACGTGTATAGTTACTATATTTATTAATCCAAAAATTGTAACAATAGCATGGGCTGCACCTTAACGTTGTATTATGTGCTGCTTATTAAATTAATTATTATTATAATTGTTTGATGCGGGTCCATAGACTTAGAACTTTAATAGATCTGGCTTTTTAATGTACGAGTTTATTATTTTTATTAGTCTTAAGACTTTGGTTTGGCTTAGATTACAGAAGCCTGGTACCGTGCTCAGTGGCTTACATATTAATTCTTTGTAATAGAGAGTTGATAAAATATGACACTGGTAATATGCAATACGAAAAATCACATAGCAGAGGGCAAAACAGTTTCAAGTTAACATTTTATATTTTGTAGTTTGGGTATTATATCAAATAACGCTCACATATTTAAGTGCTAAATGGAGATTTTAGTTTCATAAAGCCATGTTAGAATAGATCATCAGTTATCTGGATAGCCAAGGCGTATTTACTGACTACACCTCATACCGACATGTACATGTATCGTGTTCCAGTTTAAACTTTGTAAATCCGATTACCATCCTACACTGTTGGATACTGTATCTGGATTGAACTGCACATATATTGACAACCTCCTTGGTGCAGTTGGTTAGTCGCCGACTGTGAAACGACAGGCCGAGAGTAGGGTATCTGTACAAAGATAAATGTTTAAGTGACTCACAAGTATTCGCTTCGGTTCTGGGTATTTATGTGACCGTAAAGTTATTCCTAAGTTCTGGTCCCCACGATGGAGTTAGGTCTATGTGACTTAGTATAAAAAATGACTTTATAATTTGGAATAATTCAGACATCGTACGCAGGTTAAATTCTGCGAGCGTCTCGTCCATTGGCTATGCAAACAACACAATGAGCGTAATTCAGACGCAATCAATCAATTATGCAGTTGTCGCGTTCCTGAATGGGGCTATCACGCGAACAGCGGCCGTATAATGCCTAGTGCATACTCAGGTACAGGTACTGCTTATGTACTGTTACTGCATGTGTACACGGCATTTCAGTAGATATGGGGAGATACCCACATACCCGCGTCAGTTCTTGTTATCCATGATCAACAGCACGCATTTTAATGACACCGAGCATTAAGGATCAGTGTATCTCCGGGAATGTCTAAATAGTTTTGAACCTGCAATTACAAATTACACAAATAGTTAAATTGATAGGAGTTATAATTATTGTTGTCCACTTTCCTCCGAAACAAAACTATGTACTATCTATTTATTTATCTATTAACTGCTGAACATAAACCTCCCCCTATGATTTCCACATCAACGTGTAGGAACCGGCCTGCATCTAGCCACCAGGTCGTCCTAAACTATGTACTAAATAGGTAGATAAACTCTAGGTAGACAAAAATTTCAGTAGATATTATATTTAAGATAAAGGTTGCAGAAAGATGAATGCAGGCAACTTCGAATAGGTGTTTGAACACCCTAGCACTAACTACAGTTTCCAGTCTCGCTCACCTCAACAAAGCTGTTACTTTACGTCAATTTTCTATGAAAAAACAGGTCTAGTTTTCCTTTGACAATTTCCGTTATTTCTCAGGTTTCTTTGCAAAGGGCTATGCAAGTGCCACTTGCAATATAGAATTGAAGGAATATACTTAACTAGATTCATATTTGTTATCACAAAGAAATCGTGTTGTTTTATACAAGACATAAAATAAATAAAATATATTTTAGTGCTATCAAATGTGTCGTTACGGGGTCCATTATAGAGGTGAAGTTAAGTTTATTGGCCATAAAATATGAGTTGAGTACACTTAAAAAACAACACGTAAGTTATTTCAGTCATCTTCACGACGCACTCAAATCTGAAAGCCATTTGTGAACGTGACTGTCGTGCTTATGAATTTAATACTAGCTTATTTACATAACAAGTTTTATGTACGAGTTGTCATTAGTTAATGTATATCTTCTTGCTAGATATTTTCTGTTCTTGTCGTACACTTTATTAAATAAAAACACCTTATAGTGACATTAAGCACAATCAACTCTTGTGTCGTGGGTATCAGAAACTACAAGATGTTTTTCGGTTTTACTTATACCCAGACAGGAAACTATTTTTTATTATTATTGCCTGTGAGTTTTGTGTAGGGGAGTGATTCGTTTCTCTGCTGAGTGTCGTATTAGGTATCGCTAATATTTGTTTATGGGCATCGAAGCAGTGGCCACTCATTTCACTGCTTGCGTATAACCAACAACTTTGACTCTATTATATCGGGTATATCAAGACTGCAACCGAAAACGAAGCCAGGTGGTAGTTTTAAAGGTTACAGACACGATGCAAATAATGTTTGCAGTTTTTGTGAAAATAATTATTTAAACCCTTACGTACCACTGAGTGTTTAAATAAAAAGAGGTCTACATCATTATTTTAGGAAAACTATGTATTTATCACCCAAATACAACGATAAGTAAAAAATTACAAAAAAAAAGTTGTCGATTTTTTTGAGAAATTTTTACTTGCGTTGTGTCTGAAGTCACTAATACTACCACCTGGGTTCGTTTTCGGTCGCAGTCTTGATATACCCTGTATGGTTATACAGCCCGCCTAACATCTACCCTACAATCCTCTATCGTAGGTATAACATATTTCATAAAATATAAAACTCGTAATACATAACACATAACTTATATGCAAATCTTACAAAGTTTTAAATACCAATTACAGCACAGTTTTCAACATTCTATTATGTCTGAAAAACATTACACATAACCACGAGGAAACACAGCATTAATAAACAAACAAGATAAAAATTCAGCATAAACTCTGCTTACTTAACAAAACGTGCCCTGGCTTCATCCAGGGGTGGACTTGGAACGATAGCGAGGGCCCCACTACGCCCAGCACGGAATTTGTATTCTTTCGACTCTCATGAATCTGCTTATGCTAAAACGTATTCCGATGCTAATTAAAGTATTTGTCGAGTTGCTCTGTGAACAGACGATTTCGTGCTGCTGCTCACGATTTGGGACAATGGCTTAATTAACATTTGTTTTTCCTTGTCGAGAATTCGGAGTTGTGTTAAAGGAAATTTATATATTTCGATGTATGGTAACGGATTTTTAGCAAGTTCTCCATATATATACTTCCAAATAGTTATAAGATATCATATTAGGTGAAATAATCCCTATAAAAAATTTGTTGTGAATGGTATTAAGGAAAGTCGAAATAAAATTTATAAAAAATATATAATTTTATACGTCTTTATTTTCCTCTTTGAACACTAACTGCTTAGATAAAATCATTTTCCAATCTAAAAACCTCACAATTACGAAGCTATGATATAAAAACTACAGCTAATTTGAATTTCAGTTCTTAATACGCCTCTGCACCGCCATACACGGCTTTACAAATTTAATAAAGGCTCTCTTGTCCTGTCCTAATAGACCTTGTAGTCAAATCCATGAGAATCCAAAAAAGCCTCGTCATTTGTCATTCCCAATGTGGAAGTGGAACATTAATATTTGTCTGTTACTTTATAGGGGCCCATTTAATGTTTTCTTCTACCTACTCTTTGTACGGGATAAGGGTAGTCGCAATAATATATATTTTTCCGTGTTACAGTATTTGGCTAACAATTTAGTTGTCTGTAGGGTATTATATTTGGTTTACTACTTTAGTCTCATTGATTAGAAGACTTCTCGTATCTTTAGAATGGATAGTATGAAAAAAAAAACACGACAAATTAATTAATGAAAACGTAACTAGAAAAAGTAATTGCTAAAGATACTCCAGCTGTTGGCAAAGTATTCATACCTGCACGAGTAGCGATTATTATCCTTGCATGCACGTTAAACAAACTTAAAAAAACTATATTGAAATAAAACTATTAAAAACTTACATAGCAACGCAAGTAATTTGCGTTTTGGGTTTAGCCTTATGGTGCGTTTTGGGTTTAGCCTTATGGTGACATAGTTATATGTCCACGGGCGATAGATCATATTTTTCCGTTGGTCACAAAATTTTAATTGGACTTGCCATGCGGTTTGGTCACAATCTCCTGCCAATATTAAAAAGTCAGCTCCACTATGTTCTGCGTTTGAAGCTACTACAACCATCTCAACAATCTTCCTCTCCCACCTGATCGATCCTTTCCCGTTTAGCGTGCTAGCCATAAATCAGCGAGCAATCATAGTCACGTTTGGCCCGTACCGCGTGACAGTTGGAAATCGTTTTTGGCCTAAACACGGTTGTTGATCACGCAAACGGCAATGGGGTTTAGAATTGGGAAACGCCGAGCTTTTAAGGGTTATTGGGTAATTGTTGACGGGAGATGGGCTAGATTTTTTTATAGATCCTTTTCAGTAAGAAAAGCATGTATGGTGTTGTGAGGAAAATTTAGAGGATGCTAATGCAACTTTTTTAGTGAGAAGGACGTGCCGATTAAGTCGCCTATAAACGAGAGAGGTATTACTTAGAACTTATTAATTAACACTGTATCGTACTGTACTAACCTCGTCACCCCGAGGCATTAGATGTTAAGTCTTAATGCCCAGTAATCACTGGCTCCAATGTGCATCAAATTAGAACACAACAGTGCTTACCCGCTGCTGTTGAGTTGGATATAGGCAAAACTAGTACCTTTCTAGTCCCTTGCATTCAAGAAACCTAGAACCCGGTAGAATCTTTTCGTACATCAAGCCCTAAGTAAAAGAGAGCCATCTAATTATTTATTCGCACTTTTTTTCTTACTAATGAAGGAATTTTTTTCTTACAAGAAACACAAAGCTTCACACACTACAGAGATAAATATTTTAATTCGATTTCCATTTGTGATAAAATATTTTATAATGTTTGTTCCATTAGCAGAAGCTAGCCTCTACCCTATAAAGAATATTTTAATTATGAAAATCTCCGAGCAATATGTCCTTTGTGAAATATAAGATGTATTTTCATTCCTCGTTGTCTGTCTCAAAGAAAATCCAATTAGAAATAATTATAAAAATAATCCGACTATTTGTATGCGCGGCGGTACTGAGCGACTCTTACATGCGATGCAAGTTTCATTAAAATTTCTCTAGCATCAAAATGATACTCTGACTCAAGACTCGGGACTTGGACTCGTTGAATTTATCTAGCTATTTGTTTATCTGAGTCTTTTTCTCAATTACTTAGTTACTGGCAGTGATCTCGGCAATTCAAATAATATATAGTGCCGTTTGCTGTTGCATCGTAGCGAGAAATTTAAACCCACAGGGTCAATATCCTTAAAATTGCTGGCGAATATTCTCTATCTCTTTCTCTCTATTTCTTAGCCACAAGAAGTAAACTGCTGAAAATATGCATCCAGCGGCTACCTCCATATTTAGTCTTATTAAAACCAGGACTAGAATGTAGGTCCTGTAGGCAATTAGTTAGCGTTTATGACAGATCTCAATAAAGACAATGTACAGTAATTATACACAACTTACAATACAATATAAATGTAACATGTTATATGTTTCTAGATTCTAGACATACTAGAACATTCTACACATAATCAGTTGTCCACACAGAATACCCCGGGAACGATTAATATTCTTAAGCTACATCGTGACGTAATAGTATTGTCTGATGTCTTACAGTTGAAATGTGAGGTCTTGGCGTCCGTCACTTATATATTCTCTTAGACAAGGCTCAGTTTAATGTTTAATGAGAACTTACTAATCGTCAACAAGGAAACCTTTTATGTTATGCCTTTACTTTTTGTGCCAGAGTAAGCTGTTTAGATATGGTATTTAAAACTCATTTCATAGAGTTTAGAAGAAGTTAGTCTTAAAAGGACGCAAATTTCACTGGGTAAAGACGTTAGTTGAGATTTTGTTTTTAAGAAATCTCATATGAGTTGCTCTGCGTAAAAAGTTCTAAGAATAGTGATAGTATCCTATCACAACTAGACGGGTAACATTTGGCAATATTTAAGTGGTATTATCACTTCGCAGATTCAGGTGTCAATATATAGATACATACATACATACATAAACTCACGCCTTTATCCCCGAAGGGGTAGGCAGAGGCGCCACTAGGACACCCACATTTCGCCTTGCATGTTCCGTCCCACGATGTGATAGGGGGCGAGCCCATCGCCATATCGGGCACAAACTCCTGACTCCGGGCTGATAATGAATAGAAAAATCCAATATCACTTTGCCCGACCTGGGATTCGAACCCGAGACCTCAGCTTTGTAACCGTACCGTAATACAACTACGCCACCGAGGCAGTCAATATATAGATTGTTGTTCTTGTTATATAGATTTCTCCAAAAGCAAATGTAATTACATATTTAAGATTTTTTTCTAGATTCTAGGTAATTACATGCCTAAGTCCAGGCAGGTAGCAAAGCATATTAATTAAAAGTTCCCTGCAGAGGAGAGCACAGCGGAGCTCATTGAATTAACTCGCTCTATCTGTCTCGCTTATTTCGTTACCATCTTTACTAAGACTTTTTGTGTTATTTATAAGCTTTGGACGTCTGTTTTGTAAGCTACTTATACTAATTGAGGTATTTAAATTGAAAATAACTTGATGGAAGAGGTAAATATTGGCAGCCACGTAGTCCTGTTTGTTGTGAAAGAGGAAGCGCGACTCCGTGTGATTGTGTAGATCAAACTATAACCAACTGTGTATTTATTATTTATATTTTACTTAGTTATTTTATTAAGAAGAATGAATGTGGACGTAGGCTACCCCAAAAAGCATTTTTGGGTATTGTTGTCACTAGGCTTGGTAGGTGGGTTGGCAAGCGCAGGACATAGTTTGTTGCGCTGATGATAGTATAGTTGCCCGTCACCAGCTTAACATTTCTTAACGCTATCTCTATAATCCGCCATCAATTGGTCGCTAGAACTACGCTGTTCGATCCTTTTTTAGATAATATTTTAAAAATAACTTTGTTTGGACTATAATAATGAGTCTGCAAATACACAGAGAAATCACAGATGAAAATAAAACAAAAACAGACACACGAAACGCTTTAATAACGGGCATTTGAATTTTTATGTACCTTTTTATTTTGAGTAGAATTTATTTGGTTTCTTGTCCATTGTGCTGTCGTGACGTGGGTTTTACATTTCAAATGTCTACAATTGGCTTACTTTGGGGTTTTGTTGAAATGGTATTTCAATTTGTGTTTAATTTAGAAGCCTTTCTTTGTATTTTATTTTATATTTGTAAATCCCTGTTTTCGTGATTTACATTGTTGTCATGTTCTTATATTAAAAAAGCTTACGATACACCTGATGGCTATTTTAGAGACTTTCACATAAAGATATTGGTGACTGTTGGTAATTCCTCCCATTCGACAAATAATGCCGGCCTTATTCGTCATTTGTCCATTTACACCATAGCAAACCAACATTGCAATCCTATGCGAATCACGGTGGAAATCATGCAACCCGAATTTATATCAACGTACATTAATAATTGAATCTTTGTACGTGACAGTCATGCAGCAAGATTGACTTATGTTGTAGCAGCTGCAGCGTTTAGTTCAATTAGTGACAATACCGAAGCCCCGAGAATCTCCACAATTCTTTTTTCCCGTTTTCTCTTCCATCTTTTTTCATCAGAAGCAATGGTTACTATTCCCCGTGGACGGTATTTCTTTTGGAGAGGACGGTTTACACTTTATATAAGTCGCTGGCTCACATATATATAAGGCTTATGTAAAGAATAAAACCTACTAAAATTTCATGCAAAGCAAAATTAAAACTGATCACGCAGATTTTTAATTATCGTAGAAAATTAAAAACTCCACGGCTCAACTTTGATATTAAACGCACTTGATTCTGTAAAACTTATTACCGAAATTATTAATCCCTGGTGAAAAATAAAGTATCCACGTTTTAATTTGGAACGGCTTTGATACCACGTTGCTCTGTTTAAATTATAACATTCAGCGCCTTGCTGCGAGCTTTTAATACATTATGGACCAACTATTATATTTTTAAGTTTAAATTACACCATTTATTTTGTTTTAGAACATTGTAATTACAGTTACTGGTATAGGCCAGCGGATTTAAAAGTTAAAATAGTACTGGACAGGACACGTAGCGCGGTGAACTGTTGGCGGATGGGGTTGAAAAGTATTCGAGTGGAGGCCATGTAGTGGCAAATGAAATATTGGATTTTTATCATCAAGATGGATGTTATTTTCTTTCGCCAATTAGGCCAGTAATAAAAATGTAAAACATGTTACTTCGGGCAGTCTTACGTGTGTACAAATATTAATCCGTTTTTTGCACAGGGACCAGAGAGTGTCTTACGGTAAGTGCAGTGCTATGCAATAAAGTATGCATCTCCACAATTATACCGGACTGCTTGAAACCGAATACAAGCGATAATATGAAAATACCTTTGATCATCGTTCTACCGCACTTAAAGAAATTCTACAAAAGTTGTGAAAATTTCAATCACTTGCACCGCAAGTAAACTGCTGATCTCAACACAAAGCATATTATTAATGTGAATAATGACTTACTCGTACTTTGAATATATTTTACAAGTTTTTGTATTGGTGGAGTGTAAAGTGAATAAATAAAATAAATAATATTATCAGTGCTTAAACAGTAACAATGCCTGTAACCTGAAATTCCCATTTTTGAAGATATTTTTTCAATATTTTGGAGTAAACATCGTTTATCCGTTCTCGGAAATCCAATGTATTAATTAATTATTATTAGATACTGACGTATCCTTCAAAATCACAGTTTATTAGCCTAAATTCCATGTAAGGTTTACCCGTTTAGTTACTCTGTTTTCCTTGCATATTTTACCATATTATTCCGACAAATTGTATGGATTTATATCTGATTCTTGGAAATTAATTAAAACACTATTGAAACTATAATAATATTGTTTCGTACGGTAACTTTACTGAAGCAGTTCTGCTTTGTGCTATATTTTAAACGATGCGACATTAGGGTGTTTTGTATAACGTACGTATTTCTGAAAGGTTAGTAATAGATCATGATTCCACTAGGTTTATAGATGTTGGAGAGTAATTTGTTACTATTTTTCTTAAAACTCCATAATAAAATAAATAATAATAAATTCATCCAACAGTCACATACATAGTCCTGACGCTAAACTAAGATTAAGTATTGTGTCGTGGGTATCAGAAACTATGAAACTTTTCGGTCTCACGCCTAGACCCAAAACAAATAGGTACCTGTGGATCACACAAACATTTGTCTCGGTGCGGGGATCGAACCCGTGGCGTCTTGTTTCACAGTTGGCGTCTAAATAACTGCGCCACGGGGGCTGTCAAATAAATCAAATAGTTATTAAGCTATTTATATGATTGTTTTGATAAAACGCCTTATGGTATAGGAGTTAAAGATCAAAGTTCCAGAAAGTCGCTGGACGCAACCCGCTTTCAACGCATCCCTATAATTTTATCTGTGGAAGCTTACGAGAAAATAGACCATAGCCTGAATCTCTCCACACATAATTCCCAACAGTGGCACATTTCACGATACAACAAATACATTCAATACAAACCACGCCTTAAGTATACATGAACTAACCCTGAACATAAAACATAGTAACTTGAAATAAACGCTCTATAAAGTTGACAGAGACAAGAAGCCCTTGTAAATGATAAATGAAACTGTGCGCGGCTTTAATAGACCATTAGCGTTACGTTTAAGGCAAAGAAACTGTACCTAGTCTAGACCTCACTTCAGGGATTGATTTTGCCTGTAGCTGTACTTCAAAATGCTGTGAAATTGCTTAATTTAAACATTGTTTCTTACTTTGTACCTAGTCTTGTTGAAAGGAGCCGGGTTTTGCTTTCCTGTTCAAATTTCCATCCAATGTAAGCTTTGATGTAAATGAAAATGAATAGTGGAGAAAAAAAAATAGTTACTATTTATACTGTCACGACAATTTGATTACAATAAATGTGTAGATAAATGCAGTGTCATTCAAATAGGATCGTTAAATGCGAGTTAGTTATCTTTGCAGTCGACAGAATTATGTATACCGTATATGCGGACTGAATCAGAAATTCATATGAAGTGCTTTCCACCAATATGTGCGGTGGTCCTTGTTGTTGCGAATACGAACATTCTACCACAAGCGATGGCGTTCCTAACAATCCTACTCACCGCACGAAACGCAACAACCAAGATTCTACTTCACTTGTTTGAGTACTATTCGTAAAAATGATAAGATCTCATAAAATAGAGCTTACATTGGTACTAAATGTTTTTATTATAACAACCCTTGAACTGTTGCCACAAAACGGGATATATTCTCAAAAATCTACAGGGAGATACTACTGGAAATCACAGCAAACCTTCCTTTCATAAATACCTAGATTTTAATATTAATAGCACATTTTAATATGAATGTTGGATGTTCGCGTTTCAGTTGGGACGTATACGTGTACAAATCTCATGCAATTCGATATGAGAGTTTCAAAGAGCAAGCGAGCCACATGTGTTCGTATTTTACTATGTATGGATGTTTTAAATTGGAAAATCCGATGTTTTTTCTGTATTGTAGAAGAATATTATATTATAATGCTAATGTTATTACGCTACCTTGTCGCCCTTTTGTTGTCATGACAGTATTGGATGTAATGTTTGTGTAAATCACAATTGGGTATTTTACTATAAGAAAGAAAAAATCTAAAAAATATAAATGTATATAGTAGAGCATTAAGCAATAAGTATATGTTAATTTCAGTTTTTATTTCCAAGGAATAAATTTTATAATTCGTTTTGAAAATTTCAATTTTTGTATCTGTCCTAAAAAGATGTGAAACGGCTGCCGCCATGATGGATAACGATTCTACGTCATTCCGTAAGTAGAATACCCCCTCCGGTGTCCAAGAGCTCATACAAACACAGGTTGTTTATTGGTTGAGTGACGTATCATTTTAAAGGAACATGGCGCCTAGCGTTTTCACATAATATTTGCGCGCATAAATTTAAATTTTAAATGGTTTTTTATTGGACTTGCCGAGCGAATAAAAATTTGATATTTTTTTAAATAGTTTGTCTTAATAGGAATATAGGAACAACTTAAAAGACTTTTTGAAAATGGGTAGAATACCCAATTGATAGCCTCCATGGCGTAGTTGGTTAGACGCCCGCTGTGAAACGAGACGCCGCAGGTTCGATCAGCGCACCGCGACAAATATTTGTGTGAACCACAAGTATTTGTTCTAAGTCTAGGTCTTTGTGAGATAGGAAAATCAATGATAATTTCTGATACCTAGGACACAACATTTATATCTTGACGCGAGGTCAGGATAATGTATGAGATAGTTGAGTGCATTTATTTTATTCTATTTTTTGTAGAGTAAGTATATGAAAAGTTATGTTAATCATGGGGGTCGGTGCCAAAAGGCTTATAATTAATGGTGGTAGAATATTCGTATTCGCGGGGATAATGATCACCATAAACTATAGGTACTATACCATACAAGATACAAATATTTGGACGCCACGCATATTATATTCGTCTCGGTACAAGGATTGAACTCACGTATGTATATTTCTTTCCATTTTCTTAATAAAAACATTAAGATGTAACCCGTCTTATAAACTGGGCTACCTAATGTCTTCAAATCTGTTACAACTTTCATAATGGAGTTATGTATTTCAAAGACAAGACATTCTTGCCGACATCATTACATCTAAAATAATACACAGAAAAAAGTATGTTTTCATTTTTCGAGTGAAATCTCATTAGGAGACTTCAAGAAAATTTGTGCTTTATACAATTACGAGCAAAAACATCGACTCAACCCTTACTTTTTCTAACAAAGAAAGTGTTGTTTTTGCTTGGTAGTGTGCGTAGATAAAACGAAACCTGCTTTCATTGCCATTCTTAATAATATTTGAAATGTGAGCTTGTTTGTTAAACTTTCACGCCTTAATTACTCAACCAAAAATGAAAACACATTGCATTCACGCTTTAGTTAGCAAGAGTAACATGTTTAACATGCGGTGCTATTCATCCAGAAAGCAAGTACTATCCCTGAGGAATCCTTCATAAAAACGCAGCCTGCCGAATGAATAAATCAATGCTTGAATAATAAAAATAGGAATTTGTGGCATCTTGGACGATAATCTAATAGCTAGAAAATACACTGACCCGTGTCCCTGATCTGACTCTGATCTTAAACACCCGGGCGAAGCCGCGAGCTAGATATAGATCATCATAAATAAAAAATCAAAAGCATTTCATTACTTTTATTTTCCGGTTTATCAAGTGATCAAACCTGTGGACCCGTTATTTTGCTCGCATAGTATATACATATATCCCTAAGTAAATTTCGCGTGACCTCGTCTTAAAGTACTTTCGTATGAGCCTCCCTCTAAGAGAGTTACACAAATTTCAATATATTGTCTTCCCTCGCTTATTTCAAAGACAGACATTGTTTCAAGCATATTCCAGCAAGTCGTTAACGTATTCAAAATCTAATGTTTGGGACAGGCTCGGGTAAATTGAATTGGGGGTACGACCCACCAAGTTCCCTTTATTATGTGAAGAAATAAATAACACGTTGTATGTTTAACATCCGCAATTTATAGTGAAATGCTGTATATAAAACACTAAGTTTACTAAAAGCCTGGAATATCAAAAGTTGCTTTATCCACGGAGTTAACATCACTGCAATACTTCCTTGTCCAAAACAAATAGAATAACTAATCGACGTCTGAACTAAAATTTCAGCACAAGTAATATTTCGTACAAAGATCAATCTAAAGT
Organism: Deilephila porcellus; assembly: GCA_905220455.2. NCBI lineage: Eukaryota > Metazoa > Arthropoda > Insecta > Lepidoptera > Sphingidae > Deilephila > Deilephila porcellus. Next base: position 12,603,546 of record LR999988.1, read on the forward strand.
CTCCGCTTATCCTTCCTCGTGTAAGTGAAATTTTAGCTCAAACTATCAACTAAAAATATTTTTGCCGCATTCTTAACGCAGCTCTCACATGCCTTACGTAACGTAGGTATTTGCGCCCCACCTACTGACCTGGATACCGCGCTGCTTTTAACTACTCAAGACATCCGAAGTAATACGTAACAAGAGTTTCAGATTCACAAATGAACCAAATCTAAATGTGACACGTCTTGGATTGTGAATTGAAATTTAATTTCAAGTTTGTGCCTAGTTAGGGAGGTGTACTTCGTTCGTTGGCCAATGTTTTTAGAACTCTGGGTTATTTGTTATTTGGTACACGTGGGGGGTCTCTTTAAGCAGGATATCGTGTAATTCTGTTAACAGTTCTTAGGTACTATTAAGTCTGGATTGTTCGATCTTGATTGAATGACATTGAACTTGGCTAGAGTTGCAAACCATGACCTAAGCCTTTTCAGTCGACCTCTCATTTGTAAAGGAGGCTCCTGCTCATCAGTGAGAGTATATAGGCTATTATAATTACAATTAGACTAACCAGTATTTGTTAATTGCAACGAAGTGATACTTTAGTATGAATACGAGTCTGCAGCAGTGGCAGTGTCAGTTATACTTGGCCGCAGTGGTAGCTCCATGCCAGAGACAGATTGCCTCTTCAACATTCCTTTGATCTTTCCAATTATAAGAAACAGGAATACTACAATGTTTTTATTATTTACTTTTTCTGTCCTCCTTGTTAAATTGCTTTGTAATGTTTGCCTTGCCTATGAAATTCCCTGTGCCTTTTGGGCTCACAGGATGATTGAGTCAACATATTTTTGTGATCTCAATGTTTTTTCAGGCATCAGTTTTTAGATTGTTTGTTTTAGTAGCTGTGTAAGCCATATACGGCGACGTTCTAAACTTGGTACCGGACTTATTAATTGCCATGAATGTATTGTGAGATTTCGACGTAAATCAATTTGCCCATTTTTGAATTATTTCTAAAATGTTGTGGTCAGTAGCAAATCACAAACAAAATCATCATGTATTATGTATTAAAAATATAATGCGGCATTCCGTGAGAATGCTGCATTATATTTTTCATGTGTATCTAAGGCAAAAAAAAAGTTTAATATTATCGGCATATCTTGTAAACGTAAGGATATTCCCAAGGCTACATTTGAAAATCTCCAATAAAAGACAAAACCAAAACAAGTATTTTTTCAAACTACGTTCCAACCACCTGAGGCTAACAACAAAGATACCAAGGCTATATTATTCAGGAAATATTACAAACTAGCTTCACGCCAGTTCGAAGGTGAAAAGAACGAAAGAAATCTTATTTATTATTCGTCAAGTGTTCGTTGCGTTCTCCAACGCGGCGGGGTGTTTTATTTTATTACTTGCTGATGCCATTGTATTAAAACATATTTCCTTTTAGTTGTATTGATTTAAAAAATACTAGCTAGGCTTTAAAGAGTATAAAATAAAACTTTCTCATACTACCTACTATAAAAAAGCATTTACAAATATATTAATGTAACGAATCGAAATCCGGGTCGCCTCAAAGCTTTCACTGTCAAAGATATTCCAACTCTTAGATAGAGTCGCTAGTACGTTCGAATGACAAAATGTGGAGTCCCTGCGGACTGTTAGACGTTTCGCCCGCGGGAAAGATGGTAGAGCGGGTAGCGCTTGGTAGAGTCCCGTGAGCTAACGATAAACATGTAAATGTGGTTGCCCCGGGTGTCTCTCGCTAATTCTGAACCGGGTCACGGTTTGATTAACGCATAATGTGTGTGTGGTGTAAGATAGCAGTGGTAGAGCATTAGAAATTATGGTTCACTTTGAAATTCGTGTTTTAATAGTCCTCGTGGCGCAGTTAGTACGACAACGGCTTTGAAACGAGAGGCCGTGACTTCGATATCCGCACTCAGACAAATACTACGATCCTCAATTGTATGTGTTGGATTTATGTATATTTGAGACAGAAAAGTTTGTCTTAGTTTCTGATATCTGCGACACAAGACTCGTCTCAAAGGTGGCGTAAGGATTATGTATGTAATTGTTGAATGTAATTTAATATACTAACCCGGTCAAACCGATACCTTGGCACAATTAATTTACGCCTGCAAAGACTTACAAACAAACAACAATAATTCCTAGCACCAGTGGTCTACTTATGACTTACGCCACACGTCAAAGATATGCATCGCCTCTACCCGCGGTTTCCTATGACAACAGTCCTAACTTACAAAGACTGCGTACATAATGAACGCTGCTAATAAACCACTTGCAGTAAATACCCCAAATGACTCCACATATATCAGAGATATGTTTCTTTATATATCTCATGCAAATTGTTCTGAAAGGCTAGGTCACTTGTGCTACTAACGGTATATTTTCTTCTGCGGTTTCGTGACCCTAGTAAAATTAGTTTTAGTCAAAAAGGATATGCTAACCCCATCCAGTGAAATTGATACTATTAAATGACAGTTTTATATCTAGCAACATATGAAAAACCTAATATTCTACAAAATATATTATAGGTTAACTTCTCTATCCCATCAGAATTACACACAAGCTAAAAACAACAGTCTGGGTTCCTTGTGATTATAATATTTGAATAAACGCCTACGATTATTGTTCTTCTTAATAAGTAAAGTAAGTACAATGAATAATTTATTTGTAAAGGATTTATCTGTCGAAAATAGATTCTAAAATGCTGAGTTTCAATGTAGATAATTGGTTCATTCCCTAATGAACTGTATTGTCTTTCTGAATTTCTATAAATGTACATATGAAAATATTGTTTTTACTAAATTTAAAAATCAGTACATTTAAAAAAATAAATATACCCAACAGTCACATACATAGTCTTGACTCCACACTATAAGATGGAGTTTTGTGTCGTGGGTTGATAACACACAATAGTTCCTGTTGGAACTACGAGAGAATATAAATAAAATAAGTTTGTAAACAAATTACAACGATGTTCCAACAAAGGAACAAAACGTCGTCGATTAAGACAATGTTAACACCAGCCAGTATCAATTTTGGGCTTTGAGTCCAGGCGGAGTGATTCCGACAGATCTCGTAATCACAGGCGATAACTCCGAGATTCATTGTTCTACCAGCAGTAATATTTAATAGACACGGGCTGGCGACAAAGCCGCTTAAATATTTATTAATGTTCTTGATAAAGCAGTATCGTTTCTAACAAGGATCTCGGCAATTTAAATTTTATACGTCCATCAAAATTTTACTCGTCCAAATTATTTTATGTTAACATTGTACATTTTACTCGTTTTGTAAAGTTTCGCGGAGATATCGGAGTGTTTCTTAAGTAGTTCTTTAATGAATATCTCTGGGAACAGTATTAATCAATTATGATTTCATTATCTGGGTCTACTTAAATAACTTAATTTAGTTGATTCGTTACTTAACACTTCACTAATTTACGAGTTGTTTTGTACAGCAATAGTAATTAATTTTCTTCTGATAAAAACAGGCAATGTGACCGTCGGTTAATACTCAGAAAGATCATTGGCGCATTAGTTACAACTGAAAGATGTTGAACTGACTGCCTCGGTGGCGTAGTTGTATTAGGTTACGATTACTAAGTAGAGGTCTCGGGTTCGAATCCCTGGACGGGCAAAGTGATATTAGAATTTTCTAATAAGTATAAGCCCGGTGTCAGGAATTTGTGCCCGATATGGCGATGTGTCCTGGTAGCACTTCTGCCTACCCCTTCTGGGAAAAAGGTGTGAGTGTATAATGAGTATTTTGTGGTGAATATTTATAAATATATTTACTCTCACTGGAATTTTATAAAGTGGATGTCTTTACAAATATAACATGCCAAAACTAATGAGCGAGCAGCTCATATGATGGCACAATAGTTTTAATGAATAGAATTGCTTAGTAATTTAAAGACCTCATTTTTTTAATTAAACTCTTAGAATAGTCCTTCCCCCTCTCACTCTTATATTCTGTCTTTGTCTACTCAATAAGTGAATATATATTTCAATAGCACAGAAATTAATATGTCATACATAAATAATAATTTGTCTAAAACAGTCTAGATTTCATGAAAATCAATTAAAACTCGCGCCGCCGCGCTGTAGAAATTGATTAACGAACTAAACTTTTCAAAGGTACACTTAATAGATTTGTTGCCAGACTTGTTCGTCTACAAGTATAAATATTTCAGTTCAGATGTTATTGAAAGCTGTAGACATTATTTATCGAATTTACATATTTATGAGGCTTCTACTTGTGTTATAAGTATTTCAGACTGGCTCAAATAATATTACAGTATATAAAGTGGCAGGTAACATATTTGATAGTGGATTAGGTGGTTATAGAAGGCTTATAATGGGATCGTAGTTTGTCCAGCAGTGAGATATAGCCCATAGAGATATAGACATAGCCATGCCTTCACTAAGATATGAGTTATGTGCCGGAGTATCAGAAACTACGAAAGACAGACGTTCTCATGGACGCAAACTCGAAACAAATACTTGTGTATAACAAAATCATTTTTCTCGGTGCGGAGATAGGACCCGCGGCCTCCCGTTTCACGTTGAAATTTACATTTCGTAAGACCATACCGTCTCGCCATACATAGCGTAAGATCTAGACGTTAAAACCTTAGATATTAGACTCCAGACTTACGCCCGAATACTCAAACGCCATTTAAATATAAAGTTGCAATTAACTACCCACGTACCACTTAATCAGTACATTTAAGCGGGACTTGCGTAGATAAGTACAACATAACATTTAAGTAGCGTTTGAGTATTCGGGCATTAGTTATCTAAATTATATGTATTAAAATGTGCCCCAAACACTGTCTTTTGACAAAGAAACTCCGCAGTAGATTCTCATTTCAAATGTAAGTAGTCTTCCTCGCTCTTTTATTTCAAACTGCAAAGGAAATGAAGTGCCAATTTATTTTTTTAATCTTTGACACGGGAAGACTCCGTTCGGAAATTAGTTTGAATTTTTTATTTAAACGTCCCTTGGAGGTGCCGGAACTATTACTTGAAAGGCTGATGTAACGGGATCAGAAGAGACGAATTGGCGTTAAGGCATCTCTGGTGGGTACGAATGGATAAAGTTATAATATTATTAGATCTTATAGCTATTCAGAGAAGCCTGTATTAAGCACTAAGATGTCGAAATAGAAGACTCTATTCATTAAGAATTCTTGTAACTAGTAATTTGAAGTAAGAAATATTTATCGGTATCAAATACCTTAGTTCAAAACAAGAACCCATGGTATAGACTAGCTAAGACAAATATCTGTATTTCCATAACAACACCGTGAAGCAATGAGTTGTTTCTCGCTCGTTTTTTATATAATTACTTAATAAACGTACGCAATAATCACACGCGTAATCCCAACCATTCACTAAAGCTCCAATTACACGGCGAGAGTTTCTCGCCTCGAAGATACGATTATCGTAAGGATAAAAATAAGTTGCATCGTGTAAACGCTTGACAAAACACAATAATCTATGGCATGTCATGCGATAATCCCATACGATTCTCGCCGCGAGAAACTCTCCCCGTGTAAATGGCGCTTTAAGCACTAGTCCGATGAAATGAAAATATTTAGAAAATACGAGGGATTTTTCATTCTCACAACCTGAGAGACGACATATTAAGATAACTACTAGTGGTGCTATATATTTTGTATCTGATTGGATGGCTATCGCCGTTCACAACGTGTAAGAACGTAGCGGTCCACGCAAGTATTACGTTTCATTTAATTTTATAAACAAATATCATTTCGGACACGGTAGCAATACTCCATTTCTACATGTTATATACATAAACTCACGCCTTTTGCCCAGGAGGGGTTGGCAGAGGTGCTACCAGGACACCCACGGTACATCCACCCACGTCCGACGATGTGATGATGCAAGCCTATCGCCATATCGCACAAATTTCTGACTCCGGGCTGATAATTAATAAAAAATTAAATATCACTTTGCCCGACCCGGAATTCGAAACCGAGACCTTAGCATTGTAATTGTACCGTAGCACAACTACGCCACCGACGTACTCAATTTCTATGTCGTAATTGTCTCTTCCAATGATATATTCTTATTTTCGTCATCTCTATCTAGGCTGCATTGCACCTACCATCACGCATATTTACCAGTACGCGTATGAACTACAACAAGACATAATAAATGTAGGCCTATATAATCAAAGCCAAAATTATACACCTGTTAAAGAGCAATGTTTACAAATAAACTAAAATAATACAAACAAAACAATATGGCACGCGAGAATTACAGTGAAGGTAAGTTGAAGCACTCCTATTTACTTTGGACGCAGACCCAAAACCTGCAAACGAGAAACTTAAACAGCCTTTGAGGGCATTACATATGGAATTTTACGCGAAGATTACACTAAAACATGGCGGGTCAATATTTGTTTAGGTGTAGTTGTATCTGGAAGGTTCTGTTGGTAATTTTGATAGTTCTGGAGATTTCGCTCTTGATACGGGGTGTTAGGGGATAGTTGGAAACTGATCTTGGGAGTTTTGTAATAGCTATACTGCGAGCGGCTCGTGCTGGATTATTGGTTTCATGACGGCGTAAAGTTGTGAATTGTGAAGCTTAAGAGTTGACTCCCAAGTTAGGCGATTTACTTTATAAGATTTAGTGTTTAAAAGTAATATGCGTAAGTCCTAGCACGCTCATTGCTTCCGGGTGATCGGATTCGCTGGACGTACTACGGAGGCGGTGCACCTCCACAAACTGCGATTCCGAGATGGATGGTAGAGTGCGTGGCTTTGCATCTATCGTGGACACCCTTAACACCTTAAGCGGACGTCCAAACGGAGAAGTAAGTGGGGGACAACTTTGTTCCCCAATGACCCTTACCCTGAATTATCAAGTGTCGCCCGAAACGCGCGCGCCGACCTCTCGAGATAAAAGTACGATCACTGCTAAGCACGGTACTCTACTATCGAGAGTTCAATTGAGTGCTTAAAACTGTAGTCCACTACGACAACTTCCGCATTAGCAACCATCTCATACTAAGTAATTCTTGCTAAGATGACTTTGCTATATTCAATAACTTACTACAATCACCCTACTGCGTGTAATTCTTAAGTACAAACTTTAATAATAACAAATAAAAGTTGCACAAACCGTCGGGTTCATCGGTATCCGGGGAGCCATCGGCGCAACTGTTTGCATAAACCCATTCTGCAAATGAACAGCCATCACGTGTAGCGTTTAAAAGAAATTGTTATTGTTTGTGCGCTTTTAACCTCTGGGGGTTGGGGGGTTTTGTTTTGATAAGGATGTGTTGAACATTAATACTGGTGGTGCTTGAATTCTCCCGTATAACAAATTACTCTACCACTAAATGACTCTACGCTTGAAAGTCTGGCTTACAACTGAAAATGCATATAATAATGGACATTGTTAATAGCTATTATAATGTGCCTTTGAAAATAGCAATTACTCAAGCAGAATTATTTAAATTTCAAAACTAAGCCACCCGCGAAATCATATTCTAGTAAAACTTCAACAATACCAAACTTTAATTGAAAAAGAGCATCGTTCTGAGTGGCATATCAATTATGATAAAAAATTTGTGGAAAATCAAAATAATTTACAATATAAAACAATGTTTAAATAAAAAACACATGTCGCTGGAATAATTAATATTTTAATCGTCTCATTCAGTTTGCTTCTAAGTTGAAATATTCATGCAAAGTATATTTTGCATATTAGATGTGTTCTAATGAGATGTTTTGTGGCACAATGGCCGTAGTTTAACTTCGTGATGAATTCGTAAAATTATTCTCAAACTTTATGTTTCAATTAAGAAAGTACATAAACGCAGTTATGATTTGTAATACGCAGTTATTTTGGCAGCTTTGCTTAATGTTTCTATTTATCTGTTTTTGTGAACTAAATAAATCTAAGCACATTATGGTTGTCTCTTTTATCCATGATGCTCAATAATTTAATGCGATATTTAGTCCACAACGCAAGCGTAATGCAGATTGGTACTTGTTAGCTTTCGCGTAATATAAAAATTCATGTTAATCTTTATGGCATGCTAGTTTCCTCACGATGTTTTGCGTCACCGGCTAAAGTGCGTGGCAGTTGACTATCGATACAACACATAACATATAAACATGATTTTGATATTAAAATTCTTGTAAATACGGTATGCAGGTTTCATAACCATGTTTTCATTTTCTATCAATACACACATTCCAAAAGTCGTAGGTGTGGTCCGTCCCACAGGCCACCACGAATTTACTATTATAGACACTAATAGACCGCAGTTTGGAAGCAAATACATAAATTCAATACCTTTTCATATGATCCGTGTTGTGTCAGCCTCAATTCGTATAGAAATGCCGGCCGCGTAGCTTGTGACGGGGACGCCTATTGGAGCGTGCGCGAATGAAATCACTCGGAAAATGGCTGATTTAGAACTTTTGGCAATATAGAATAGTTATTATATATCTATGATTTATTTGGGGCGATTGTTATCACGGCCGCTCCTGGAGGTCCTGGAGGTAAATGCTGATTTACAATTGTTGTGTAATCAGTGAACTGAAATTCTGAAATTGCCGGCACGGTATTTGTATCCTAAGTAGTACAATATGGAAATATACATGTTACATAAGTATTTGTGCTCTAGTTTCAGATTTTATATTTCAATAATCGTAATAATTTATATCATTATTATTCAATTGCTTCAGTAATTTTTTTGGGACGTAAAATTAACTAAGTTTTTATTTATTTGTAATAATGTTTTTTGTTTATTGCTTAGGTCCGGTAAAAGAGCTAACAGGACATCTGATGGTAATTGATCATTGCGGCCTATGAACATCTACAACGCTTGGATCATAGATGTGTTGCCGACCCATTACATCGCGAGGGGAGAGAAAAGGGTTTTACTTGGGAGGAGGAAAGGGGTATTGGGCATCCGGCAATCTCACTCACTCAACGACACGCGAAGCTGTCACTTCACGTCGATCTCCAGTGAGACAGTGGTACCGTCCTAGACGAGCCTCCCATTCATGCTGCGTCATGACAGTCAACAACGCGGCTCTAAAAAAATAAAATAAAAAGTAAGCATAAAATGGTATATGGTCTGTCCTGATATCATTGTTATCGGTGGCTATTCGTATCTACTAGGACAGAGACCACCGTAAACAACCATAAATAGTTTATCATAAACGGAAAATCAGAACGGGGGCAGAAGTGCTACCAGGACACCTACGTTTCGCCTAGTGTGTTTCTTGATCCATCCCAGGATGTGATGGGGGAGAGCCTATCGCCATATCGAGCACAAATCCTGCCTCCCGGCCGATAATGAATAGAAAAATCCAATACCACTTTACCCGACCCGGGATTCGAACCCGAGACCGGGGCGTGGTATTCTCACCGCGGTACAACTGCGCCACCGAAAAAGTTCGGTTTCAATGAGCTCATAATTTTGCTTTTTTTTTCAAAATTCGTTAGTTTACCTTGAAAGCGCTGTACTTACCATAAGGTGCAAAACTTGTTCAACCTCTATGAGTAGAACGGGACACGGTAACACATAAGGTTAACGTTCTGTGAATACAAAAGCTATCTGATTAAGCAGTTATCTAGAACACACTAAGAATACAATTTCACAAGCATAATACAATCATGTTTCAAGGTTTACTCAACAGAGTGCAAAACGATTCCTTTACACATGAAATGAAATGAAATGAAATTCGTTCGAAATGAAATGAAATTCGTTTATTGGTCACGTAGGCAATTAAATAGATCTTATGACAACTCAATACACATAGTACTTATTTTTTATTTACAAGATATTGGTTGTAATTTTTATTTTAATTTTATTATATTAAGTATTATATTACTTATTAATATTTTATGGTAAATTTTTTTCCCTTAGGAAATACATTATTTACGATAATCGATGTCTAAGTGGACCATAAGTATTAAATTAAAGCGGTGCGTAGCGGTTTAATGTTACCACCGGATCTAACGCGGCCCTGGCTGAGAAGACCCGGCGAAACAAACTCAGTGGGCTTCCATTACCACTGGAAACTACGCGACGCGACCCAATTCTGAGTATATCCAGCGAATAGTACTCAGTGGGCTTGTGTGTGACATAATGTGAAGACTTTCTTTTGATAAATTTAGGAACATGAGACGTCGTGAACTAGGGCTCCTTTTGTAAAACGAGAATGGCGTTTACTATATTAACGCTTATACGATTTTCTAGTCCTATAAATCACAAGTAAAATAAAAGTATATAAATTTTTTAGAACATTTAATATTAGGTCGCTCTAGAGATTTTTTGGGAAGGCCTATATTCACCAATGGATTTCCTGTAGCTGAAGAAAAAAAAGAATAAATTTTCAATCTCGTAATAAAAGTATAAAGAATAGAATCTAGTTTGAAACCTTCAACTCTGCCTAGCAACCCGAACAAACCTCCAAGTACTAACTAGAAGGCGGCATTCAAGAAAACAATGCTCAAGTACTTCATTTAATTTCAGCTCGAGAAGTTTTTGGTATCCCCCCACAGCTTGCCGATTCCACCGCCTACTTGAAGTTTATTTAAAATTTTGTACTAAAGGTGACAATAAATTTCAAGCAATTCTTCCGGTGAGTCGAAGAGTTAATCTTTTAAGAGATCGGCCAAGTGGGCTGGGAGGTTCCTTGGAAGTTTTATGAAAAGCGGAAGAATGGGAAAATATTTTATGATGCTAATATTAGACTTCCTTGTAGACGCGACATCGATGTTTATATTAGAGCTGCAAGCGGATCGATAGCTAAGTAAGTTTGAGGAATTGCAAAGATGGAGGTCTTACGTTCGATTATAGAGCACACATCCGCAAGTTCCGAAGTTACATATTATCCATAACTAACTATTAACCTTAGCTTTAACAGTGAAAGCAAAGATTGAGAGAAAATCTGTATACCTTCGAGTTCATCACATAAATATCGTAGATCCGTAGCCTATTAATACGCTCAGTTCTCGACCGACGAAAAAGACTGAACCTCCTTAGTTATGGAAGACGCATGTTCCTAGGAATAAGTTATATCAGATATTTATACCCGGTTCGAAATATGTGGCCCTCATCACAGATCAAACTGTGATCATCAAGACGATTTTTATTGTTCTTATTGAAATAACTTCAATTATAAGTGCAGATAAATATAAAATACTACAATGACCTCCCATCTATCTATCTATCTATCTATCTATCTATCTATCTATCTATCTATCTATCTATCTATCTATCTATCTATCTATCTATCTATCTATCTATCTATCTATCTATCTATCTATCTATTCAGCCACAGAAAGTCAACTCCTGAAGATAGGCCTCCCCCAACGATCTCCACATCGACCTATTGGAAGTGGCCTGCATCCAGCGAATTCCTACAACCTTAACCAGATCGTTCAGTGCCTTGTAGGCGGGTGTCCGAAACTTCGCTTGCTTGTCCGTGGTCTCCACTCCAGAACATTTGGTCTCCCTTTGATGAAGTAGAATCAATTATATTTTTTTCGGTGTAAATTATACACTTTTTTTGCCATAATAATCTTCCTATCTAATATTTTTTATGCAAAGCTACTAGTATTAAACTAATATACTACGCACAAAAATTAAAGGATTTTTTTTGATCCATTTTTTTTGGTGTTTTTTGAGAGTCTGTATCTTGGAGAAAATTGATTGTTAAGAAATTCAGAAACTAAAACTTTGAAGCTTGACATGTCTATTTTGCAGATCTGTGCTCTATTTCCTGATTGCTCGCTTAGTTGATAAGTAATCGTAAGAAAACCAACGAGAAAAAAATCCAATATTTTCCCGGATTTCAAAACCCTGCATTTACATGGGTAGTGTTTTTTTTGGGACATCATTATAAAATTCCCGTAGATAATTTAATTGCCTTTAATTTGATATACCAGAAACCTCCGTGACATGATTTGGAACTGACTTATGGTAAATCAAAGTAAAAAAGCCCTATCACACTTTGACATTGGATTACTCCATGAATATAAATCATGGGGAAAACAAAATTAGAATTTTAGTAACTTCAAAACATGCTCTATAAGATGGTATTAAAGTCTTATGATAATAAATAGTATTTCTAAGTAAAATTGTTGACTGAAAAAAAGGTAAAAAAACGGTTATTTATGGATATTCGGAAAACACTGCATATCTTTAGATAAAAGAAACGAACGAAGGATATCGTCGGTAACTTTTCAACCTTAAAGTATTCTAAAGACACTCTGAAAATTTCAAACTGCTCCGATTTGATTATCTTAGTGTTTGGAAGGTTTGATATTACTGTATTCGTCAAAATTGTCGTACTGACCATTTTTCGCATGCTAATGATTTTGTAAATTGAGAATATTTTTTTTAGTGATTATAATCCATATTCTTTTAATCAAATCCTTTTTTCAATCGTTTTCACTATTCTCCGCAATTGTAAAAAAAATACTGGCACTGTTTTACCGCCGGCATTAGCGTTACCCAAAGCGTACTACGGGGAGGTTGCGTCGTCGGATTTATAGTAAAACAGTGCCAGTATTTTTTTTTACAATTGCGGAGAATAGCGAAATCGTTAGAAAAAATGATTTGATTAAAAGAATATGGATAATCACCAAAAAAAGCATTCTGAATTGACAAAAATCGATCACATACGAAAAATGCTTATTACGACAACTTTGACGAATACAGTAAGTTCAAACCTTCCGAACACTAAGATAATCAAATCGGAGCAGTTTGAAATTTTCAGAGTGTCTTTAGAATACTTTAAGGTTGAAAAGTTACCGACGATATCCTTCGTTCGTTTCTTTTATCTAAAGATATGCAGTGTTTTCCGAATATCCATAAATAACCGTTTCTTTACCTTTTTTTCAGTCAACAATTTTACTTAGATATACTATTTATTATCATAAGACTTTAATACCATCTTATAGAGCATGTTTTGAAGTTACTAAAATTCTGATTTTGTTTTCCCCATGATTTATATTCATGGAGTAATCCAATGTCAAAGTGTGATAGGGCATTTTTACTTTGATTTACCATAAGTCTGCAACAAATTATGTCACGGAGGTTTCTGGTATATCAAATTAAAGACAATTAAATTATCTACAGGAAATTTATAATGATGTCACAAAAAAAACAATACCCATGTAAATGCACGGTTTTGAAATCCAGAAAAAAAATAGATTTTTTTTTCTCGTTGGTTTTCTTACGATTGCTTATCAACTAAGCGAGCAATTAAGAAATAGAGCACAGATCTACAAAATAGACATTTCAAGCTTCAAAGTTTTAGTTTCTGAATTTCTTAACAATCAATTTTCTCCAAGATACAGACTCTCAAAAAACACCAAAAAAAAATAGGTCAAAAAAAATATCCTTTAATTTTTGTGAGTAGTGTATATATTTTCAATAGTTTTCTAAAACATCTAGTTTAAAATACACACTCTCATTAATAAAATACATATCTCATAGAATACAAACTCTCATTAAGAATTACTCTCATTCATCAAGAATATCTCGATATTGTTACAGGTTTTATGCTTTATTGAAATCAACAATTAATAAAAATAATATGTTTAAGTCTACAACTAGACTTAAATATATTATTAGAATGACCTTAAGATACTTTTCTACGGTACTTCGATAACGCTAGGTCAATACCTAGCGTAATGATAATAATGATTTGAATGGTGAACTTCAATAAATTCATCATTGAAATTATCATTATCATTTTTTCACTTTCACGAAAAATTCAGCAAGCATCCGGCACAACCAATGGAATTCAATAAAAAATCGATTTGGATTCTAAAACATTTGACAATCAATCAACTTTTCATCCACGGCGGGTCACCGGTTTCGGAATATAGCGGGGTGGCACGGCTCACGGTCCATTAGGGGCTGATTTATCGCCCTCGGCTAAAAGGGGTCTCACAGAAACCTTCACTGGACCCTTACTTGCATTAGTCGCATGGAAATACTCCAAATGTTATTTGCTTTGATCGTGCGCCATCTGTCATGTTTATAGGTAACATTTGCATACGAGTTATTTCTATACACGTAATGGAGCCTGCGTTAGTTAATAGTTTATAGGAAATAGGTCAGTGTATTGTTACTGAAATAATAATTACAAAACAGATGACACCGATGTGCAATGTGCGTGACGTGTGGTTATAAACAAATCATTCATGAATATAGTGTATGATGTGGTTTGAACAATAGATCATATTAATTAATATATGTTCATTTGACGTGGGCTAGTAAAGAGGTACATTCGGATAATTGCACATTTGTATCCACCCGTATACCAAGCGTCGTTGTAGCAACGTTAAAGGCTCTTGTACTTGTCCTGCATCAAGTTCAATGTGAGTATAACAGGCTACCAGCAGCCTGGCATAATTTTTTCGACTGACGATAGATAACCATCCCATGTTCTACCTAGACTGTATTGCACGTGACAAAAGGTGCATTGTTAAAATACCTGCCCTGTCCCAATACTCACGAGTATTACGGACTACCATGTACTTTATAATTTTGCTACACCCAGTTAAAAAAAAGCATCTTTCATTAGAAACATATGTATACTATATTATGTATCTACCTACTGTGCAAAAGTTTCACAATTTACAATTAGTTAAACTTTCCATGAAATTCAAAGTAATCATACCCAACTACAAAAGTAAGGGCGTCTTTGCACAATTTAAACCTGCTAAAACTCGGCAATAAGATTGAAGCTTGACCGAAGTTTTGTCCTATCGACGTCACAATTAAAACGCGAGACGCTTGTTACAAACGCTGGCTTCACCAAGACGTGGAGTTGTGGCAAATGAATGAGCAACTAACTTTAGTTGGGAACACAATTAATGTCTTCGCTACTGAATAAAGTGCAAGTTTGTTTCTCCTATTCCACACTTGTTCATTGGAGTTCGACAAATTGTAGCGCTGGTTTATAATGAGGGTTTAAGTGAGGTTTACGGGTTAATAATGAGTGTATCAACTTTCGTTTTAATGTTACCCATTTAGCATATATGAGAAGGAAACTGGAGCCTTTAATTCTGACTGATATTATTGCTAGGATATAAAATTGTATTGATTTGGTTTACATTAAAGATTGTTATGTAAAATGATTTAATCCTAAAAATATCATAAATGCAAAAGTTTGTGAGTTTGTTACTCTTTAATGCTCAATATACTAGACTAAATTTGATGAAACTTGGTATATAGCTAGTTCCCGTGAGATGAGCAAGAAATGCAATTATACATATTTACTACTCTTTGAAACTCAAAGTGCATAGACATGGGATAGAATATGGGGCGGATAAAATAGTATATAAAAGGATATAAGATGATGCCTTGAGTCATGGAAGAGAATCAGACGGGACACGACGGGATGTACCGAGATGAGACGGGAAAAGCACTATAAAGAACGGCAGTCACGTCCAGTTTAAATATAAAATATATCTTACGCAAAATAATATAGACCCGATGTGGACTGCACTAAAAAGTATCTACACCCTGGCGGCATCTCTCATAAAACGCAAAATTTCACTTTGGTATCATGTCAGACCGCAGTTGGACACATTGTGGCAGTTTTAGGTATCAATGACTTGATTGTCCGCTGGCTTAGTACTAATTTTCTGACTTCCACGCCTACTAAAAATCCTTGCAGATCTCTTAAGCATGCACGTTTCCTTACGATATCTTCCTTTACCATGACAGTGAATAATTAACCAGAATAATATTTATCATCCTCGAACTCTTTTGAACTCTAAACTACTACTCGATTAAATATTTTTCCATTGGAGAAGCCACTCTGACCTCGTTACGTCAGCAAGAGCAACTATTAGACATTCCGCGCTCGGAACGTAGTTATTCTTTAGCGAGATGAGTCCAATATTTTCCTTCTGCTGTGGAAATTTATATGGATCTGATCACAAGACAAAGAACTGGCTTGTTTTTACAATGTTTATAAAAACAAAAACATCCAGCGGGGCTAATACTTACTTTGTCTTTGTGAATATTAGTTTGAATCTGTAAGGCGGAGGAATCTTAATGAAGTTGTTCTTTGATAGTGTTGCTTTAGAACTATTTTTGGATCACTTGTGGAGGTACCGTTTAGATATCGTACAATGTATATTCAGGCTGTTTTGCTAATAATTTGTTTTAGAATATAACATGCCTTCCATTTAGAGTATTTCTATACATACATACATAAACTCACGCCTTTATCCCAGAAGGGGTAGTTAGAGGCGCCACCAGGACACACATTTCGCCTTGTATGTTCCGTTCCATGATGTGATAGGTAGCGAGCCTATCGCCATATCGGCCCCAAATTCCTGACTCCGAGCTGATAATAAATACAAAAACTCAATATCACTTTGCCTGACCCGGGATTTGAACCCGAAACCTCAGCTTTGTAATCGTACCGTAGTACAACTACGCCACGGAGGCGGTCTAGGCAGTTCTATTTAGCTTTACCCAAATAAACTACAAAAAGTAACAATAATTAATAATACATTTACCAAAAGGTTACAAAATATTTATAGGTATTTACTTAACTCTATCCTAAGCCCTCTCGATTGTAGAAGAGTCCCGTTCTTAGTAGAAGGCGATATTATGGGCTGATACAGTACTTAGTACTAGAGCACTCTTGTGATTATACAGTATATGCTTAGCTCACGACGTTGCACTAAGCTTAGCTTGTAATGCAGCAGTATATAGACCTTATTATAAGCTAGGTCTTCTATCTACGAACTTGTGTAGGATATTTCCTATTTTACGAACCAATAATAACTAATTCCGAATTCTATTAGAATTTCTATCAAGTTCTTTCACATAAAGACCAAATACATACCAGATTAAGATACACGTCTTTCATTGTGTATCATAAATTACGAGAGACTTTTCGGTGTCATAAAACCCAGACCCGAAGCAAATATTTGTGAGACGCACAAAAAGTTGTTTCGGTGCGGGGATCGAACCCACGGCCTCACTTCACAACCGGCGTCTAACGAAATGCGCCACAAAGGTTGTCGAAATAGTTTAGATAAAGCCATTTCACCGATCCATAAAATACACCAAAAAAAAAAAACTAAATTGGCCATGTATCAAGTGGGGTCATAATGATAACGGTCGACGATGGTAGTTTAGTAAATCACCTCTCGTCAGGACACGTGTACTCGCATTTATATTATTGCCACTATGTTCCACAATTGCTGGTTTTTATATAATGGCTGCTGTTACCGCTTTTGGATGATTTTCTTTATTTTATTTTCTACTGATACAATAAGTACAATTCACCCATGGCAAGTGCAGTGCAGTTCACATAGAACATAGACGGAAGGTTTTTTTTTTTCTATCGACAGAAATATGCTGACCTGATTGTATCTGGATATACGAATGAATCTGAACAGGATTACGTGTCACTATGATAGGTACTTGTATGATAGGTATGATAGGTAACCGCTATACATAGTGGTCGCTATCCGAATTATAAATTATATTTTCTTTTATACAGTAAAAGCTTTCAAAAATTTGTCATATTGTACCTAGATTTATTAGGAAAGTACGTTTTCTAAAGAGGGATTATTGAGCCTTCGGGAATTGCAACACGCTATGTGAACGTGAATGTTGCTCACTTCTCTTTATTTAAACGTAATGCGTTAAATAACAAGCTCTTTCAATGACACCAAATGCACATATGCCATAGATAATGGGAATAATAACATGGGGAAATAATGTTGTGATATAATATCTATACCAATCACAATTCATGAAAGATATACATAATTAATTAGCTAAATTCGATTGGTTTCTTCACAAATGTTTGTCACATTATTCTCTTTGTACACGACTAATTCTTTCCGGCAGATAATAATACACATTTTACATATGAAATTTTTAATCATCTACGATTCGATATTCTATAGCTTTCGTTTATTCAAAGTAGTTACAAAAATAATAACTACAGTACACACCTTCGATGGAAAGTCTTTCTAGAAACAACCTATTTAACATATTGAAAGATTCCATTGACAAAAATATATTGTATCCTTATAACAATTGAAAAGAACCGATAATAAATGCCATCCCTCTGTACAGGGAACAATAAATTTAATGTACCAAATACCAGACTGGAATATTTACAAAAGAATTCTAAAGAGAATCTGACTACAAAACGAACTTATTTCGTGTAATTTGGTTACAGTGGAAACAGAAAATCGGTTCTCAGATAAAGCCCTTTTCAAAAGGATATTGGGTTTAAGCGAAATTTTGGGACGGGTGCCTATAATCTTTCAATGTAATGCGTCGTATTGAAATGGTTTGAGGATATATTCTCATGTCATATTTAATTGGCAATAAACACTAGTATTGAGTTTGGGTCTAAGCTTCTTAATAATGAGCGGTCAGCCAGCTGACTGACAGCTGTTCTGTAGAGATTTCTGGACCACAATTAATACTATGTAAAAGATTGTGATAGAAGCAATAATTTTTATATCTTCCAACTTTTATTAAAAATGTCCAATTAAGGGAATTTATGAATACGTATACTCGTATAAAATCCCATTCAGATTACTCATATATATAAATCAGCAATTTTCACTTTAGCCTCGAAAGAGTACTTACTTACTTCTTTAGTCTTCTTTATATATCTTCCAAAACATACTATTCCTTATAAATCAAATTTATAAATATTTTTAGATTAACTTATGTACACACTATAAATTTTACATGCAATAAAAATCCAGATTTACATACGAAGCAGTAGAAATGAAAATTAAACGTTATTTGTTTCGCTGCCATTAAATATTGTCGAAGCAAATATTTTCTCTCATAGAACACAGTGAGAAATCGGAACGTGCAGGTTGTGCCCACAAAAAGACACTTTTTCAAGTAATATTTCAGTTTCCGTATACATAAAACCATCGCATTATGCAAAAGCGGCCAGTTCCAAGAAAAATTGCATAAAACTTCCACCGTTGTGTGAAACTTCAGGGAATTATGGGGAAAGTGAGTAATTTTAATATCGCTTATGTATTTTTGTAATATGTTTCGAAACTCAGAAGATTCTTCGCCTTCGTAAGACTACTTTTCATTATAAAATAATTTTAAAATATTAGGTAGTGAAATATGGAGAGCATTTTTGAGATAATGAAATTTTATTACATCCTAGTTTCAGTTCACGCTTTGAAGTTCAGTCCGGTATATTCATTATTCAATTTTTTTTTTCCTTTTTATTTGAATTTTACATATCTAATAACCCCAATTATACCGGTAAATTTGGAAAATTGTGGAGAATTCAAATATATGCAGGTTCGATTGTTTTACTTACATTAAGGCTAATAATAACAATATAACCTCCGAATTAAACATATTAGGTACAAAAACAGACAAATTCCGGAAGTTAGAGCCGTGTGTCCGAATGTCAAATCAGAAACCTCAATTTAACAGTGTGCTTAGTAAATGTACATAAAATAAATAAAGACAAACCACGCTGTACAGCTTTAATTTCAAAATTTGTTGAATCAATTTCCAAACAATATTTTCTGCTAGAATTGTGTGCCTAGGGAAAATATTGTTTTAAATATTTGAATACAAATATTTTCATACCGGTTTTCTAAGGTTATTTATTTCAAAACAAATATTTGATTAACTCTCGCACCTTTTTGTTTACCAATAACGGTTTTAGCTACAATATTTTTATTTAAATGCGCTTTCTTCAGAATTAGATGTGGTTAGGCTATTAGTTTGGAGTGAAAATGAAATAAAATACATTAAAATTTTATTTCTTGTCTTATTCGTAGCTAAGCTTTTTAGTTGTAGTAAAATAAAACAAAGATGAAATAGATATTGGTTTGTATGTGGTAGGATGTTTTATAGTATACGCTACAACATATATAGCGTCCACTGTTGATGATAAAAAGTATGTTGTGTTTCCGTTTCGGCCTGTGTATGGCTGATTGCGAGCATGCCAGCAAGAGGTTTCTATCTCTGGTGAATAATGTAGATGTGATTTGGATTGTTTCGTGGCGATGTAAAGGCACTAACTATTACGCCATAAAACCCATCTTAAAAAAACATCTTGGAACGAAATGCCGGCCTCTCGTTTTACATTAATTTTCCTCTACTACAACTTCGCTTCCACAACATATCAAACAATTTTTTGTTAATCTATTACTCCCCATATAAAGTTTACTCCTACTCCCACCATTCTTGTTATGAAATGATATAGTATTTGTTAATTTCTACTAAATAAATATTCTTGTATTAATAACTCATAGAAGACAGATATTACCCTTCGCGGCCACGCGTGTTGCCTACATATAATTTATTACAACGTCTACATTTCAGTAATAAATTAAACGCATATGGTAAGTTCTACTACAATTTGAAAGGATACGTTTTGATTACTATATATCAGCTTATATCCGCTTAGTATAGGACTCCTTTACTATCAAGAGTTTGATTGGGCGGGCTTAAGGTATAATCTATCACACTGGCCTAGTGCTGATTGGTCTTATTTATTATTGCGATGAATGGCGTGATGCCATTCGTCTGATGGTAAGTGATACGATCGCTCATGAACAATAGCAAAACCAAACAAAACCAGGTATTACATAGCTATGCTTGGCTTTCCACTGCGCTCGCCATCCTAAGACGTCTCATCAGTTAATTACTCTGGCTACAATGTCCTTCAAACCAGAACACAACAGTGCATTTACACTGCTGTTTGGCGGGAGAACTAGCCATTGCTTTGGTACCTACCCAGGCGGCCTAAATTAATTGATCTAATTAAAATAACATAAAAATCTTGTGACGTTCTCTATGGTATGCAGATTTCCTCATGATGTTTTCCTCCATAATTGAAGATAAATTAACTCTGGTAGATTGTGTGTATCTGTGTGTATAAGGTTCGCGATTCATCGTACATACATATTAAAGGGGTAACAAAAGTGCACCACGTGATATCGCATTTCAGCGACATGTGAGGGACTAAACTTAGTAGAAGGGAATAGGAAAACTAAGGCACACATATTCTCTTATTTATGATCTCTAGACTAGGACACAGCAGCACTAATACATTAGTACTTAGCAGTGGAAATAGACAAAGCTGTGTCCTACCAAGACGGCTCCTAGTATATCGGGAATGTCCACAAGGACAAAAAATATGATAATACCACGATCTTTATTGGACAAAAAGTTATTCGGCGACTAAGTTATGCCCCTAACAGATGTCACGGTCATACAACCCCGCTCATGTACACTATAACGATACAATTTTGTTTTACGAAAAAAACGGTCTTACTTGGTTTTATGTCTAAAAGATAAGAGTTACAAGTTATTTTTTTATTTACAGGGTATGCTAGATAATAATTAGGTATTAATTAATATACCTTATAGTCGCATGTATAGTTATGATGCAAAGATACTTCTTCTTCAGATCTTCTTCTTCTTCGAGTGCCTCTTCAGTGCTGAAGGTTGGCCGTCAGCTTCTTGTATTTTTCCTTCTCCTTAGCCAGGTGGAATACCTGTTGTTCAACGGTGCTGATACAGGTCCCCTCCCGGATGTTTCACAGCCACGATTTATTCCTTCTACAGATTCTTATATCATATTATTAAGATATTTTGGGACGTGGTTGTCAAAAATCACAATGGATTATTTTGATCTAGATCTCACGACAAACCCGGAGTATCATTTTCTACTAGTATAATGTTCGTTTTTTATGTATTGTACTTAGCGATATCTCATCCAGTACCACGGTTTTCCTGCTTCATTTATCATCACATCTTAGGGGATGTGACGTTATAAAATTAGTTTTATTACGTTTCAATATCCTAATATATATCAACCCATATACGTCCCACTGCAGGGCACGGGCCTACTCTACAATCGAGAGGATCGATTGAGAGTGGTTAGGCCATATAGTGCACCACGCTGGCCTAGTGTAGGTTGGCGGACTTACATACCGTAGAAATTCTTTAAAATCGCCACGGTATGCAGGTTTCCTCACGATGTTTTCCTTACCTTAATATACCTATATATAATATACGTTTTAATTTAATTTAAAAAAAAACAACCTCATAAATCTCTGCTTACCCTTAAATAATGCGTGGTGATAAACATCGAAAACCGTTAAGTGGTTGCTTGGGAGAAAATTTTAAAAGCATCTTCAGTTTTCGCTCAACAGAATGGAGCAATAAAGGTAATTTTATTTGACGCTCTTATAGCTGTACTGAAAACACTTAGCAGAAACATTTCGCGCGAAGCAATCTTGCATAATGTAAGTGATTCTTTCAAAATCATAAATTGGCTTATGAAAATTCATAATGCTTTTCTCGTATCATATTTGCGCTTGGGATTAATTCAAAGGATTTTAAGAGCATACAGGCTTTTAGGGTTATACTAATGAATTCAATTTAAAGGATTACTTAGTACTTCTTTTTTCATAGAAGCGGATAATTTACTCTCTTTACGTATGCTAGAGACATTACTTATTTATAAAAAAACTAGAGGATTATATTCGGTCCGTAGAATATCGTTTACGAATATACATATGAACCGATATTTCTAATAAATGAGCCCAAGTTTTGTGTTATATTTATAAGATGACACAATATATGCATTCATTTTTCAAAAACCATAATTCATAAATTGGATACATTCTGGTCTCGGTTTGAACTAGGTCGAAAAGAATTTTGATATATTTTTCAACCGACCTATGGTTTCTAAAATATAATATAGTCGTGCCTAACCCGAAACAACATGATACTTTGGTTTCACAATACGCAAACCCGAATTGTAAACACCGCAAACAATCATTGAGTTAAAACAATATCATATAAAACGGTACATGTTGCAGAGAATATTCCTTCCCGACGACGGCCGTCAGCTTTGCTTCCCTCTATCATTGCGTTTTGTGAAACATGACAACTCTCTGTTCATTTTTTGTGCGTTTGTAACTCGAGAAATACTGGTCCAATGTTAAATATTTTCTTTTTGGTGTAAAAATATGTCGTCTGATTGGTTTTTGGTATACATATAATTTTAAAAGGGTGTCAGGGTATGAGCATTAATTATTTAATTTTTTGCCACTAGACACAACTTGGTATTCCTAACATCTTGTTATAGAAACTTTTAGGGAAGAGTATACGTACTGCTAACATATTCAACAGTGGACTTTCTGTGGTTTATTATGATGATTTTTGTAGATAAAAGTCAATCAGTCCATAAACAAGCTAGCTGTTAAAGATAATTTTGTACTTCAATTATATACACATATTATTTACTGTTTGACGGATTTTTAGACTTTAAAATCGAATTTAACATAGAAAAATGAGAAAAATAAGGCCTTTTAGAAATTTTACTAGCCGAATCGTGACAGACATTTCCAACATTGTTGTACTCTAAGTCAATTAAATTACTCCCATTAAGCCAAATGACCTCGATTACCAACACTACTGAAAGGATAACCACTATCGATGACCCAGCTATAGAGAAAGTCTAAATAGAATCGTTGTCATCAAAATTCATTTCAGCTGTGTGCAGTGCCTCGCTTCTAACCAGGAAGGCCATTGTGTTCAAAGGTTTCCTCTTGATGGTTGAAAATGTGTTTCTAAATTATACCGCCTAGGGGCTACAGCTTTGAATATTTAGTGGATTCGAGAATCTAAATGGAATTTTGGTGTCGCCCACAGGGATCTTGGGTAAATGCTGAGATAAGAAAGTGGAAACGATGTTTACATGAAAATAAGCCTTGAATAAAATATATGAAAATTCGCTCTAGTGGTAAAATATTCTGATTGTTAGAATATAACCTTATATCAAAATAATATTTAAAAAGTATAATAAAAAATGTTCATTCTCAACTGTCAAATCATTGGTTTTATTAGGTTATGGGCCCAGAGCAAAAATTTTATTAAATATTTACAGTAATTTCATATTGTGTACTTAAAAATAAGTTATAATGTCGTCAGGCAGTTATTTAGTAAATGTGCCGAAATTAAAGGGACGCGAAAATTACGATGACTGGGCGTTCGCAGCAAGAAATTTTCTCATCTTGGAAGGCATTGACATCGACGCCATTCCTATCGATTTAAGTGATGCTGAAGATAGAAAAGCGAAAGCAAAACTCATCATGACGATTGATCCCAAGTTATACGTGCACATAAAAAACGAAACTAAAGTCAAGGATTTGTGGCAGAAACTACAGAAGTTATTTGATGACAGCGGATTTACAAGGAAAATCAGTCTTCTTAGAACTTTGATATCTATTCGACTCGATATGTGTGAATCCATGACAAGTTATGTGAGTCAGATAGTGGAAACTGCACAACGACTAAAAGGTACAGGTTTCGAGATTAATGAAGAATGGATCGGATCATTGCTGTTGGCGGGGCTGCCAGAAAAGTTTGCTCCGATGATTATGGCAATAGAACATTCTGGCATTGCTATAGATTCTGACGTCATTAAAACAAAATTGCTTGATATGAGTTCTGAGATCGGTGACCATGACTCGGAAGTTGCATTATGGTCGAAACAAAAGAGTAAGGTTGGTCAAAATTCGAATATTAAAGGCGCAAAACAAACGTCAAACTTTACGTCAAATGTAAAAAAGATTATTAAATGCTATAAATGCAAGAAAATTGGCCACTTTAAGAACCAGTGTCCTGAACTGAAAGAAAAGCAGGTAAACGCATTTAGTGCTGCATTTTTCAATAGTGAATTTAATAAGGAAGACTGGTATATCGACTCAGGGGCTAGTGCTCATATGACATCAAACAAGGAAAACTTATCGCTAGTAAGAAAAGTACACAATATGAAGGAAATTATTGTTGCAAATAATATGACTGTGCCAGTAGTGTGTGCCGGAGATACACAGATTACTACGCTTGTAAATAATTCTCAGTTTGACATTAAAGTAAACAACATTTTATACATACCTAATCTAACCACGAACTTGTTATCAGTAAGCCAGTTGATAGCAAGAGGAAACAAAGTTACTTTCAAGAATGATGTATGTTATATACATAATCAACGGAATGAGCTTATTGGAATAGCAAATTTACAAAATGGTGTGTATAAGTTGAATACGAAAAAGTCAGAGAAAGTGTTGGCTGCAGCAGTTCAAACTGCAAATGCAAAGCAGTGGCATAAAAGATTAGGACACATAAATAGTAATGATTTGCAGAAGATGAAAAATGGTGCTGTAGACGGAATATCGTTTGATATGAAGGCTGATATCCAAAAATCCAATTGCCAAGTATGTTGTGAGGGGAAACAGAGTCGTTTACCTTTCCAATTACGAAAACATAGAAGTACAGAAATGCTAGATTTAGTTCACTCAGATCTGTGTGGGCCTATGGAGGTTCGATCTATTGGACAGGCAAGATATTTTCTATTGTTCGTTGATGATACTAGCAAGATGGCATTTGTATATTTTATGAAGGAGAAGAATCAGACTCTACAGTATTTCAAGGAATTTCAGAGAATGGTTGAAAATCAAAAAGGAACAAAGATAAAAACATTGAGAACCGACAACGGAGGTGAGTTCTGTTCAGATATGATGGAAAATTATCTGAAAGATAGTGGAATTATCCATCAGAAGACAAATCCATATACTCCGGAGCAGAATGGTCTCAGCGAGCGTTTCAACAGGACCATAGTTGAACGTGCAAGATGTTTATTGTTCGAGGCCAAACTGGATAAAAGTTTTTGGGCAGAAGCAGTTAATACGGCAGTATACTTGAAAAATAGATCGCCAGCTTCAGGTTTGGACCAAAAGACACCGATTGAAGTATGGACAGGACAAAAGCCAGACCTCGGTCATGTCAGAATTTTTGGGAGCCCAGTAATGATGCATGTTCCTAAAAATAAAAGATTGAAATGGGACAAGAAAGCAGTTCAATATATATTAGTAGGATACCCAGAGAACGTAAAAGGTTACAGATTGTATAACCCAGAAACTAAAAAAATATGTACCAGCAGAGATGTCATTGTAATGGAGCCAGATACTACTCAGATTGAAATAAACGAAGGACAGATAGAAAAAGCGCAATCAGTACAAGAGGAAAGTTCTATGGAAGAAGGTGAAATAACATTAACAAACCAGGACGATCCAACTTATGTATATGATTCTGAAAAAAGTACAACTTCAACTGAAAGTGAATCTTATCAGACATTATCTGAAGAAGAAGATCCATCTGAAAATGAACAGGCTCAATTGACGGAAAAGCGTATCAGGAAACCTCCTGAAAGGTATGGTTTTACAAATCTTTGTGTTTCAGATGAACCAGAGTCTTGGGCTGAAGACATAACCCATAATGAAGCTATCAACGGTCCAGAGAAAGACAAATGGCAGCAAGCTATGTCCGATGAACTTCAAGCTTTTGAAGACAACCAAGCGTGGGAGATTGTTAGCCGAGAAGAGGCAGATAGAGTAGTACAGTGCAAATGGGTGTTCAAGAAAAAGCCAGAAAGCAATAACAGTGTCAGGTATAGAGCTAGACTTGTGGCGAAAGGTTACACTCAAAAGCATGGAGTAGATTTTCATGAGACTTACTCGCCAGTTCTCAGATATTCTACACTTAGACTTTTGTTTGCATTAAGTGTAAAATTTAATTTTGAAACAACTCATCTTGATGTAGTTACAGCATTTTTAAATGGTGATTTAATAGAAAATGTGTACATGCAAGCACCTCCTAGTTTAAACTGTCCAAGTAATTGTGTTCTTAAACTTAAAAAGGCAGTTTATGGATTAAAACAATCTGCTAGGGCATGGAATGCCAAAATAAATGATTGTTTGATAAATATGGATTATGTAAAGTCAGTTTCAGAACCATGTTTATACAGTAAAAAATGTATGAATGAGCAGACTATAATTGCAATATTTGTTGATGATTTTTTCATTTTTTCGAATAGTAAGACTATGACTAATGATTTGAAGAAAAAGCTTATGTCAACATTTAAAATAAAAGACTTAGGTCAAATAAAAAGGTGTTTAGGCATGCGAGTGAAATATTATGATAATAATTGTATCTCAATTGATCAGGAACAATTTGTCAAACAAATTCTTAAAAAGTTTTATATGAATGATTGTCATACTAAAGATACTCCAATGGAATGTAATTTGAAATTAGATAAGGCAGAATGTGTTGACAAAAGGTTTCCCTATCAGCAACTTATAGGAAATCTTATGTATTTGTCAGTACTAACACGTCCAGATATATCATATAGTGTAAGCTATCTTAGCCAATTTAATAATTGTTTTAGTTCAATTCATTGGCATCATGCAAAAAGAATTTTAAAATATTTGCAAAAAACTAAGTCTTATGGTTTGAAGTTTACTAAAGATACTTGTGATCTAGAAGGTTTCGTAGATGCTGATTGGGCTTCAAATGCTATAGATAGAAAATCCTACACAGGGTTTTGTTTTAAATTGTCAGGCTGTGTAATATCTTATGAATGCAGGAAGCAACAAACAGTAGCATTGTCAAGTACTGAAGCCGAATACATGGCCATTGCTGAGGCATGTAAAGAGGCAATATATTTAAAAAGTCTTTTATCAGGTATTGTTGATTGTAATTATACTGTAGTAATTTACAATGATAACCAGGGAGCTCAAAAGTTGACGGAAAATCCTTTATTTCACAAACGAACTAAGCACATAGATGTGCGCTATCATTTTATACGAGAAGCAGTTTCTAATAAGCTTGTAAAAATTGTTTATCGGTCAACATCTGAGATGCCTGCCGATTTGTTAACGAAAAGTCTAAGTGGTGCCAAACATAACTATTTTGTAAAATTGTTAGGATTACAAAATGTTTAGAAAATGTTTAAGTCAAGTTATTGTTATTTTTTGGTTATTAACTGATATTAGATTATTTTGATAAGTGGTGCTGTTAGAATATAACCTTATATCAAAATAATATTTAAAAAGTATAATAAAAAATGTTCATTCTCAACTGTCAAATCATTGGTTTTATTACTGATAACTTCATATTGATGTCGTTTATACTACGTCTATCGCTTCGTAATAAAAACGTATAATAATATTTTGGTAATGTTTATATTATTATAATGAAAATGTAATACCTGTTTTATGACAACATTCTTTGCATTTAAAGCGAATAATGTTAGAGCTGTTGATAGCCTATTCGTATACACCCGGATATAGTAAACCACTTGAGTGGATCGTGTTTCGAGTCCATCGTGTGTGTATACGATAAGGCCTGCAAAATTGTGCCCAGTGGCGAAGGATAACTATATCGTGTCGACGGATACTCTATCAGACCTGCACTATTCAATCACTTACAACAAGCACAGAAAAATGTGAGACTATACCTTGAATAAAAGGTACTTAAAGAAATGTTACTCTAGTAGTAAAATATTCCGACAGTCTGAAGTGTTTGTCTATCCTTTTATTGCTTCTTAATGAAAATATCATTATACAGGGTATATCAAGACCGCGACCGAAAACGAAGCCAGGTGGTAGTTTTAGTGCTTACAGACACGATGTAAATAAAAATTTCACCAAAACAGCGACTTATATGTTTTTAGATTTTTTTTAAAAATTGTCTTGTTTGGGTGGTAAATACTTAATTTTTGCGAAAATAATAATTTAAACCCTTTTGTACCATTGAGTGTTTAAAAATAAAGAGGTCTACATCATTATTTTAGGAAAACTATGTATTTATCACCCAAATACCACGATAAGTAAAAAATTACAAAAAAAAGTTGTTGATTTTTTTTGCGAAATTTTTACTTGCATTGTGTCTGAAGTCACTAATACTACCACCTGGCTTCGTTTTCGGTCGCGGTCTTGATATACCCTGTATATTAATTGTATTCTGACTGGATTGTTATCTCTATATTAAACATTCTACTCTCAGATAATTTGACATTTCTTAATGCGTGGGTAGAAAAAATAAAGTAGCGTAAACTAGAATATTTCACAAAAACATAAAATATTTTATCCCGTGGATTGAACATAAGAGAAGCATAAGACAGAAGTCATATCGTCTCTTAACAACGTATTGCACCACAAGCGTTGAAATAAGGAACCGAATAAATAAGAATAAAAACTTTATACGATAAAGTATAAGACAAAAAGAACTGCTAATACGAAACTTCCGATATAATACCGACATTATGACGGGCGAATGATTCAAAATAAATTCAGAAATCCCACAACTCCCTAGCCAAGTTCGAATAAATTTCTTTGAATCGAATTGATTCGGAATTGTGGAGCGGCGTCGCCTCGCGGAATATTATTTGATTTCAACAATTCGCGATTGTTTTTGTTCATAGCTCACGACACGTGAAATAATGGCTCTTTTAATACACATTTGAATTACCATTTTCGATAAGAGAATCATTTATCGACTGGGCATAAAATAATCGAGACTTGAATGGACCTGGTTGTTTTGTTTACAATTCTGGTTGAATAGTCCCTATCTTCTTTTCTTTTATTTTCTGTGTAGGCAGACGAATTATCCGTTCACCTAGTGGTAGGAGGACATTGTCGCGCCGCTCATAGGCTTCTTCAATGCCAGTGGCACACTGAAAGCGCAGCCTACCGTGTGAGAGAGTACTTGATATCTCTTCCTTCATCCTAAAATGTGCCTGTTACGGTCCTACTATAGTTCTGATGTTGTATTTGAGATATGGTTACTCTCACATATTATTTGGCTGGTTCTAGGATGTTCCTCCCAGCTTAGATAGCGACCATGGCAGGTACATTGGATTTATGGTTCGCTACAGTAAAAATCAAAATTTAACTTTATATCAAAATTCATACGGAATACAATTTGTGAACATTACATTGTCATAATTTGTTACACAATTTGTACAAAATCGATTTTTATCAAAACTCCATGGGAAAAAATTGGCAAAATTAGATTTTTATCAAAAATCCATTACTTACACATAATAAAAGTATGTTAAAAAAATATAAATTTATTTGTGACGTGTTTGTATGCCTCACAATTATCTTTTTCGGCTCTCCAAAGGAGACCCAATCAATCCCAGTTTTATTTATATTCGACACAAGAATCCCCGACACAAGACTTTATTTGGGGCTCGGGTTGTGTGGGTGACTTTACCCTATTTATTAATTTAGTCTAAAAAAATAAAGAGTAAAATACTTAAAATAGTTAATTCGTAATGTTATGTATGTTAAAAACAAGCATTTATGTAATAAAAAAATATAAGCACAATCCTTCGTTTTATTCAAATTTAATACTACGAAATATTTATTAATTCCAATAACCTTTCAAAGAATTATCTATAATATAGAACCTTCTATTTAATTAATTTTCAGAATCCATTACAGGTTGCTCTTATGAGTTAATACTAGGCAGTAGGACCCTCACATGCGAGAGGCAGTCTGGAATTACTTAATTAACGCTTTCGCTTCTTTCGTTGCACAAAAACTGACTGTTAGGTTTTGGTTTTAAGAGGCATAGGTACTGAATTTACTGGAAATAATGATACTTAACTCTTAATGTATAGAAGAGACAAGTGCTAGCTGTGCCATGGAGTGTATAATGATTTCTAAGTGGTATTTCTCCTGTTTGTATGTAGGAGTGGCCTTACCAACAAGCGACAGACCTACCGCTTCGCCATTCTCGTTCAGAAAAATCTAATAAGATCTAATATTATTGGTTTATCGATCCGCGTCTCAAATATGTCCGTACAATTTTCATTTCACATACTTCGCTCTCCGCTGAAGTTTGTCAGAAATTCCGAAGGTTGTCTGGAGGTTTACAGCATGTTTTCTTTACAACAAAACTATTTCTTTAGCTTTATTCAGTTTTGTCTCGTTTTAATTTAAATGGAATTTATTCTTCAATATAAACAAATAACGTCTGGTTTTAGCGTTCAGATTTATGTCGGTTTATAAGATACTACATTCGCCGTTTAAGCTGAACACCCAATGAGAAAACCCTGTGATATTATTCAGCTTTCTATATACGTTTATCTCACAATATTTTCATCAACTATGAGATTACTAAAATTAAAATGGCACACATAGCACTTTTTTGACCTGACAATCGTATACAGGGCCTCACAATTCAAATCCTACATTACGTGTTACCACTAGACCTATCAGCCGATTTACATGAAACAGCTTTATTAAAAATATTTAACATAATTCTCTCAAAATGTTGTCCCAAAAACACACCAAAACATATCCAAGTAAACACGACCTCTAGACAATTTTAGTATATACAGCTGATTATACCGACGAGACAGACATTTCCTGCAAGAAGATTGCTTTCTGATGACTTTGAGATGTCTAGCGGCCTTGAGTCCGTCCTGATGAGTCCTGGGACTCAACTAGGATACTATTTACATAATATAACGCTAAGGAAAACAACATAACAAGAAACTGACAGTATAGACGGCAACTTTCGTACAGTCATGGTTTATTCAATAGACTCAAGATATATTGCTATACAATGAAATGTTTGAAACGATGAAGGTTTCTCTATACTAAATTTGTGTAAGATTTACTGTCTGCGATATATTTAATTCAAAGCAATTTATATT
Source organism: Deilephila porcellus (assembly GCA_905220455.2). NCBI lineage: Eukaryota > Metazoa > Arthropoda > Insecta > Lepidoptera > Sphingidae > Deilephila > Deilephila porcellus. The sequence continues at coordinate 12,635,137 of LR999988.1, forward strand.
TAATTTTTATTTTACTAGTTCCAAAAATGATCTTTCAATCTCCTATTAACAGCCACTGTGGCGCAGTTGGGTAGACACCAGCTAGAGAGGTTAACAAATGTTGTGTGATCCACAACTATTTGTTACGGGTCTGGGTTTCATAAAACCGATTATAAATACATCATGGTTGCTAATACATATGCAGAACAAAATACATAAAAACTTATTGTGGAGTCAGGAAGATGGGTGTGACTGATGGGTGTATTTATTTATCAAGCCGATATAAATGCACCTTTAAGTTAAATATCTCCGTCCATTACAACGTACCATCCATGGAAAGCTGCCCACTAAACCTTTTCGTACCCGACCGTTTAATGATTCCTATATATTTATTCTGATACCTTGATATAATGGTAATGGTACGTCGTAATCAAGTTCCCTGTATCCTACGATATAAAAAAAAATATTTGTATAAAACAAGCCCTCTCACGTCCCTCCGATCGATTAAGCAGCGTTGTTGCCGACGTCGGCTCTAATTTTTATACAAGCTCCTTTGTGGAGGTCGGCCCGCGGCCATATTTATTGACTACTGACACATGAATAAAGAACACTGGTGCTGGCGCTGACGGCAGGTTTTCTAATTTTTTATTATATTTTTAACATGATTTTAACTTTTAAAGTAGATACTTTTTATTTGTTCAGTTGAAAATACATTTTGTAAAGTATTTTTGGGTTGATTTAGGTAATTTACTTGGTTTTATATGTTGAAATAATCTTATCTAGAATGTAATCTTGCATTCTGGATTATTGGGAGTGTAGTGAGGTTAATAACGACGATCAGTAGTATTAGGGGCGTAAAACGCACTATACACTAAAGCTGCCGGCCAGCGACACGACCCGCCGACACCACCCGGCTGTATATAAGAAACGAATCATGTCGGTTACAAGCGCCCGCACGTGTTACCCGCTGACATGTTGGTGACGCAAGCGCTATGCTCAGTTGCTCAGCAACACAAAAACGTTATAAAAATGTTCCGCATGTCATGTCGAACTTCTGTACCTAATGTCGTCGACAAAGTTTTCCGACTTGCAATGAGTAAGGCCGTCAACTACCCCGCTAACAAAAAGTTGCCGACATAAGTTGGCAGTTCGGCGGCTTTGGTGTGTAGTGCGCTTAAAGTGTGCTATGTCGAAAATAATATTTTAATTCATTGGTACATAATTAACTGCCGGGTCCTTCAAACTCTTTGCATAGTTTTTGGCAACTCCTCCAAACCGTACTCGTGAACCATGAAATATTCTACTTCCATGACAAACAGATATACATCGCGTTCTCACTTAAAGAAAAAATCTTACATTCTGATTCCCAGCTAGACTTAGATTGGACTGAACTAGTTTACAATTCCAGCCGCAGTCTTACCGCTAATTTATATGTATTGCAGCCAGGACCAATCTGAATATATAGATTATCAGATCTGGTAGCGAGCCTGTGTGTAAATTATGCAAGATGTCCAATACCGCATCTCGTCAGATGCAATCTACTTGGTAACGGAGTGGGCAAACTTTAAGGCTTAAGTCGACGGCGTCTTGAGAATATTGTCCGATCGATGACTTTATCTTGTATTGGAGTGTTCGTGCTTGGTTGTTTTGGTAATTTTGTTAACATAAATTATTTATTAAAGTATTGAAATTAATGCAATGTTATACAATAATTATTAGGATATTCATTGTACGGTTTATCTCAAGTTTAAAGATTCCAAACTTTATTACTTTGCGTTAACAGTCGTGAGATAAGTTGTCAGCGAAGCGACAAAAGAATAGGAAAAACTGAATAAAACGAAAAGACTGGCTTTGTAAAACCGGCCAATATTTTAAATGTCATCTTACTTTACGCCAAATCCAGTCTAGTGATACATACTCGGTTCCCGTGTGTAATCGGACGCCCGACCCAGTTTCTGTGAGGAACATTTGTTATCTAAGATATTTGGTTGTGTACCTTCCTTTGAGCATTTGACACTCGTGGCTCCAAACCCCAGCGTCCTCCGATATTTTACGGAATAAACCCACGTCAACTATTAGTTTGGTGGCAGCTACAAGTGCTAGAAACTGAAGATTGTACATAAAATTTATCATACTTCATTCCAATTTATGTTAATTTTTCGGGTATAAAAATCATAGACTTAATGGTTTCTTAGATTTACGCGAATGTTACACATTGAAATAAAACTATTTTTACGGATTTTATCAGGGCGGACCGCCCCGTGACCACGAAAGCTGAAAAGCAATCGAAACGTCGGGAAGTTAAAAAATGTAAAATTTAAACCAAAACGCGATAAAATCCGTAAAAACAGTTTTATTTCAATCATAGACTTGGATAAATAATCCGAGATTTGGAATTCATGACAGCCACGATGATAAGCTCACTTCCATCGCGCCTTAGGACGGAAATAACCTTAGAGTACTGTCTGTCGGTAGCATTAGGTCACCTCTGCTTATACATTAATGTTTAGGCAGAGGTGACCTAATGCTACTAGGTATAGAGGCACAACCTAATGTATGCGTAGCACATCTCACTTTACCCATATTTCAAAAGAAGGCTCTAGTAACTAAGCTATAATACTCATTTTAAATAGTTTTATTTCAAAAGGCTTTCTAGCAAGATGAAATTCTCAAAACACTAATTTGTAGAACTTGATTAGATTTTCGTTATTATATTTTCACATTTATACTTTAAAAAGTTTCTTTTTTATTTTATAGAGCTATTAAAATTTCTAATTATCGCGACCGATTTAGACTTGGCTTTTTTAACGGCGAGTATTATTTTGCGGCAAAATAAGTTGTTTATGAAAGGGGCTCTTTCAATTTTTGTGTATTGTTATTATAACTTAATTAATGTAAATTATGGAACAAGAATAATCGCAAATTAATATTGGGAAATATTTAAGGGCAACAACGTCTAGTTACGGCACTGAATAGCGATCGGATTATATCAATTAAAAGTTGTCATCGCGACTCATGCAGTTACGTCACGTATCGAGTATAGTTTGTGACATCTTGTGTCGAAGAAGCCGACAAAATTGAGTCGACTGATGACAGCTGATGATTATCTACCTCCAGCGGATATTATATTTGGAAAGCACGGTACTTACCATCATATGCGTTTTATTTTACCGCGCCAGTATACAAAGCTTTAATCACAGCTCGTGGAGCTTAATTGAAACTCATATGGAATGTGCACATGTATAAAATCGAATAGCAAAACCCGACATGCCGATCGCAATAGCAATGGCGAAACATGCTACTCATCCCCGGAATCCATTTTATTTTACAACACCAGTAATAAAGGCACAGAAAATGTATGAAAAATGTCGGAAAAGTATTTATACATAAATATAATATATGTGATCGATCGCAATTAATTAAATACACACGTAAGTGAAATGGAAGGCTTTAATATTTTCCGGGGATAATTTCGAATAACAACACTTAGGTATTTACGACGGAGAGCTTTGAGAGCTTTCATTTATACTAGCTTTATGAAGTTACTCCGCCCAACTTTATGTTAAGTTATACTATTAAAAACAACTGGAACGTTTTAGAATCAATTACGTGTTGGATTCGAGTCTTCAATATGTTTTTATGACTTTTTAATTGCGTGTCTGTACATCGTGGGACTAAAGAGTCATTGCAATTACTGAGACATAGGTTTTAAAAAAAAATTTGAAGTCGCGATATATACCCCAGCCTTCTCTTTACTATTCTACCATATTATCCATCTATTCCCTTTTTCCTTATCTATCCCTTTTACATTATTAAGACGGTAATTATTACGTGTGCTTAAAATTTCCAGTCTTAATAAAGATTGATTTTAAAGGTTTCAATTATATTTGATATTTTTAATAAACACAACATTATGCTGTGGCTTATAATTTCAAATAATTCCGCTTCGTAAATGAGATCGTTACGCAACAATGGGCGTATATCGGGTGATCTATTGTTATTTATTATATTATTTCATCCCTTTATATTTTTAATTACAAGGATTTTAACGAACTTAATAATTACGTCCACAATTAATAGGCTTAATCGAGTTACTGCGGTATTTTCAAAGGTCAGAATACCTACGCTTTGTTTAGTATTTTGAATATTCGTAGGCTTACACCATTCTATGACGAAAATAGCAAATATGTATTATGCTACATCCAATATAATAAAAACAAAGTAAACATAGAAACCATTCGTTTGAAATATGTATATCTTTTGTTCTGATCTGTCAATTACACGAAATACCATAGAAATGATTCAAATGTGGGAAGATATTTGTTTTTATTTTATTACTCGTATGTTGAATAGAGTGAACTGTGTAGTGACATGTAACGTTAAGAAAAAATACTTATAACATAACTCCATCAACAAGTAATAAACATATTTTTAGAATGGCACCATTAATTGAAAACAGTGATCCTAATGATAAGGGCAGTACAGTCCAGAGAGACATCCATGAAAAATGATACGTACATACACGCCTGTATCCCAGAAGGGGTAGGCAGAGGCGCCACCAGGACACCCACATTTCGCCTTGTATGTTCCGTCCCATGATATGATAGGGGGCAAGCCTATCGCCATATCGGGCACAAATTCCTGACTACGGGCTGATAATGAATAGAAAATCCCAATATCACTTTGCCCGACCCGGGATTCAAACCCGAGACCTCAGCTTTGTAGTCGGAACGTAGTACAACTACGCCACCGAGGCAGTGAGAAATGATTAAAGCGATATATTCGCCCGTCAGTGGGCACAATTATGGTGGCCTTAGTGTATCCCGATAAATTATACACAGATGAATCCGGGTCGCGACACACTGACACGGATCACTATGAGGGGTCCTAAACACTATGTGCAGTGGTAGCTATCTAATTATATAACTCTATAACATATCAGTATATTTATATCAGCGGCTCCACTCGTATTATGTGGAGCCTGCAACGTTGTTACCCTTTATTTACTTTATACAATTTGGTACCCGAAGTACAATCAGGTACCCGAGTGCCTGATTGTAAATCTCGAAGGGCTTCACCGTTTTCCTTAAACAAACACGACAACCTAATTTCATCGAATATAAAACTGCTCGTATTCGTGGGCGTAAATCCAATCAATTATAAAATTGCCGCTGGCTGTAGCTTTAGCTTTATTTTTGCCTGTTTCAATAAATTAATTGAATTAGTTTAGATTTTGCTCCGAATGTAAAATGTTACTAATGTTATTGTTGAATTGCTGGTATATTTAGAAGTAGTATGTAAAGGCTAGGAGTCGTGACACATTGGGTTATATTCCCAAGTCGGGAATTCTATCGATCGGTCTCAAAACCCCGAGACCCGAAACAAATACTTGTGGTTCACATAAACATTTGTCTCGGTGCAGGGATCGAACCCGCGGCCTCTTGTTTCACAGCCGGCGTCTAACCAACTGCGCCACGGAGGCTGTCAAATCAATTATAATATAATATGAATTGGTCGAGAATGAGTGCCCGGCATGTTTATAGGATCGCACCTGTGTGTACCCGAGGCCAGAATAAAGCTCTACAAACTGTGGGTTACACTATTTATCATCATATTATATTTTTTACCCTAATTTGCCTCAAGTGGAATAAAAATACCCTTATTCTGAGAACGAGACTGCGTGGGTGATTGTTTATTTTAACTGAAAATATATATAAAATTTATAGCAACGACTACAATAGCTTTCGCCAATAAATACAGGTAAATTTCTGTACAATACCGTAAAAAAAAAACATCCAGACTTCGCAGACAAAATATTTTGTTTCAACAAATAAAATAATTTCACTACGAGAATCGAATCTAGTGTCCAATGATTGGTTTTCGTATCTCGAATACCGATAGAAGCAGTCGGCAATCTAATTTTATCCGCCAATTGGCGACGGCGGATTTTTTCTCTTATTCCATCGGATTAGAGAAATTCAAGACCGATTAAGGAAAAAACCAAGTAGCTGCCCCCGAGGAGGTTTTCTTCAGATATATTTTACTCGAAGCATTTTCACCGTAAAATTGAAGGTAGGGTTTTAATTTGGATCGGTTTCCTTAAGGTGCTCAATTGAATTTGTAATGACCGCACTAACAATGTGACTTGATAAAAAAGACGTTCGTTGGGATAAGACAGTAGTTGAGGCCTCCATACTTGTATCGATCAATGAGAGATAAACACACACTCTTTTTGGATTGCACTGAACCTACCATCACTCCACTAAAGCTACTTTAGCGTTATGGTAAAAATAAATTGATAGATCCAATAGTCACTCACACACATAGTCTTGAACGAACATTCAAATACAATTCTTGTGTCATGGGAATCAGAAATTACCACACTTTTCGGTGTCACACTACCCAGATGGAAACAAATATTTTTTGCCCGCACAATGATTTATACAGCACAAAATAAATATCAAAATTTTGTTCGTTAAACCATCTCTATCTCCCTCTTTACGGTTTAGTTGTAAACGACCTACACCGCTTTTTAGCAGCCAGTACTGCGCCAAAAGTATTCGCAACTAATCTTAGTGAAACAATAGAGTGTACAGTGAACTGCCTCGCTACCGATCCACATTTTTAGTGATTTCCATTTAGATTTGTCTCAGGCTGATTGATTTCAAGACGCGATTGAATGTATTGAAATGCAAGACAAAACGATAGTTGACTCTATTTTTAACTTATCGTCAATCCGTTTAAGAAACAACTGACAAATAATTCCCAATTGGTAATAAGGGAAAAAAGGTGAAAACGTTGCAAAATTGTGGAGGTGTTATGAGACCATAATCTATTAGTTATCTTCCTTAGCTACTGCTACAAAACAACGTGAAAAATTAAATCAAGGTGCGGCAACGGGCTATAGGATTCCATGAATTTTCTGCCTATCTTCCGACCGCACAAAAACGAAAAGCTCTTAACGATGTTATCGACACCAAAACTTGACATATTTTGCCATAACAAAGGGCTGTTTTAAAATTTCTGACAACTGACAGTCACCTGACCGGAGACAGAAACTTATCCATTATGAAGATAATTTACTGCATTTTTTTACGAAGCGGATCTTTTCGTAAAATAAAAGCGTGTCCCATTTTCCTGTCTTCATGGTCGCTTTTTGCTTTTTACTGTGATCTAAAACTTGGGCCGCTAAATGAGCGGATACGCTAAATAGAAGCACCGTGTGTTCATAAATAAGTCATTGTTCTCGCTTAATATTTGCAACAATTTAACACTTAATATGTTGCGGTATTAGAAGCATATGAAAAATAACTGAATATAAAAAGTCTATTAATCTATGGAGTATGTTTTCAAACACAGGGGCTATATAATTTAATATTTAGGTTGTAAACATTAAGCTTTTGGGCACACTTTCCAAGTCAATCCATCTAATTTTTGAGAACGGGCACTGGTAGACATCTGGCCTAATGGCCGTCTTTGTACCTACAATTCACACGCCTTTATGAATGCCTATTCAATCTTCACAGGAACATTAATAATACACCGCCAACCCGACTTACTCCTTGCAATCCTTTATTCAAATTCTCCCGCCTAACAGACCAAAATTGTATGCAAATCGTCACCAGTAGTTTGAGTTAAGACTTCCCAGGTATTCCTGAACATTCTAATACATTTTCGGCAAGTCTTGGAGTTCGCTAACTTCGTGGCTTCTGGGAAGCTTGGAACGTCGCCAGAGGGATTTCTGAGGCCCCGATGTCGTTCGATTCCAGTTAGTTCATTAAGTAAACTATAGAGTGGCTTGAACGGGCTGTGTAGTACCCATAGTATATCATTTAAATTAAAAATATCTTTGGTAAAGTGATTTGAGCTATATTGCCTTAATGTATACTTACTTTTAAAATATGTATATCATCAGTGGACTTATTGTACCAAAGGAAAAATAGACACAGAGATAATACTTATTTAGTCAAAGATTACGTAATAAACTCTTTATTGCCTTATTACCACCGTATTGAATCCGGGAAAATATTATCAGTTTTGGATTCAGTTCGTGTAAGTCGCGATCGACCGGGCCAGCACAATAATGTCGACTGACAAGGTATAACCACGTCGATATCCAAACTACTCAGCACCTACAATAATACACGCTGTCATTTTCCAATTCCAATACAAAAACTTCTCATCCTCATTACAGTTCTATAAAAATTAAATCAACTAACAAACCCATTCTCATTTCTAAAAGGATAGTGAGATTACTTTAACCAAGCGCTCCCGGCGGTTCAATGATGGCGGCGCCAATTATGCGGGATTGTATCGGGCGATGTGTTTGTAATGGACTTGGTAGACATCAAGTCAGGTGATTAGGCTAATGTGTTACGCTAATGATGATGCATAGTGCCTAAAGTTTTAGTGCTTGTGCGTGAAGGATACTCATACATGATTGCAGATACATTTCATATCTTAATAAATATATCAATCTATTATGGTCCTAACCCCTCTCAATCCTACTCTTGACTGTGGAGGATGCCCGTGCCCTGCAGTGGGACGTTTAAGGGATACAGTATGATTATTGAGAGAGAGAGAGAGAGAGAGAGAGAGAGTGGATTGTAAATTATTATTTGCCCCACGTTGATGAATGCTTCAGTGATCATTAAATATTTAGGTAGAAATAATTCTGAATAATTATTAAATGATATTCAGACGAATGTTAATTGTAGTGTGATAACGGTTGATAATTAATAGGAGATTAAAATTATCCAAGTTCATAGCCCTTAATTTTCTTTTCTTTCAAATATCGTGTAGTTTGGGTGATAGATGTTAGATGAGAAATATTATTTACATCTCTCGCGTTATGACAGTCTTCAATAAGAAATAAAACAATACTAAAAAATATTTATCATTCTACATGAAAAACATGAATTTAATCTTTTTTTATTCCTAAAGAAAATAAATCAGTATTGGAATAGCTCTTTTATCGATGTCAGTTAATCAAGATTCGGAATGGACATACATATATCTATTTTATGTGCTATCATTCATTTGAGCAACATTTATAGCGAGGACTTAACGACTCTATCTACTCTGCTGGATGTTTAATGGTAACTCTACCGAATGTAGAGTTCTATTTCTATAGTTACATTTATATCTTTTCTCTTCTTTGTATTTTATAAATTCTTTATCATATATAGAATGCTGAAAATCTCTTATAACCATCTATAACACATGTTGTATTATTTATTGTTAGACATGAATTCATTGTTGCTTTCAACATACAAGAAGTTCTGAATTATTATACTAAAAGCGCAAGTAACGAGCAAACGGCTTCAATACATAAAAAATTAGAGTCTTTCAATAAATTCTAGACACTCCTAGGTATTCATTTCCTTGCTTGAAAATGCCGGAGTGAAAAATACTGGAACAAGCGGCTTTCCGATAAAAATAAAACAACAACAGATCTAGTTTGTATAGGCGAGATAACAGCAATAACAATGAAATGGACAAAAGTAAAACTTGAAAACTTAGGAGACCGCTAAATCTTCCAATACACAAACTACTGATAAGACCAATGTTATGTCATTTAAAAACGATATTTAAGTGATTTTGGTGTTAATCTTAATACATCAGTCTTTCAGCATAAAAGATTAATGAATGAAATAATAGACCGAAAATATATCAAGTGTATATTTTGCAATTTCAAAGTCCAATAGCTGTAATTTATATGTCGCGCGTGTCCAGTCCGCTCAAATAAGGGTCAACCTCCACACATAATGGGCTAATAATTTATTTGGAAATTACATCGCATTCGCCGCGGTCGCGTTAATTTCAATGGAACTCTCGAAACAAACTCCGCACACTATCTACTTTTATCTACATGGAAAAACTACATTTCAGACAATTTTCGAGCTCATCGTCCTTTCACTGATTTTATTTACGGCGGTCCTATCCACACGAGTGCGCTTATCCCCCTTTTTGAGTTTGTTATTGTAAATTGAACTTTATGTGGTATGCGATAGCGTTGTTAATTTCTTGTATTATACAGGGTGTTGGAAAAATATCTTAGGTTGTACATGGTTTATTTTTGTCGGCAGGTGGGGTGAGCGAGGGTATTATGTGCGGCAAGGTGAACTAGAAATGTCGGCTCTACTCGTGGGGGTGCTGGGTGCTCTGGCGCTGGTCACGCGAACAGGTGAGTGTCACCGTACAGTTCATTAACCTATTTTTAATTATACTTTGAGAGTTGGGAGGACGTGCTCTAGAGGTTTGTATGGTTTGTTTAGACACTTTAGTTTGTGTGCGGTTTGTGTTCAGTCAGGATCGCAATTTCTATGAGTGTGTAAGATATTTTTATGCGCTGCGAGTGGGAGACAAGTGGTGGTGAAATAATGTATTCAGCGTGTATTAAGGACTGGAAAATATGTTTATCGTACATAGTATTCAAAAGCACAAATGAATTTGATAAAGGATGTTTTAGTAACGGTAGGCACTAAACATAACAGAAAATCTGTAAATTGCATATTTAAGGTTGTTTTCGGAAAAAGTCTCATACACAAATTTAACTACGACATCGTTATGGCCCGCAAATATTTTGCAGTTTCCAACAAAAATAGTGCTAAAAACTAGACTCATGCTTTGCCTCCGTGTTTAATAGCACCGTTTAACTTAAGATCCAAGGAGGTATTATTCTGCAAGGCGTCGCAGGAATCTTCCTGTAGTTAACCTCACGTGTCCTATATAAAGCGCTTTAAGGCCTTCCGGTGCGAACGTCTTAAGCCTTTGTCGCGAGAGCTCTACGTGCTTGCAATCAGAGCTAAATGTCAACGTATATTAGGTAGAAGTTGGTAGAGTTGGTAGAGACATGTTGGGGACAAAAAGATTGGACTTCGCGAGTTGTGTCATTAAAATGTATTTAGTTCGAAAGTAATCGATAGCCTTGTTGATAATCTAATTTTTTGTAAGACAAAGATAATTAATTCACTGGGCGCTACAGCTCTTTTGTTTATTATGGGCGCTATAGTTACGTCAGAGATAGTAAGCATAGTAAATTGTCGATAGAGTAGGTATCCATCGTCAGATACTTCTAATGTAAAAATAACAAAAATGTTACCAAAAACAGACTAATCTAGTAAATACTTCAATCGCCATTAAATCAACTCGGCGAACCAAAAGAAAACCTCTCGAAAAAATATACAAACATTGGATAAATAAAACTGATACCTTAATGCCTTTACCGAAATTATCTGGCAAGATCCACTTTAATCACTGAAGGGACCGTTTTTTATATATTTGATGGAGAAAATAAAGGAATGTCACTGAAAATGAAGCCGATTGTAACACGGTGATAAGCGGAGCGTGAAGCGGAAATAATGCGAGGAGAGGAAGATCAGAGGGTTTGTATGGTTCATAGGTTTTATAACTTACATCGTGTATGCTGCGTGTAACATAGAGGGGTGGAAAGAGTTAATTGTAATAGGGAATAAAATATCCTTGAAAATATACTTCAATTTAATAAGTTATGAATTTAATACCTTCACCTTTTTTTTTTTTCTTTATTGCAATCAATGGCGAGACGAGCATGCCATTCGCCTGATGGTAAGCGATACGACCGCTCATGGTCAGTAGCAAAACCAAACAACACCATGAATTACAAGGCAATGCTTGGAATTCCACTGCGCTCGCCATCCTGAGACATAAGATGTTAAGTCTCAATATGTCCAGTAGTTACTCTGGCTACAATGTCCTTCAAACCGGAACACAACAGCGCATTTACACTGCTGTTTGGCGGGAGAAATAGACATTGCGGTGGTACCTACCCAGGCGGCCTCTCACATATGAGAGACCTACCACCAGTAATCTTATTTAAGTATCACTTAATATAAGTAGTGGTTAATCTTTTAAGTAGACGCGGTTGATCAAATTTGAAAGTATGATAATGAGCAAAAAATACTTAAAGGATTCTAGGGCTCGCTTTTCATAAAAACTAAAACTGCAACGTCTGATTTTTGAAAAATAAATATTCTTAGAGTGGAACCGAACTTGTTGGTTTCGACATAGATAGTGTCTATTTTAAGAATTTACTAAATTCGATTAATCAATTCGTATTTACTAATTATCGTATAAAATCCGCTCGCTTAATTACCAAGACATCAACCTTACTTATTGAGTTGGCGACTCGGAAAATGCTCAGATAATAATCTCGGAAAAATGACGACTATTAGGAGAAGCGTAGTCTTTTGTTGGAACACTGGGCGACGGAATTTATCTTTTCTTAATGTTTACATGCGTCGCTTTCTTGATTACCACTCGGGGAGCTTCGTTTAGGATATAGATGTTACTTACATGAGGTCCAGGCATAAAGGTTAAGCGAAAGCATGGCGGACAACTCCTCAGATATAAAGATGTTCAGAAACGGCACATGAAAAGATGCAATATAGAGCCCTCTCGCTGGGAGAGTTTGGCAGCACAACGACCGGAGTGGCGCGAGATTGTGAAGAAGCGAATCCGCGAATTTGAGGAACAGCGTTTAGCTGACCTCGACGCCAAGCGCGATGAGCTTAAAGCCCGTCCACTCGCCGCCATTCACTTTAATTATGAAAGCGGTAAGCTCACATGCCCACTTTGTGCAAGGGAGTTTGCTGCGAAAATCGGCTATATAAGCCATCTCCGGGCGCATCAGCGCCAAGCCCTATAAGGGGTCGAAGTGGTCGCCATGGCCGTAATCGGTCGGATTACATTATTATTATTACATGAGGTCCTGGTAAGAGTGCAAATACTATCCGAGTTTTATTTTCAACCTTTAATATTATGATAAGTAAGAGCTATTCTAATCGAAAATGATCACATTTGTGTTAATTGCATAGCATTTGCGTATACCATCTTAGAGACTAGTTGACTTGTTTAATGGCTATTTGGGCCTTTATGTATTCACACTAATTATTACATAAACTAAATCGATTGCGACCAGATATTAAAAAAGCGACGTTGAAGCCATTAAAAAAATGTAGTAAAATTTAATTTAAGTCTCTTCAACTTGCTCAAACCTTCTCAAATATTCCAACATTCATATATATTACATTTTGGATACTTTGTTAGCTTTTTTATAACTTAGAATAGTGTTACAAAATTGCAGCTAAAATTTAACGCCCTTAAACAAAGCTTTATATGCTCCGACCTCCGACACTCAAACAATACAAACATGAGAGACCCATCAGCCATAACAATGCGCAATACTAATATTCCCAATAACTATTTACATAAAACGATGTACAAAAACGCGCGGCAATCGAATGAAATTTGCCATTGAATTACTGAGTTCTGTACGCGTGTAGCATTGCTACGCTCAATATGTTGTTATAGCTTCCAAATTGTGTTATTGTTTCACGTGTTTCAATAGGAATTGTTGTTCGAATTGTTATTTTTATTTTAAAACCAGTTGCGGTTTATGTACGTGCGTGGCGCGTCACGGTACCCCAATTTGATGGCTTATCTGAAATCGAAATTTTAACAGTGCGAGAGTACGTTGGAATATGTCCACTGCAGTTCAAATTTGTTGGCACTTTTAGATTTAGTTTTACTTTAAAATATGGTAATTGGACACGAACAGACGTAATTTGCTTTGTGGACTGTGACCAATCAGCGCTCTTCAAACTATGTTTATTATTAATTGATCTATTGTATTTGCATATATTTGGCAATTTTTCTCTAGCAATATGCCAAGGACATAACTGACAAAAATTTGGACTTATTTCACCACCGTTTCAGACAGTAAAATTTTAATTATTCTGACTCTGGTTAAATTCTCATTAGTCATCATCAACATTTTTTAATATTGCAAAAGGTTTATATATTAATGCATGCGGGTCCGCGTTTTACCTTCTCTTAAATTATATATAAGGCATTTTTTGTTACACGCTATTTTTTGGATAAAAAAAACATTTGAGCACACAATTATATTCATATCTAGTCTATCAACTGTAATATTTAAAAAGTATTGATAAATAAATATATCACTAGAGGCAATGCAAACTATCAGTATTGCCAACATAACCATCTACAATATATCGACCCGCCTATTGGTTTAAGTGTCTCTCACAATAGCTAAACCACTCAACCATTAAACCATTTAATCGAAAATATCTCCAAAAAATAGAAAACATTTTTACCCGATATCACAAACGATGATAATTTAATTCAATTAATAAAAAATAAAAATACAATAAACAAAACACTGGAAGCTATAAATGGAAATACAAACAAAACTCGAGTTAATTTAGCAAGCGCCTGCTTTAACTGCGTTCGACAGTATCGCTTTGTAGGTGAAATTCTAACTATTGTATTGTAATTTGTAATGTCAATAACTTATTAAGGTTTGACATTACCGCATATTTAGAACGAATTGTTGGTTTAGAATTTAGATTATTCAAATGCCAGGATCAAAGAGTGAATACTACATTGTTATTTACATTAAAACGGTTTTAGAAAAAAAAACACGGTTATTTTCTACAGTCTGTAAAGAGGCACGACACGCTATCACTAGGGTCACAGATCGTTAAAGCTAGAAGATGTTGTAGTACATACAAATGTGTAAAATTTAGTACCGAGTTACCCGCATAAGATTTTTTTACACCAATAAACTTACAATAATTTGGCTTGGAAATTAAACCCAAAACATACCATTTACTCAGTTAATTAATTTATTTAATTCCTATTAACACGGTTACATACCACTTATAGCAATTGATTATACAATTTTTGGAATACAAAGTTGTATCGAAAAAGCGATACAAAAAATACTACAATGAAAACATACTAGCGGCACAAACATGCCACTCATGCAGCTAGGCATTGATTAAGCTTTACAAAGTAACACGTAACAATGTATTATATAATTATAGCTTGCTTGAGGAAGAAAAACACAGCGAGGAAATCTGCTTAACTTGGAGTTTTCCGCAAGAATTTTAAAGTTGTGCTAAGTTTACAAACGCGTAGAGGCGGAAGGAAATCTTACAATCTCCTGAAAATATCCGTGAGGCGTTGAGCGAAATAATCCGTCGATGAAACGACAGGCTGTGGATTCAATACCTAGAACAACCAAGATACATTTTTGTGTTTTTTTTCTATACTAAATGGGACCAGCAATTAAAAAAGGTTCAGATTATAATAATTAATCACAGCTACTCATAGACTTCTACAACTCTTGGATATGTGTAATAATAGCTTTATAATTGCGAGATAAAAGAGGTTCAAAGGAGTTTCCCATTATTTGTTTGTGCGGTAAGTTTTGTGGGCATAATAAAAATATGTATCTTGTAATGTCTCTCCGCAGGCAAATTTACTACCTTATACAACTACACTAAAAGGAAACATATAAACACAATATAACATATTATTATTATACCCGATAAATACAAGTAACATTACACACTGTCTGACTAGGATTATAATATTTTCAGACGCGTCATGCGAGGGTTGCCAACCACTTACTTTTAATGGCTTTGGCTTCCTTAACGGTACAATGATTCATATTATATGAACTTACAACCTATTATAAAGGATCTGATGTACTTAGCCAATAGTTCCTGTGCTTTTGAATGTAGAGTAATAAAACCACGTGGGAATAACAAATAAATAATTGCACATAATGAAGTACTTTATGGTTCCAACTTACTTATTATAGGAAATTCTACTGCCGAATAGGCCCTAGAGATGTCAACAGGAATCAGTTGAACGCGGCCTACATCCACCAGCTTTCTATGTTCTTAATACAGTATACTCATATCGATCCGATCATTGATTGATTAGGGCAGTGGTTAATATGTTACCTATTTACTCTAAGGTTTATTTTGTACAAAGCGCCTGGTGGTAAGTGCAAGGCAGGCCAGATAGAGGATCGACCGACGTCGAATGGTTATCGCTCGCCGGTCGACATACTTATGCTAGCTTCGTTGTCAGATATACGTAGGATGAATCCGAAACACGAAATTAACGTAGGTTAATAGGGTCTCTCAACTGTGGACGGTGTCGCAAAATCAAAATATTGCCCGAAATACCAACCGATGGTGTGACCAATAAGGCATCTTTTACTTTAAAACTATACAAGTTATCACAACATAATAAAGTCTTAAAGCTCACAAAACACATAATTCCACCTCGAAAACAATACACAAAGGCGAGCATTAAACGCGAGCTGCTTCAAGCCCGCTTTATTATATGCAGATAATCAAAAAACATTAATAGCGCTCTTCTCGGATATATTGGCCACATAACTCAGGGCTTACAAAGCAACTCCTCGAATGCCGGGCATAATGTGCGCGAGACAAAAGTCCTGTGAATATCATGTTTAATATTAAACTTGCGATATTTTGCCACGAATATTTTATGGAAAGTGTTTTGTGTGGGCCGCATACAGGGCTTCTTTGGGGGGCAATATTGCAATATAATAATCACTATTTAGTTTAAATGTATGTATTTATAGAACAGCAGGTGTACGTGAATAAATGCTGTAATTTACACACCCAAAGTCCAAATGTGGCGTAAAATCTGTGTCTTATGTCGCGAATATGAGAACTATAAGGAACTTTTCTATGTCATAACATCTGGACTCTAATAAAATATGGAAACAACAAAAACATTCGCGACAATGCACATACAAAACCACATCAGAAAAAGACTATTCATATTTCTAAGAAAGTTTCTTGTACCGTTTGCTATACGTTCCGAAGTGGTGGTAGTATTTTTTATAATTAAAAAATTCTTGCAAAAGACTACTTACATAAAGACTATTTTGATTTGATTCTCAACCAACTTCTCGCTATTTACGCCACTGAGCCTCAATTGTAAGATAACAATTAACATTTTAATTGAATTTGCATAAATACCTTCATAAAATTGCTCACAAAAACCACAGTTAATTTAGAATATTCTAGAAGCATAATAACACCGCAAAATGCTTTAAGTATTAAAACCCAAGAATAACATCAACCGTTTTCTTTTCATTCAAAATACTCTGTATATTTCGTGCTTTTTATTAAAGTATAAAAGTCCAAATGAATACTGCATTTAAATATAGTAGACAAAGGGGTCGGCGGCCCCCAAATAGAGTTTTCATTCACACCCTGCAGACTATATTTCACAGAGCGTAGTGTTGTGAGCTTATGACAATATGCCTCAAATTCAGTTATTCTTTTGTGGGTTCTATAAAGGAACACTAGATACCTAGGTTTTGTTACGAATACATTTTACACTCGCGGAATATCTGTCCAAATAAAGATAACCAGATACAGTGAACTTCACTTTACCTTTTGTCAGTGAAATGTAGAGTTACGAGGCGGCTTTATATGCTACAGCAAGTATCTTTTGGGTTTTTGTACTAAGGTACTATGAAAATGGATATAAGTTGATTTACTCGGTTTATCCGGAGTTACCTGAGGTGTAGGGTTCGTCGTAATTGTACCGTAATACAAATGCGCCACCGAGGCAGTCGAAAATACTTTTAATTAATTATTTTAATTCGACGTCACTATATCTAATTATGTTGATGGGCAAGGGTTTTCATGATAAAAAGACAAGATTAGGCATTAAACCGCCATGTCGGTCGAATACCGAGTTTTGACTAAACATACCATCGAAGTTCTGGTGTTAGCATTTTACATCATAGTTATTTTCTTAGTTGCATTGCGGTTTTTTCTATTCTAAATGATTGCATTTTACACCAAAGTGTATGTGTATGTGTGCAAGTCACATACGATAGAAGTGAAACTTCAGAAAAGGAGGCTACGAGACAATGAGAAAAAAATAGTTTTTGAAAAGGCACCTCCAAAAAGTGACAAACATAATATTATTCAGAGCTTCTGCCCGCAAACTGCGTCTGCGTGATTATCATTATTTGAAATTAAATTTATTTGAAATTACCTATCCCGTCCCATCCCGTCCAGTTATATCCCATCCGCCCCGTCTCATTCTCACTCAAGGCATGTAATCCAGTCCTATCCCATCCCTATGATTACAAAAGTAACAAATGTATCAGAATTTCTTCCATATCCCACGGGAGCACTAAATTTTCGGGATAAAAAGTAGCCTAAGTGTTAATAGAGGGTGTCTATACATTCCATACCAAATTTTATCCACATCCATTAAGCCGTTCCTGAGTTCATCGCGCACAACCGCACAGACAAACAGACAAAAATTCTAAAAATCATTGCTTTGGGTTCTATTACGTTAATACACACCCCCCATATTAGTATTTCTCGTTTATCTTCCATTTAGAGACATCGATCGGTTACAAACTTATTGTATGTATAGATAAATAGGATTTACTTACAAGTTAAGTATACAGATTTTTCTATAACCTTCGTCTCTTCTTTTTTTTTCAAGATTTTGAGACTAATCGGACCAATAACTAAATTTTTTTAAATTCTGACCATTAATTTAGATTATCGGGTCGTAGGGTCCCTCAGATATCAAATTTTAGAGCAATCCGACTAATAGCTAAAAAAATCGAAGTAGCGGCCTTAATTTTCTATTTTGACCAGCAATTTAGATTTTTGGGGCTGAGGGTCCCTCAGATATCGAATTTGAGACCAAACGGAAAAAATATGGCATTTCGTGCAATAAATATTTAAACAGAATTATTTATACAAAGTATGAACAATTCATACATTGTTGATTATACAAAGTATGAAAAAACATGTAAGAACTTTTATCAGGTAGCCTTTTTCGTGTCGCATCGTCGTATGATAAATATTCA
This sequence comes from Deilephila porcellus, assembly GCA_905220455.2. Taxonomy (NCBI): domain Eukaryota; kingdom Metazoa; phylum Arthropoda; class Insecta; order Lepidoptera; family Sphingidae; genus Deilephila; species Deilephila porcellus. Next base: position 12,653,858 of record LR999988.1, read on the forward strand.
AAACACCACGTTTTATAGAAGTTTCACTTCACAAATAAAGAGAATTGCCGTATACTTTGGACTAAAACTGGATTGCCAGCTAAATAGCAAATAAACCCTAGTCAACTACAAAACATTTGTCATAACAACGTGAAAACTCAGAAATGTATTAAAATGTAAATATTTCAGTACATTTACCCGTCAAAAGGGGCTTTAGTTAGGCCTGAATAAATACTCTGGACCTATTCTGTCTGGGGGCTTTTATTTTCATACGATTTACATAAGAGCACTCAATAGGTTATTCAAAGGTTTGTTCTAATAAAAATGTTAACGTGCCTATTCGAATTCAGTTTCTTTAGTTTTCGAGGCTTTAAATATAAAATGGCTGTCAAGTGTTTATCTCAAACACATTTTCTGAGGTATATTTTAGTATATTGGATATTTCTAAAATGTTGGCCGCTTGTGTATTAAATTTTGTATTATCTTGCGACTTGTTTTATCTGTCTATTCTTATAACATATTTACGAGGAATCAACACATAATTTGTATGTTAGTTGGCGACTCGGCTACTTGTGAGTTTACGACATACTGTACGAGTTTAAATCTTTTCGAGATAATGTTAGGCCTTGGCTCACTACGCTGATCTAATACGGGTTGATAGATTCCACATTTTTGAAATTCTCGCGAAGTACTATCAAGTACACCGGTTACATTACAATTTACAATGTATTCCTTCGCCGTTAAAACAATCGCTTGTAAATGCTTCGAAATGGGCGGCGGTGGTCACTTGCCAGGTGAATCGTATGCTCGTCTGCCCCTTATAGATAATATATAAAAATAAATTATAATCGGAGATGTACTCTCTGCTATCGAAACCAACTGCCGTCTCGGCAATCCATTTCGATGTTAACTTTACATCGTTCACTAAGCTAAGAACTGGTGTAAAAAATGACCGCAGCGAGTTTCCTCAAAGTTACCCAACTCGAAGAGCGAAAGCATATTTTTTTTAATAAACAAAGCAAAGTTACGAACATGGGGAAATGTGGAAGAGATTTTTAAAAATACATGTTTAAGATAAAAGTTGACTTGGCGAGCTCGTACCAAGTACACCATTAAAACGTAATTTTGATACAAAATTCAAAATTCCTCCATCGCGCCGCGTGGATTTACGAGCTCTACGTGAACCAACTTACATAATTACGTGCCGAGCTGAAAAATTACATTGTTATAATCTACCGCAATAACTGACGGCCGGGGATCTGTTCTAATGCACAGCAGTTTTAGCGGATCTACATTAATTACGTCATATTGGGAGTGCTTTCTTAAGATTTGTAAAATAATCGAATTTTTCGTCTTCAAAATAGACGCGCTAAAGTCTCTATTATAACAGGCTGCATAGTCGGGGCGACGTCACAACACCGAACGTTTAATACCTTTTCTTGTATCGTAAGAAAGACATACTTTACTCCACTCTACACTATTGTTCGAAAAATTATTCAGTTAAGACCAATATAAATGTTTGCGTGGCCCACAAATATTTGATTTGGGTCTGATACCCACGAAACAAGACTTGGTATTTAGTGTATATCGGGTGGGATTGTTGGATGTAATATAGTATTAGTAAGCCTTTCATCTTAATTTAAACTTCTACTAGGTACAAAATGCAAGTTTTCCATGTGGTTCTAAATATTTTTATAAAATTTATATATCGTTGTCCCCAGGTTGCACCGACAATGGGCTGAATCCTAACGGCGTGTCGGAGCTGGACTACACAGACGTGGAGCTGGGGCTGACGCCGCGAGGGCCTCGCTTCGACGTGGCGCACTCCAAGAACGTCACCGCGCTGGTCGGCAAGACGGCGCAGCTCAACTGCCGCGTACACGACCTTGGCAACAGAACCGTGAGTAGAACAACTCAAATAATTTCAAATGTCATTTGATTTCATTTTTATACTGCCTCGGTGGCTCAGTTATACTATGGTATGATTACGACGCTGAGGTCTCGGGTTCGAATCCCGGGTTAGGCAAAGTGATATTGTATATTTCTATTCAGTATCAGCCGAGGGTTAGAAATTTACCCCGTTGCCCGAAAATGCCCGGTTTGGCTATAAGCTCGCCCCCTATCACATCGTGGGACGGAACAAGCAAGGCGAAATGTGGTTATCCTCCACCCACCCCTTCTGAGAAAAAGGTGTGAGTTTATGTCGGTACGTCATTTGTTTTTTATTTTTGAGTTTAGAGTAACGATTTACTATATTCGATTTCCAACATGTGGAAAATGATTTCGTCAATGATGGCAAAATATATATATTTCCTAGTCAGATTAAAGAATAAAATCAACGAGTGCAATAATTGTTGTGTAGGTGTTTTTGGGCAAAGATTATCTGTCTGTTCCTTTTCCTACTATTTTGTCTCACTTCTTTATTGTATCATATTATAACTTTTTTGATCACTTTTATTTGGCTATTGACTATTCTGTTCTTAAGCAAATAGCGATTTTCATAATAAATATATAAGGATTCTTGGTTTATTCATAAGATTTCTGTGATCTATTCTTAGATGCCATAGTACATTCATTATAAATGGATTGGAAGAGGCTCCTAAGAACGAACCTCTTAGAACTCGCCAGATATTGGCTGACATAAGACAATTATAACTTACGTTTAATTAGTTTTCATCTATAGCGTTCTTGATCGAAGTAATTTTCTATATGACAAAGTTAATATTGAGTTGAGAATGGAAGTTTTAATAGCTATTCTTGGCAGTATTGTAATATGTCATTCAATTATTTGATGTAATTACAAAGGATCACTCACCCACGCTTTCCTTAATGACAATATACCCTTAATAATTATTATTAAAGAACGTTATAGAAATTAAAATTCTATTTGCGCCTTTGTATAAATTGTAGTATTTTCCATACTCGGGTTTATTTTTACTTCTAATGTATTTTATTTTACCGAATAATCAGTATTTCATAGGGGAACCCAGAGAATATTTAAGTTGCACTTTGATATATATCTCATTAGCTTTCTCCACATTTTTATATTGTTCATACAGAATACTACTGGCTTCTTCCGTGTTAAATATGTTATGAATTTTAATTACTTATTGAATAAGTTTTTATTGAAAATCTTAGACAATCTATTCGCCACTTGGATATTTAACCTAAAGCTCAACTGCTCATTTTAAACACACCAGTCTCAAAATAAAGGACAAGTATTATCTCAACGTCTTCATCCGAGTAGATAAACGTTGCTCGTAAGAGCATTTTCAAACAATATCCACCTGGACAGCTGTTTATGGCCGTACAGCCGTAGTGCGGACTACTTCGTGAAATTATGATGTAACAACAAATAAGTCTGCTCGCATTTTGTAAGTTGGCTCAACTTCAAGCGTGCGGGTTTTATGGCGTAAGTTTTGTAGTTTGAATATGTGGTAAGTGTATATTATGACTTGTGTTTTAAATTCATACACCCAGCAGTCATATCACAATATGACACTAAGTGCCGAGGGTATCAGAAACTACGAGAGACTTTCAGTTTTACAACAAGTTATTGTGAATAGCACATACATACATACATAAACTCACGCCTTTATCCCAGAAAGGGTAGGCAGAGGCGCCACCAGGACACCCACATTTCGCCTTGCATACACGGAACATATTCCGTCCCATGATGTGATAGGGGGCGAGCCTATCGCCATATCGGGTACAAATTCCTGACTCCGGGCTGATAATTAATAGAAAAACCCAATATCACTTTGCCCGATCCGGGATTCGAACCCGAGACCTCAGCTTTGTAGTCGTACCGTAGTACAACTACGCCACCGAGGCAGTCTACATACATACATTTATTATATTAGTCTCACTGTGGGAATCAAACCCACCGCCTCTTATTTGTTGTCAATCGAAGTATCTACAAAAATCCATAAAAATATATGAAAATGCCATATTTTTTAATTAATTTTGTCAATGAATTTAATTAAAAAAAAAGCCTGTTCTATCGAACAGAAACTGAAAAATAGGCGTCGAGCGAAATTATTAAACCGTATATATCATCTTAGCCGCCTGTCTCAGAAAATTCGCCAAAAAGTCATGAGAAATTAAGATAAATTTTTCGGCAGAGCGGGCAAAGCCTCTTATCGTCTAATCTGAACATAGGTCGTAATTTTCACGCACATTTACATTTGACGACAAAGCCTTAAAAAGTACCAAAAAGAGCTTGGTTAAAATATTTATTTTTACACAAGAAAAAAAAACAGGCCAAATAAGCCATTGCGTCATGTTTTGCTCTGTTAATTTGCTGTGTTTTGTTATACTCGTATTATATTATCGTGCTTCTTCGCTGCAAAGGCTTAGGTTTTGTGTTTTCTTAATTTGTGAATGCTGGACGAAGGAGTGAGTTTTTGTTTTCTGGAATTATAGTGTACCGTTAAAACGCTCATAATCGAGCGAGTCATTCTGCTTTTATTGAACATTCAGGCTTTTCTTCAATGTTTATTTGTATATTTTTATTACAAACGCCCACCGCTACTTACGCAAGGTCTCAGGTAGGTGTTAGGTAATTCAGTTTATGTGTGTTTTAAAATGGTAAACAGAAAACCATGAATTTACTCGGGAATTACAAATAAGTCAATAGAATTAATGTCGGTATATTTTGTAGTGTTCATAAAAATAATGTTGCTTACTAAAAAGAGATACGGGTTAGTAGAAGTTTTTATATTACCTATATTAAGCTAAAAATAATAAAAATAACAGAAATGAACTCTTGCAACCACTATTACTATTAGCTTCATTTTCAACCAAATTTTAACTTGTTAAAATATCATAAAATTATTTTGACTTTCTTTATCTACTAGCCAATACATATCACTTTCTTAACAAAGAAACAAAGTCTTAAAGTGAATTTTATTCCAACACCATGCAAATGTAAATGTAACAAGCAAATGTAAACAAGTTGTTTCATTTTACAGCCGAAGGCGCCTATTCACGATGTAGTATTTTTTCAGATGTATTCTTTCATCCATTAAGAGGCAATTAGAGCTATACGTTTTTCCATTTATAAACGCGGAAAGCGATTTCGGTTTTCCTTCTAACGTTCCTGTGTTTTCTCCTTTGATGTGTTTCTTTATCTTGAGTAATTGATTTATATCCCGAGGTATTTTCGCGGCCATTTCGATTTAGTTTTTGCAAATAAACACACAATAATTATGTTTTATTCTAGTATATTTATTACTTATATTGGTTTGTTTTTTATATAATAATGTTTAATTATTTATTCAATTTACCATAATGTCTAATAATAATATATTTATTTATATTAATAGCCAAATCTCTACATTGGCTTCGAAATTCATTAAATATTCTAAACTATAAAATTCATTGTACAAGAAATTAATTATACTCGGAATTATTACACCAGGTTTTACAAGTTTAGGTTGGACATATTGACGATAAAGTTATGTTTTTTATAAATAAACAAGCTTAACTAGTTTGCATCGGATAGAAAGTTGACAACCGCTGCCAAAAAAAACTACAATATACAGAAGAGAATAAACGGGATAAGAATGGGAAAATAGGGCTCTTTGGGCCTCCAGTTTGCTAATTGGAAGAAATAGGACACCAATGTTGTCACTTCACATAAATGTTCCGAATAACAGGGCTACCATGATTGGACTTGATTTGTGTTGTAGCGTGGCTCTATTATTTTTTCTTAAAAAACCTTACAGCTAATGCTTAAAATGGGTCTAAGGAAAAATTTACGTAGCAGAAGATCAAATAAAAGCTTTCACTAATATACTCTCTCTCGCTCTCTCTTTCTCTCCCTTCTTAGCCTCAGGAAGTCGACTGCTAAACACATTATTATGGATGCCCAATACACAAAAGATAAATATAAATATTAAAATGTAATTGTTATTGTTTGTCCAGGTGTCATGGATCCGCCACAGAGACATCCATCTGCTGACGTCAGGCCGGATGACCTACACCTCCGACCAGAGATTTATCAGCGTTCATAACCCACACACCGAGGACTGGATACTCAAAGTAAGTGTATATTCAGGGTAAAAAACTGCACCTAGTATAAGTGCTAAACTATTAAATAGCCAGGAACTACAATGTCTTGGCACTTGAATTATTATTTTATAGTTGTAGCGCAAAGTGATTACACATCTCGTGATGGTAAGTGCAGTACAATCTAGAGTATTGATTGACACTAAACGATTATCTCTCATCATTCGGTACAACACCATTACCTAAAGTGTCACTCAATTCCTAAGATCTGGGATCTAGTTGTAGGAAGGAAGGAACTTGTTGGTAGTAAAACTCTCCCACAGCGTGGTGTAATATAATACAAACTAAAGAACTCTTTGGTTCGACTGAGTGATCATGTTGCCATTTTACTAGACTAACAAAGAGATTCAAACGGACTAGATGGTGCGCGCAGTTTACTTTAGATAGTTAATACAATTAAACTATCGTGCTCGATACCGGACACAGACTGTATCAGAAACACCAAAACCACGACTCTATTTGATGGGTAATAATTTTATATCATATTACCTATACCAGGTCTACGACACTGTAAGCCAGCAAGCATAGTTACGAAAAATAAAATCAAGGTTAAAACTCTTAAGAGTATCAAAGCTTTTCGTGAGATCGAGGTCATTTTGCTTGCAATCCATCACGGTAGGCCGTGTTAAGATCAATAAGCTATTAATCATTACTAACCTCAGATATTCGATCCCGGCCAAGAGGCTCATTATATTTAGAGCAACGAATAAGATTACGATGACCTTAAACGACCTAGATTACGGCATTATCCCATCCAGTGTCAGACGGTAAGCCCTTGGCAAGTTTAGGGCTGGATCTAGGTTCTAGGTTGGATAAGGCCATTAAATAGTTTTTATTGAGCTTGCAGGATTCCCTTTTCCGTGTACAAATAAAGCTATGATATAATTTTGCTATGGTTATCTTGAATAGTCGGTTATGGTTGAAGATAATGATGATGCAATTAGGACATTTGCTTACGCTATATTATTTTCTTATTGATATAAAAATGAATCACAGTTCATGGAATTCAAAATTAATAATTAGATCATGGCAAACACTCCATGACACAATTAGGGACATGTGGTATGTTAATAAACGAAAGGCACTCCGAGAGAATAGTTCTTGTAATGTGTTTTTATTTTGAGTGTATCTCATGAAACCGAAAAGACTCTAATATTTTTCTATATACACAAGACACGTAACTACAGTCAGGACTATATGACTGACTCTTTAGTTTTGATTTAAAAAAGGTCTTTGTCTTCAGAGGCTCCGGCCAGGCGCCTCGACTCATCATAAAACTAAAGGCGTATGAAAAAAAGTGTAGGAAAAAGGCATATCACTACACATAAGCTCTACGCTTAATGAAACGTCTTGGCAAAGGGCGGGCAAGAGAATGATATGCGCAGTATGTTAATTATTCAGCCGATGTTTTGGCTACACGCTTCAGATGCTTACTGTCGATTATCTTACTTGTGTTTTGTTTATTAATGATGGAACGTTTCAGGCACGGTTGAGTAACGTCAAGAAAGATTAAGATAATATTGTGTAACATGTTATTCTTAAAGAGAACGTGAACCATGATATTTTTGATCTATAGAGTTTGATACAAAGATATTGAATTGATAACTACATTATTTTTCATAGCAACTGAATCAACATGGGAAAATCAAAGGGATTTTTTGAGCTGGTTTTAAATTCTTAATTAGTTAGTCCCTGAAAAACTCTAAAATGTTGGTTGATACCATGTGAAGGATCTTGAATAAAGATGCAATAATTAATAACACTGATATCATGTTATGTTAAGGAAGGGAGAATATATTAATTTATAAGATAGCAGCATCTCCGTGGAGCTGAGTTTTAGACAATACAAACAATGGTTTTTTAGATTTACGCGAATGTTACACATTGAAATAAAACTATTTTTTACGGATTTTATCGCGATTTAGTTTAATTTTTACATTTTTTAACTTCCCGACGTTTCGATTGCTTTTCAGCTTTCGTGGTGTCCGCCCCGTGACCACGAAAGCTGAAAAGCAATCGAAACGTCGGGAAGTTAAAAAATGTAAAAATTAAACCAAATCGCGATAAAATCCGTAAAAAATAGTTTTATTTCAACAATACAAACAACTTAAGGGCTGAAACTGACAGCAGAAATTGTATGCTTCTTAGCTACTTATTCCAATTATTAAAGTCATCTGTAAATTTTATTTTTACATTATAATGTGTTTTTTGAATTAACAAAGGCAACAATAAGTGTCATTGATCTAGAAAAAAACAAGCTGATAACAGAAATAGTATTCAATAATTGCCATTAAACTGAATTATCATAATCTATTTATTATTATAAATTGTACATCTATAAAACAATGCATCAGCGATCTGGTTTATGCAATACAAATCACATTAAAATGAATCCAACAAATGCACCTGCATGTCACAATCGATATCTTACACAAGCATACAACAATCGAGCCAAAACTTTAAAACAAAACTTGCATTTGTTACAAAAGTAATTTTTCTCCGCAGATAAGATTCCCGCAGCGGCGAGACTCGGGCGTGTACGAATGCCAAGTCGGTACAACGCCACCTATCGGCCACCGGATGTACCTCTCCGTAGTCGGTAAACACATTTTATACTTGAGACATCGTTAAGTGATATTAAACATCTTGATACTCGTAATGTACATTATGCCTGAAGTGTGTAAATGGAAAATGCTGGTGCTATAAATATATTTTATGTTGTATTTTCTTGAATATTTTGCTGTTGGGCGAAGCTTTTTGTATTTGGTTTCATTTGAATTCAATCCACGTAATATTTATAAATTTGCAATTACAACATTACAAATAGTATAAGTGTAATATTTACATGGACATTTAAATGTATTCAAAAGCAGCAATGATTACTTCCTTTTTTTTAGTACCAATACCTCCAGGCACATTAAAGTGATTTCCTAGTCACTTTAATGTACCTGGAAGTAAATGCGATGCTACAGAATAGAGTATCCACAGGCCCGGGCTTGTTATCTTTTCGGTCGTTACAATAACACAGGCCTGCTAAAATATACACAAGCAGGAATCCATGCATGACACTTGCGGTACCTGTGACGAATCTTTACCATCACACTGCTTATGTACGTGTGTACTGTCTTTGCAAATAAAAAGTGTATATAGAAATAATAAATATAGATTTACGGTACATCATAGACCTCACGTTTCACAGACGGTGTTCAACCAACTGCGCCACGGAGGTTGTCAAAATAGTTATAAAATGGGACAAAAATAGTACCTACGATCCCTGTATAGTAAAAGTAGTAGAAATTAAAACCTTGTAAGTCTGTTAATTCACAAACAAGTGTTATTTTTATCCGAAACGCGCTTCCTTCATTAAATCACCCGGAAGCTGAGATAAGCTTTCTCGCTGAAAAATTGGACGTAATTAACTTTCCACCCAGAATATATATTACGCGTTTCATTATGAGCAAAAAACTTAATTAACTACTCTAAATTATTAAGTTCTTAGTAGTTTATGAATATTGAAAGTACAATTATAACGTTAACCTCGGTTTAGGAAAATGTTTTTGGTTTTCTATAATGATTTAGTTTCAAGAGTTAGAATTTTATATAACGTAATTAGGGATTGCAATCCCGCAGCTCTTTCAATCCCGCGGGATCGATATGCTGGACCGATCGATCCCGCGCGGATCCCGCGGGATCCCGCATTATTGGTATTATATTTTAAAACCGAATTAAATGAAACTAGGTTTTCTTTAAAAAAAAATTCAAAATGTCTTACATTATGCAACATGAAATAATTTATTTCCTAATAAAATAAAAATAATTAAGTTCAAGAAATCAATCAACCATTAAAAACTTAAATTTGCTCTTATTTCTATTCTAATAACAGTTTTATAATATTTTTAATTCAGTCTCATTTATACCGGGTATATCAAGACTGCGACCGAAAACGAAGCCAGGTGGTAGTTTAAGTGGTTACAAACACGATGCAAATAAAAAAATCACCAAAACATCGACAGATATTTTTTAGAATTTGTTTAAAAATCGTCTTGTTTGGGTGGTAAATTCAGAAACATGATCATATTTGCGAAGACCAAATATGAATCTGATACAGAAATTTTGAAGACGCTCAAGCTTATTAAGTTGGTCCTCGGTGAGATCTACATAGCTGACATCGGCATAATCAAGGATAGGGAGAAGGAGAGTTTGTGCAAGTGAAATCTTCGTGGTGGTGGGTAGAAGATTGCTTAACCTTCGCAAGGACCTTGCCGAAGCAAACAACTTTCGACTAAGCTCACAAAGCTGCGGACCCCAAGTGAAGGACCTATCGAGTAGTAAGCCTAATTTTTTTACAGTGTCACTGTATGGGATGGTAGTACCATTGCAGTAGACAGATGGTAGTTGATCCCAATTTACTTTTGAAACCATCCTGGGGCTCCCAACTACAATTACCTGGGTTTTGGTTGGATTAACCATTAATCCAAAGGTCTTACTCCAATCACAGATCCGTTGTATATCTGTGTTAATTATTGCTACAGCATCAACCATCTTGTCCAAGGACGCTCGAGTGTAAATTTGGAGATCATCTGCGTAGAGGTGGTAGGAGGAGCAAAGATGATTGGTTATAGAATTTATAAAGACTGCGAAAAGTAAGGGTGATAGCACGCCGCCCTGTGGAACGCCAGCAGCGGGGCACCAGGAAGAAAAACTTTCCTCAACACAGATGCGTTGCCGGCGTCCAAACAGGTAACTACGAAACCAATCAATTGCCATTGGAGATATGTTAAGAGAACCTAGAACGCTAAGCAACACATCAAAATCGACAGTGTTGAAGGCGTTGCTGAAGTCTAGCAGTGCTAAGACAGTCAGCTGACCTTGCTCCATGCCCGATCTGATGCCATCCGTAATATGAGTCAGGGTGGTAGTAGTATTATGCCCAGAACGAAATCCGGACTGGAGAGGATTAAGGAGATTGTTACTAGAAAGGAAATCATTAAGCTGGGTATGGATCAAACGTTCAAGGACTTTGGACAGGAATGGAAGAATAGAAATAGGACGAAATTCAGATAGTACAGACGCCTTAGATTTTTTGGGAACTGGGATTATATGGGCTTCTTTCCAAGCAGTAGGAAATATCCCTGTGGAAATGGAATGGTTAAGGATGTGGCAAATGATGGGAAGGATTTCGTCTAGGATAGGAAGAATCATATTACGGCTGACACAGTCGCTTCCCATTGCATTAGATGAAATAAGCGTAATGGTTCTCCTGACATCACAAGTAGCAAATTGTTTAAGAATAAAAGGAGAAAATTCAGGAGTCTTAATGGTAGTAAGATGCTTAATAGTATTATCTTTAGTCATCGAGTCAAAATACGATGGACAAGAGAAATGATTGTTTAGGGAATTTAAATCAATGGATTTAGGAATTGAGTCTTGTTTAGGTTTACCCACTCCTAATGTCTTGAGAAATTTCCAGACTTTAGCTGGATCTCCATTTTCAACCGAGTTGTGAATGTGTCGGCGTTGAGCATTCCTACACACCTTGCTGCAGTGATTCCGAATAGTTACGTACTTTAGCCAGTTTGTTTCATTGGAACGGCGTTTATACCTGGACTTGGCAGACGCTTTTTTACGCAGCAGTTCTTTGATTTCGGTAGTGAGCCAAGGTGATGGTAAGTGTTTTACTTTAATTGGCCGAATAGGTGCATGCTTATCAAATAGATTAGTCAAACTGCTATTGAAAATATCGACCTTGCCATCAACACAATCCAACTGAAGGAGCGAACTCCAGTCAATGTCGCTGGCATCCCTGCGAAGATTAACAAGATTTATACCCCGAAAGTTTCGCTGCAAGAGCACTCTGGGAGAGGGCTTAGGAGGACGAATACGATAGGATAGGAACAAGAGGTCATGGTAGGAAAACGCATCAGCAGCACATTGACCATGTTTAGCAACGTGGTTTACAGAAGAAACAAAAATAAGATCTAGAAGGGAAGGAATGCAGTTAGGAGAGTGATGGGTTGCAGAAAGAGGAAGAATAGAAAGGTTGCAGGATCGGATAGTATTTGCGAGGGAGGCGGAACGACGGTCATTCTTAAGGAGACAGGTATTAAAATCACCTGCTTTGTGTCTGAAGTCACTAATACTACCACCTGGCTTCGTTTTCGGTCGCGGTCTTGATATACTCTGTATAATGACTAATAATACAATCACAATCTAGATGCTATTACTACTATGAGTACACCTATGGTGATAACTTATGAAAATACGCTCGTAAAAAACAAATGGCATAGTCTCATCTCCGAGCCTTCTGAGTGAACTGCAAATATATCCTGATGCTCAAAATGCTGAAAACTAGCTACATGTGTGCTTGAGGCGTCCTCTAGTCGTCGCTCCTTTGCGAGGAGCGGCAAAGTCACGCGCGCGCCACTCGCGATTTTACGCGAAATTTCTCGAAAGTTTTAGCGCCAATTTTCAAATATTTGCGGGATCCGCGTTTTGAAGGTGCGGGATCCGGCAGACCAATAAATGCAGCGGGATCCCGCGGGATTGCGGGATCCCGTTTTGCGGGATTGCAATCCCTAAACGTAATTAGGTACAGAAATATATTTTCTTATCACAAAAAAAAGCAGTTACTTGTGAAATGATAAAATAATTACGACGTGACGGTAAAAAGTAATTGTAAGAAAACTTATACATAAAGGAGTTCTACAAAATAATTTTACAACTATAATTATCAATATTTGATAGCCTCCGTAGCGCAAATGCTTATCATACTGGCTTAAAAACGAAAGATATTAAATTAAATTCCCAGATCGACTGAAATGTTTATGTGCTTCGCTAATATTTATTTTTGCCTCCGGCTTTGCAAACCGTTAATTCTCCCGTAGTTTCTAATATCCACGACATAAGTCGTCATCTAGCTGTGGGTTCAGAACAATGTGTGTTTGATGGTGCATTACCATTTAATATTTTTATTTACAGAAAAAACTAATATTGTCTATTAATATAACGTAATAAATTATTAAACATTATAATCACTTTAATAAATTTCACCGAACATAATGCTTCAAATTTGGTATACTAATGACACCCAATTTAAAACACCCCATCTCTTACAATTTCTCGACGTATCAAGTCTGAATATTCTCAAGTTAAAATATCCACTTAAAACTACCAAGCATTTTAGTCCCAAATTACTTGTAACACCCATCTTGGATAAATACAAGTAATTTGGCTCAAAAGCGATGTTTAACTACAGATAAAGTTGAATATTTGACTTGGAAACTTTGCCACGCAGGCCTCTTTGAGAATATTTGCTTATGTATTAAATACTTTGCAAGTCGAAAGTGTTTATTTTAGTATCACTGCGTAAAGACGTGTTCTCCTAAAGGCACTATAAGGTCACGCTTATGTTTTTTAAAGTAGACAGACCTTATAAAACATTTTATGGTCTATTTTTCTTCACGTTATTTTCCTTCGCCGTTAAATAGCGAGGTAATGTTAATTATTGACTGTTCAGTCATTTATTTTCATAAAAATTCCAATACAACAACGAAACTTAAGTAACCGTTGTGGTGTCAGCGATACCGTCTTTTATCGGATAAAATGTATTTCAATCATAACTATTCAAAAAGTCAAGTTACAGTTTTAAAATTCAAAACTATTTTAAAACTGTATCACTGCCCTCTATAGTCTATACCTACCCTAATGTGTCAAAGGCGTAAGTTTATATAAGTAATACTATGCTTCTCCACCAGAGCCCGTGACGACAATCCTGGGCGGGCCTGAGTTGTTCATCAACACGGGGAGCACCATCAACCTGACGTGCGTAGTGCAGCACTCGCCGGAGCCGCCGCCCGCGATACGCTGGACCCACAAGGAGGAGGTAAGGCTTTCACGTGAACAAAGGGGAGATGGACCTATCGTACAAACTGTATAAAACAAGGATACAGTTCGTTATGTTCGACAAACGAGCAAGCAGTTCACCTGATGGCATGTGACCACTTCCTCCCATAAACATCCACAACGCTTAGATCAAAGATCATCAACACATCTTTGATCTAAGCGTTGTGGACCGGAAGAGAAAAAGGGTATCTAGCAATCTTATTATAACTATGTTGGAGCTCAATTGAGTATATATTAGTCCGTAAACAATCCACTTCTGAGCAAGGGACTCCTCATCAGCAGAGACAATTTTAAGTCATTCGCAATATTCGTTCTTACACGAGTTCAAGAAACAATAATCCACAATGATTTGTTTATAGAATCGCGACCCAAATGGTGTAGCAAATCAATTCAAACTTTGAGAAATGTCCTTTTATCTTTTATACATACATACATGTTCAAAAATAACTTGGCACAAACAATTGGGCCTCAAGAAAAGGGACGAATATCCTGTGTTTTGGGTACTGATATTGAAGATTTGTGAGTTAAAATTAATTTGTTGTATTGCGTATCGATGAAAGGTAAGTAATTTAAAGGGTTTTTTTTTATCGTAACTCTGATCTAACAGTACGAGTATCTACGTTTTTGACGAGGGATCAGGCCAACGAATTATAAATTAACTTTCTGCGTACACTGTAGCTTTGATCCGCAAAGGGGTAAAATGAATAATATGTTTACGTCAAATAAAGTCGGGGTAGCGTAGTTAATAATAACATGTAATAATCTGTTTTTTAAATAAACACATAATACAGGAATAATCCTTGTAGTCTAATTACATTATTTAAAAATAACAAAGGACCTATGAAGACCCTGTTTTTGGAATAAACATATTATGTCGTAAAATTATTGATGATAGACAATCTCAAATATTTCTGTAAGATAAAAAGCTTAGATTCTATTATAACACGATACTGTGAACTAAATTTTGGTCGATTCAACCATCTTACTTGTGAATTGAGAAATTAATCTCATCAGTTATGAGTCATTGTCGAAATTTTATTTCTGAATATAAATAAAATGAGCAATTAATTTAAACATCAAACATTCGAAATCAAATATGTAACGGTTGAAAAATGTTTTAATAAATTTTGATAAGATCGGGATCAATGAAAAATCCTCAGATTAAGGAAAAGTTAAAACCTGTATTTCCAATCCCATTTTCCGAGAAAAAACAATATGTAAGCAGTGGAACGGCTTTAAAATATTTAATATATCCGTTATTGAAAAAGTAATTTCGTCATAATCGACAAAGGACAGAAACGACACAAGAATATAATAACTGGCAATGGCACAATGTTTGCAACAAATTGAACAATCAGACTGGCGGGAAATTTGGCGCGGTGTCCCACTGCGCGGAAAACTTTGCCGCCCAGTTTTATTTACAAGGCAAGGCGGATTTGAATCCTTGCCAGTCGGAACGTGAGCGGGGCACACTTACATTACTCTGACGTGGCCATAAAGTTACAGGAGCGTGACAAGGTAGGGGTGATTGACAAATTGGATAGAAATTGAAAAGTAAACGTTACTTAATTCTGATAGGAAACAATTTAAGGCCTGAAAATAATATCTATGTAATATACATAAAATCATGTAATCTCGGCACCACCAGATAAGAACAGAAAAAAGTCCCATTTACACGGGAAGAGTTTCTCGCCTCGAAGATACGATTATCGTAACGATATAAAAAAGTTGCATCGTGTTACAAACGTTTGTCAGAACACAATAATCTATGGCAGTTTTGTCATGCTATAATGGCATACGATTCTCGCCGCAAGAAACTCTCTCTGTGTGAATGTGGCTTAATTCAACGTGATCTTCATAATATCCCTGAAAACCTTGATATTTTTTACTATCAAATGCAATCTTTCTATTCAAGCACACAGATATAAGCTTTAAGACATCTCCATAGAAATGATATACACAGTTTTGTTTCTCCGAATGCGCGCCACTCCCAAGGCATTGTTATGGCAATCGTCCCAGTTTTAAAAGTCGCGGACGGGATTGGTTTTGTCAATAATGATATTGACAAGTGGAGAAATGTCGCCGTGGGATGTAATGGGGACTCGTTTATCCCCTCTAGAGAAGGGGAGGGGTAGAGAAGGGGTCGCAATCTTCTTTTCAAGTGCTGTAGCAACGGTCTGTCGTTCCGTTTATGTCTTTCGTTATGGCTTCAGTTGTGATTGAACAATGAATGGCTTGTTTTGTTTTTATTTATGTTATTTGTCATTATGTTTATTTTATAGTTTTTGCGGTTTTACAATAATTCGTGTACTTGTTAGGTATCTTTTTAGATAAATATTATGCCAGATTCCACGATATCAAAGAAGTGGTTTCTGGACTGGAGGCCCTGTACAGGCAAGCAAAGTGTCAAAGTGTCGGACGCCCACTTACAAGGTGGACGGCCAACCTGGTTAACATTGCAGGATGTCGCTGAATGCAAGCTGTTACCAACAGTTCGATATGGAGATCCTTGGAGGTGGCCTATGTTCAGCATTGAACTTCCTGTGGAGAGATATCAACATTTTATCTTCATATTTTGTTATCAAACTATCGATGGAGGTTAAAAGTTCAGGATTCACAAAAGGCATTAATCAGACAAAACAACATTTGTTTAAGATGCTGATATTTTTTATGTACATTTGCCCATCATGGATAAACATCAAACGAAATTTTATTTTGAAATAGGAAACGCTAACTTTCTGAGTATATAGCCGATGGTATAGGCGCTGCAGCGATCGGTCGACAATTTTCCGGAAGGCACACAAAAAGTCTAGTTACTACAGTTTCTAGGATCAAATCTACCCTCCGGCGCACAATATACGAAGTTGTATCGATTGCTGCTAACATATTCAACTTTTAACTAACCAACTTTCTGATTTATTGTAAGTTTGGCATGAGGGGATCATAGCGATGCATGAATTTTCGTGATACTGGAGTACAAAATATATTTTGAACAATTAATTGTTGTTTGGTAAATGTGAACTCTCGTATAGAAATCATACTATGTTTTTGGGATAGAAAATGCCTATTATAATTGCTTTTCTGTAATAGGAATAAAATATCATGTACGATGTCTAGGTCTCTTTTATGATTATAAAAGGGTTTAGTCTTATTACGGAACGTGTTGGTTAGAGTTTTTACATGTTCTAAATGCTTCCATCAAATTTGAAATGCATAAAAATTGGAACGTAATAATAATAGTGAGAAATAACTGAATGCAGGTAATCGCTAAGAGATCAGTGTGTAATTTCTTGTAAGGCTTAAGTTCAGCAGTGAACCCTTGGGCGATGATTGTCAAATTATATTATAACTAGCATTTGCCCGCAACTTCGTCTGCGTGTTTAAGCTAATGTAGACCTTATATCGCTAAAACTATGCCATTATAAACTTTACGTAAACTTTTAACAAAAATCATTTTAGCATTTTTATTTCCAATTC
Organism: Deilephila porcellus; assembly: GCA_905220455.2. Classification (NCBI taxonomy): domain Eukaryota; kingdom Metazoa; phylum Arthropoda; class Insecta; order Lepidoptera; family Sphingidae; genus Deilephila; species Deilephila porcellus. Next base: position 12,671,288 of record LR999988.1, read on the forward strand.
TGACTCTGAGTTTAGATTATTGGATCAATGGGTCCGTCAGTTGTCGATTCAGAGACCAATCGGATCAATACATAAACGGCCTTATTCATATACAGTTTTAAAACCTATTTTAGGTATCGAATATTTGTTTTCTCGCTTAAACTGAATTGAAAAGTCGTTCGAAAGGGACAAAAGTTAAATATTCATAAGAATAACTTCAGCAGTTTTATTTTCTATACAAATTTTTCAACCCTTATTTTTACTCAAATTAACCCTAATTTAAGTAAACAGAGTACGCACTTATTTTTTATTTTAGATGTGTAATTATAGTGTCAAGTTTGAAATCTGCAACTTCAGCGGTTGCGGTTTTCCATACAAATTTATTTTACCCTTTTCACCCCCTTAGGGGTTGAATATCCAAAAATCCATCCTTAGTACTACCCTACATCACAATCGGAACCCCTGTGTAAAATTTCAAGTTCTTAGCTTCAGTAATTTCGGCTGTGCGTTGATCCAGCAGTTCGGTTTTACAATACTTCAACCCTTATTTTCACTCCTTTAGGGTTAATTATAAGAAAAGAGAGTATGCAGTTGTTCTTGTTTCTAGATGAGTTACTAAAAAGTCAAGTTTGATATCTGCAACTTCAAGGGTTTCGGTTTTCCATACACCAGTATTTTACCCTTTTCACCCCCTTAGGGGTCGAATTTCCAAAAATCCTTCCTTAGTGCTACCCTACGTCACAATAGGAACCCCTATGTAAAATTTCACGTTTCTAGCTCCAGTAGATTCGGCTGTGCGTTGATCGGGTAGGAAGGAAATCACCCAGTTTCTAAACATTTCAACCCTTATTTTAACCCCTTTAATGTTAATTTTTAGACAAATAAAGTATGCAATTATTTTTGTTATTAAATGAGTTATTAAACTACCAAGTTTGAGAATTGTAACTTCAATGGTTTAGATTTTCCATACAACAGTTTTTAACCCTTTTCACCCCCTTAGGGGTAGAATTACCCAAAATCCCTTCTTAGTGCTACCCTCCGTCACAATAGGAATCTCTGTGTAAAATTTCAAGTTCCTAGGTCCAGTAGTTTCGGCTGTGCGTTGATAGGTCAGTCAGTCAATCAGGTTCCTCTTTTATATATATAGATACATCTACATTTACTTTAAACTAGCTACAAAAGGCACTATACGATACGAGTTCGATAAAGGGCTTGGGTAATGTGTAAACAATAGACGTATTCTTCAGGAGATAAACTACGACTCGCCCCGCGGCGGGGTGTCGGTGATCACGGAGAAGGGCGAGACCACCACGTCTCACCTGCTGGTGCAGAAGGCGCGCGTGGCGGACTCCGGCCGGTACACCTGCGCGCCGGCCAACGCCAACCCTATCTCCGTGCAAGTACATGTGCTTAGCGGTGAGTGAAGCTCTATTATACTAGCAATACAAAGTTTGGAGGTAGACGACGTAATAAAGGTTACAAGGCGCTATGGAAGCCTTTGTCTTGCAGTGAACTTTCTATGGCTGAAGAAGAATACAAAGTTCTCGGTAGGTCAAATTGCGTATATTGGGAGAGGCCAAATCCCAGCGATGAATACGAATGAGCTGAAGAAAAATAATATAAATTTACAATGCTCCTAATGGTAATACCAAGTTTGTCGCAGTTTTGCAATCGGGTTAAAGTGTCCACCGATACATTTGTATTTACATTTTTGTTCTAGGGTTAACAATATGAAGATATTTTAAACATTTCATTGCAATCTAATTAGTACATGATATTCATATTTAAGTTTTGATAAAATTGAAACCTGCTTGTAACCGAATATACACATTGTGTGTGATTCACTATTTGCGTTTTCCTTATTAAGAAGAGGCGACTATCTAGGAGGATACAAATATCAAACACTTATAATTAAAGTCCTGAGATCCAAGGATGGTCTTTTTTAAGTTAGTTAGATAAATTACACAAAACTTGTGATCAATAATATGTGTAATCAATATTATAAGATAAAGGAAAATACAGCCAATTTTCAGTTGATAAGCGACCATGATCAAACTCCCTTTGACAAGGTTAGGTTCAAGCTTATTTAAACTGAGACCTTCCGTACCGCCAATGACCCGGTACTATTAATTAGAGCATAATTTCATGCGCCACCAGAACTTTAATTATTAGCATCCAACTTCATTCAAGCTCAATATAATAGCTTATAATTTTCCATTAATTTAGGATTCACATTAATTATAATATTAAATTAATTCACTTACACACATTTATGCACAGGGACTAAAAATTAATTCGCTGTAATTTGATATAGTTAAATGAGTGTCTATTACAAATACATTAATAATGTATTATACCGATTTTTGGTAATTGTATACCGAAACATTATTTTGGATTTTTTAAATATAAGTAAGTAGAAATCACATTTTTATACGCTACCAAAAATTATAATGGGTCTACGATGTTTATTAAATTGTACTTATGGAGTTTTAGTTCATATCAAGTTGAAATTACCCCTCTCCCCCTACAGATCTCCACTGCATCCTCTTGGTAGTGATATTTATTCAACGACTTTCTGCAGCCTTCATGACACGATTAAAGCCATCAATTTACTTTCAATCTAAACTAAATGTTTTGTCCCTACCCAGGCGAGCACCCAGCCGCGATGCAACACGGCGGACAACTCCGCATCCAGTACCCGATCTCAGCTGCCATGCTCAGCATCATCGTCACCCTCATGGGCTGCTACTACAAACAGGATATACGCGACATTTTATAATATTAGACGTGGATCGATTACTTGCACGCCACAAGCATTCTAGTAGTCTCATTTTACATTAAGAAACTGTTATTGTGCAAGTCTAGGTTTTGGTGATCAGATTCTGTACGGCTTCTTTTTTTTTTTTTTTTTTTTTATTGCTATGAATGACGAGACGAGCCTGCCATTCGCCTGATGGAAAGCGATACGACCGCTCATTGACAGTAGCAAAACCAAACAACACCATGAGTTACAAGGCATTGCTTGGCATTCCACTGCGCTCGCCATCCTGAGACATAAGATGTTAAGTCTCGATATGTCCAGTAGTTACTCTGGCTACAATGTCCTTCAAACCGGAACACAACAGTGCATTTACACTGCTGTTTGGCGGGAGAAATAGACATTGCGGTGGTACCTACCCAGGCGGCCTCTCACATATGAGAGACCTACCACCAGTAAAATTCTGGCATGTGAACGGAATAAACTTGGAAAATACTTTCTATACTGGCAAAACAAAGTGAATGTAATGCAACTGATGGCAAGGGCAGTGTCACTAAGATAGAATATCCGCTGGCGAAACAGAGGAATCTTTTATATGCTTGAAGCCATGATATTTTTTCGTTATTTGCAACCCGCTATGATGGGTTATCCATCATTACGTACAGTTTTCTCTATCCAGGGTGATAACAATATTCTATCACACACAATTTTGTTGTCTGGCGCCTATTGATACTTTATCTACACGGCACTGCACTTACAATCAGGAGCAGTGTACTTTGCGGTATCAGTATAAGAATACTCATAATGTTAGCGACCCTAAGTAGTAATACTTTTGCCTTACTTCAGCCAGAATACAAAGACCTGATGTAATATTAAAACATCTTAATACCAAAACTGTAGTCTTATACTGTACAATTTGTTACAAAAATTTAAAATCTTTATTGTTATATTCTCAAAGCAATCTGAATCAGCAATTTTGATAGATTTTACAGTATAAGGCTATGAGATAGAATAATATGTATAATGCCGAAAACAAATTAATAGTTTGACTATAATACCCTAAAGTAAGGCAAACTGAAAAGTGATCTTAAATCAATGAATCTATAGATTCAAATGGCCATAGTTAGTAGTTTAGTTTTAAAGACCAAGTACATCACACGTTCCTCAGGCGACGGAATAAAGACAGGTAAAGGCAGGGGAAGTTAATTTATAACGAATGATTTAGCTGAAATAGATTGATAAAATAAAGAGAACCAAATATTAGTTAAGAGGTTTTATTTTAAACATTAATTTATTATTTCATTCAACGGTGGATATGTCCAAATTGAACATAGCCGCCAGAACAAGAACAGTTATATTAAAAAACAACGAATTCTAAATATTGCAACAGCATCAATATACTGAATTGTATTATTAACAACAAGAAGCAGTGACTGCCATGCTAATGGACCTTTACGCTAAAAATTACGGCAGTCAATCAACTAAGATAGTTTTGAATAAAAACGAGATTATTTTCGAGCCAGCGTCTCTGAGAAGGCACTTGAAGCTTGTCAGCGTAGTAAGTGCATTTATTATCTCCCGCCCATCTTAGTAACTTTAATAAAGACGACGTGAACACAATTGGAAGAAAAATATGCTGCTCTAAATTGTGCATCCATTTTACTTTTAATACTTTCAACTGACGCTTGACCCGATTTCGCTTAGTTGCAAATTATAGTGTTTTCTTCCATTACTTTATCTTTCAGTTTAATATAATTGTTGATTTTTTGACATTGTTAAATGGTCTTCTATCGTCACTACATTTATTTTTATGGGTTCTTCCATTATGCACTTCGTAAACGTCATGTTATTTTATAAACAACTGAGTTGTGTTAAAACAACAATTCGTACGCTGTACTTGTTTATAATTAACTATAAAATTGATTCGTTACAAGATATTGCCTCAATATTTTTCTCTAATTTGTCATTTGGCTTGAAACATCGATCATGAATTAGGTATAACATTTTATTAAGTCTAAATTATACAGCATTGCGTCGTCGCCTATATAATTCATTCAAAGTTCAAGCGTCCCTTTTTGCGCAATTGTTATCCAATATTTCTCCAACATTATCAGCGTTGTATTAACATTTTCCCGGCATGTGACAGGATCGTTTTCCGGCCGAATTTCCCCCATTTTTCCCTGCTCAACATCTTCCTTCGCCCAAATCTCGACAGCAATATATTTTTTGCTTGGATGTATTCCAAAAAGTCACATTAATGGCTCTGTTTCAAAGGTTTTAATGGGTAGCAATTTAAGTGCTTTTTCTAGAAAAAAATCTAATAAAACCTTCTTAAGTAATAAATACAAAGAAATAAAAAGAGCAATTTTCTCTGAATGCAATGAAATACTATTCTAAGGCGGTGGAACCGTTTTAACATAAATCCGTTATGCTAAATAGCACAGTTTTCCCACTAACACAAAAGTGGAGTTTAATTTCTTATTCACGCAATTCCAAAAAGTCACAAGCGTTTTTAATAAAGTCTTAGCTTTCGAGCGTAGCATACCGCAAACACGCGGCCCTCATAAATAATGAATTTGCAGCTAAAAATCTCCAAGTGTACATAATACATGAGAGGTAATTTTTCTCGTGTAAGCCCTTCGCAAGTCGTTGAACCTACGTTGTACAAACGTAGGGTCGGGAGGATAAGGTTCGGTCAATATTGTTGTTGGGGGAAATAGGCATAGATGCGTGGACCGACCGTAATATCCTTTCCACGGTTTTGCATATTTGGTGTAGACTTTGGAAATTGTATAAGAAAAAACTATTATTTCTAATTTGTTTGTTATGAGGGTAATTTTCTTATTCATTGTTATTTTTTTTGGAAGTATATGTCAAAATATCGACTTGAATATAATTTATTCAATCGATGCCGATAACAGTAAATTGAGTTTTTTTTATTGCGATGAATGGTTTTTCGCCCGATGGTAAGCGATACGACTGCTAATGGATAGTAGCAAAACCAAACAACACCGTAAATTACAAAGCAATGCTTGGCATTCCACTACGCTCGCTATCCTGAGACATAAGATGTTAAGTCCCATTATGTACAGTAGTTACTCTGGCTACTATGTCCTTCAAACCGGAACACAACTGTAGTGCATTAACAAATGTTCGGCGGAAGTAATAGATATTGCGGTTGTACCCAGGCGTTCACATATGAGAGACCTACCACCAATAAAGTTTCTAAGTTTCTTGACCATGGAAACGAATTTTCTCCGAAGTTACTTGATGTATATATTTAGAAAACCATGTGTTATTTTCTATATGTTAAAATACTAAAGATATAATTGGTTTAGTAATTATTTGATTTCTGATAAAAGAAATTTATTGAAGAAGTAAAATGAAGAAATATTTACGTTGCAGTCATCTCTATTCGCTTTTCCACAGACCACAAAATATCTTTAGTTTAGAATCTACGAAGTTTAGTATTTTTAGCTTAACGCATCGTACCAAACTTAGCTGCTGAAACTAAAACTAGTCTACTATGAATTGTCCAAACAATTCGATTTCGAATATGAACGAAACTTTGTTCGCATGTTTAAGTCTTTTGATATGGAAAAGAAAGTATGACATAAAATAATTATACGATTGTAAATATTAAGCTAGTGGAAATATACGTTCGTAATAATATCGCATTTATAAAATTCTTTAATTCTGACAATGTAATAGTGTAACGTATGTTTAAAATTGAATAAAGTTAATACTTTAAAAAGTATACAAGATAAATTTAAATTGATCGCCATCTCGTTGGATTTGACGTTGTTCAAGTTTCCTTTGTGGGACGCTTAGCTTCAATATCACACAATTTCTTAACAAACTATAGTATAGATAGTATGTAGACAGGCATAGGCGAAATAGCGCGTCCCACGAAAGAGACTACAGAATGTCATTTTCAGTAAAATAAGGTGTGATGGTAAGTGAATGTGAAAAATATATGTATTTTTTGTTAATAAGATAAATTAGTAAACTAATATTGGATACGGTTGTGTAAATAGATAAAAATGTAATAGTGTTATTTAAGGAATCTTTATTGACCGTCGAAATAAATTAAATTAAAGTTCCTCGCTTGTTTTATTTCATTACCAATGTTTGAAAAGAATCGAACTTGATTTCAGTCTTTTAGGCTTTTACTACTTTTACTTACAACGAGGATTTCATTTGTTAACAGTCGTTAAGTAAGTAGCTTTTTGGAGTGGTTTTAATATTGAAATTGGTGGCATAAAATTACTTGGCAATGCCGCATTTGAAGTACTGAATGTCGCAGAGTGTTGAACAACGCATATGATTAGTAGGTGAACATATAAGGCGTAAATTAAGAATGTAAAAATTGAATTCTATTTCTTGTACGTATTCTATTCTTCAACTCCAATAAATCCTAGTTTATTGGCTGAACATTAAGGTTTGTATTAAAAATAAATATTTGCTCTAATATACAGGGTATATCAAGACTGCGACCGAAAACGAAGCCAAGTGGTAGTATTAGTGACTTCAGATACAATGCAACAAAAAATCTACCAAAAAAAATTGACAATATTTTTTTTGAATTTTTTTACTTATCGTCTTATTTAGGTATACCTACACATGTAGTTTTCCTAAAATAATGATGCACACCTTTTTATTTTTATAGACGCAATGGTACGTAAGGGTTTAAATTACTTTTTTTGCAAAAACTAGCTATTTAGCACTCAGAAACGAGGATTTTTACAAAATTGCAAAAAAAAACTGTCGCTTTTTTTGCGAAATTTTTAGTTGCCTTGTGTTTGTAACTACTAAAACTACCACCAGACTTCGTTTTCGGTAGCAGTCTTGATATACCCGGTATATTATAAATAATTTTCGATGGTAATTAATACATTTCCAAGTCCAAGTATTTGAGGCACATTACAGAGGTCAATAATTGTCTAATTTGCAAACCAGAAATTCCAATATTAGCGAATCAGTTCAAGCGAATAGAAACTTCAATTAGTTTAGCAGAATTATATTGACCTTATCACAAGAAGTAGTTATGATTAAAATGATTAATTAAATTATCCACATTTGAGCTAGGTATTGTAGGTGTCTTGCCGGCATTTTAAAGATTTACGATGAAAGGTGGAATGGCTTAGAAGAAGAAACACTGGATTTTTCGCAGAAAATATTGGGATGAGTTTGATAGTTGTAATTCGACGCACGATAGAAGAGGTATCCCATTGTGGAATGAGTTACAAAATAATAAAAAATCCGATTGCAATTACTAAAATCCCTGCCTTGAAATATTACCAAAGGTTACTCGGAAAAAGGGCAGATGATAGACCAATTAAATTAATCAGACTTATCCAAATTATTTCCGTGCCAAATCACCTCATAAAGAGACACAATTTCACGAAACAATGAAAAGACTATAAAACGAGATTAAAATGAAAAAGTCGAGGACGACTGAGAGCGACTTCAAATTAGGTTAAAAGGGTAAAAAAGAGTAAAGGAGGGATAATTTTATACTGGAAGAAAGGAAGGAATGGTGGTAGACTAGAAATAAAACAAAAGCATAAATTAGACAACGCTGACGTAAGAATACTCACTTTTATTACAATTTACAATGGAATAATATATATATGAGACTTTTAAGAATATAGGAATCTTTTAGTGATTGGAACAGAATGAAAACGTAGATAAAACTGAATGAAGGGAAAGTTTTACCTCACACAATTTTATCATAGATAGTGGAATCGCATGGTGTCTGCGAACTCCTATTCCCATAGGACTGCTGTGTTATAAAGTAATATTTTACAAGATGTTATGAATCACCCAGGAACATTACTCGTACTTAACAGCGGCGTGCACAGGATTATGACACTGGGCATGCGGCGGAGTACTAGGTCACAAAAAAAAATCTTTTAAATAGATTTTTAGCATAGTCACAGCCACGCGACGGATCCCTAAGTCGGAAACCATTCCAAGAGAACAAGTCTTAGATGTACTACTATTCATGTACATACATCTTCTACGGCAACGCAAACAAAACAGCGATCGATCGTCGCGGCGGAAGAAATTCTAATAAGTAAAATAATAAGCTAAAATAATAGTTATACGTTTCATAACTTTATCATGAAACTTTCGAGTTACATTCCCTTTTTGCTGGTATAATTGTTGTAACTCGGGCACACACCTACCTTTAGACACAATTTGAATCTTTTCACTGAATCACAACTGTGAGAACTTGTTATTTTTAATAAACAAACATTTTCAACACAAACCTCACAATCAAATAACATTTTAAAAAAATCAACAAACGCACTAGTAAAGCAAATCACTACAATTATTATAGAAACTCAGTAATAAACTGTTAAATTTGCACACTTTAAATGTTAAAATAAAAAATCTTATAATTATGAAAACTATAAATAAACTGGCGCAAACAAAATAGTAAACAATGCTTATCACATGAAAAAAACAAAATCAAAAATTGCCCCCGCGAAACACAAAACATTTCTGCTATTTAAACAAATAAGACCTTACTAAACAAAAATGCATAATGTGCATACGTGATGTATTAGATTTCCGTCTATTATTTTTACTCGGGTTATAGGCAACGAACATTCCCGATTACTCCCGACAACTGCCGAACTTCCGTAGCCTGCCGCTGGACTTGGTTTCATTTAGGCCAATGCGGCTTTCGATATTCATGGGTGTGTGCGTTTGCGAACCGTGCACGGACACCAAAATTACTACACACATACGAACAAATCTCCTGCGGGACGCGGCGGCATGAGTTGGTTGATTAGGTACATTATTTTGCAGCGCTATTGCTATTTATAAAATATTAGGCGTTTTTAATTTATTATATTTTGTTTATTCATTTATTTACTATTAATTAAAGTCATCTAAAACGTAAGAACGTTTTATTAAAATATCTGTGAATGGCAAGTAAAGCACTGCATTTCTGCCTACAAGGAGCGCACGCCCCTGGTACTTAACAACTATGTATGCAACCTAATTTGTCATCCATCTAAAACTTGTAATATACTAAAAGAATGTCAAGAATCTATAATAGCATACGAGTCTTTGTATCAAAAGCAGTCTCTTTGGCATAACAGAGGCGATCTCGGCTGTGAAATTAGACGAAGCAGGTTCAATCACCCTAACGAGAAAAATAATTAGATTCTGGTGTGTGTCCTGGACACAAAGCGCAGCGTAGGACGTCTACTCTCAAGGTGGTCAAACGACCTAGTAAAGGCCGCGGGAAGTCGCTGGATGCAAGCTGACTCCAACAGGTCACAGTGGAAATCATTTGGGAAGCCTATATTCAGCTGTGGACTTCCTTTGGCTGATGGATGGATGGATGGTGTGTTCCGGCACTAAAAACCCCCTCATTGTTTCTAATAAAGAAGAAGCACTCAAGTATGCTTTTATGATTGTATCAAATAGGAAGGGATTTTTGTAAATCGACACTCTATATGGCCTGCGCAGTATCTGACACTTTGCTATTACATATTAAAAAACAAAACACACAAATTACGCTTCATCCTTTATAGTAACCACTGCATATAGTTCGTGTTTATTTATGAAAATGCTTACAAAAATCCCACAGTAAAATGCCTCTAAAACCTCAACTAATTCCTGTCACAAGTTTATCCAAGCCCTCCGACCTAATAGGTCCGCTTGATAACAGTTTATTGAACACATCGGGGGCCCTTCCAGCGCTTAATTGTACACCAGAAGGCACTTTAAACACCCACGTAATTAGTTTGTTTTAGGATCGGCCCCAAATCGGAGTAGGTTCTGATTCAACAGACGTCAATGGATCTCTTTGTAGAGAGAATTATTTCGACCGAATATATACGTAGATTGTAATTAAATCCTGCTAGTTTTTTCCATCGTTTTGTTATAGTCAACGTATAAGTAATAATGAATTTGTATTTTGTTTTTCGGTGTACTATTTACGATATTTTTATCATGTTGCTTTCTGTGTAGTGTGACGAAAAAAAATATTGTTTTCTTTATTTCTCTCCTCGTTTTCAGTGGTATGATTGTGTCGTTCGGCGAGAGATAGCCACCTCACATGGGTGGACACTCTATCTGGGAATACAACTGACCGTCAGGCGCAGAGTCACGTTGTCATGCCAGCATATAAAAAAATACCGCTCCCTACATGCGGGCCATGTAGACCAACGTAAATAAGCCATTACAATAACAGAAACGTCTCACAACCCAAGGTTTCTGAAACAATGGAGATCCAACACTCGGCCAGTAATAAGTAATGAAGCCTCTCTAGTGTGATTTACGTATATCCCTTTATAATGTCCTTAGTTTGAACTAAAAGGGCCGGGTGGCATTACCTCGGCCACATTTCAACGGGGATGATGCGACAAGCCTCCTACTTTAGTTATTTATTGGGCAAGAACGGTTTTAATCCTCCATTATGTGATATCAGGCTCCGAATTAAACTGACTCGCTGCTGGGTCGCTTCGATAAAGAGTTACGTTTTAGTTCTTCTTACCTATGGGTATACAGAATATAATTATATAATATATGTTTTATTATATATATTTTTATGCTGGCACGACAAAGTGAGTACCATAGAAATATATCGAGAGTGAGAAGGTACAATGCGCCTGATGGCAAGTGCCCACCGATACGAGTCCACTGTCTCTTTTTATCAGCCCATATACGTCCCACTGCAGGGCACGGGCCTACTCTACAATCGAAGGTACGATTAAGAGTGGTTAGGCCATATAGTCCACACCCTGCGGGCTGGCGCACTTTTTATACCATAAAAATTCTTACAAATCGCAATGGTAAGCAGGTTTCCTCGCTTTTCTTTTTCACCGTTATAGTATGAACGTGATAATTAATGCACTTATGTAGTTCACCGTAACGGGATGTCAACCGCTGTATATAGTGGTCGCTACGAATATCCTACCACAAATAAATTAAAATGTAATTTCCACGTTTGGTGATCTATTAAAAATAATAATTGGACTAACAACGAACTCAGTTATATATCTATAGTAAACAGTACATTTATTAATTCATGTGTATCAATACGAAAGTGATTAATTAAACGCGGTTACAAATTATGCCCACATAACATACTCGATAAACTGGTATTTCGTATGAAATAATATTACGATATGTCAATAAAACTTATCGTGTCCATTTCTGAAATGCTTCGAGTTATTTGTTTATAACGAGCCGATTTTAAATGAAGGTTTACAAATAAATCGTTTAAATGAGGCATTTAAACTCGTACGAAAGATAATAGCTCGTTACGGAATGGCTATGAAACGAAAGACCGCGGATTCCATTCCCAGATGAACTGGCGCAATTGAGCCGGAACAGCCGATAACAGACAATCAACATTGTGCATTTTATACTGGAACGAGAGTGGCTACCACGCACCTGGTGGTAAGGCAGTGCAATGCAAATATATGAGCAACAACAAAATATATTACATGAAAATATTTATTATAAATGAAAATGAAATTTTTTTTGATATCAAACATAATAGAAGAAACATAATAGAAGAAATAATAGAAATGGCACGAAAAAGAACCGGGCTGAAGAAGTTACTTTTATTTGGCATCCAGACATCCAGTAGTAGCCATTTGGTCATATAATATCGATAGGCAATGATCATAGGTCATAGGTTATGTCACAGTTAATGTCTCAAGATCACTGGTAATGACCCAGGCCGCATTGCTCCTAACTAAAGATTATTTTTATATATATTTTAATGCGATAAATGGCGAGACGAGCAAGCCATTCCCCTGATGGTAAGGGATACGACCGCTCATTGACAGTTGCACCAAAACAAAACATCATGAATTACAAGGCAATGCTTGGCATTCCACTGCGCTCGCCACCCTGAGACATACTCGTAAAATGTTAAGTCTCGTTATATCCAGTAGTTAATCTGGCTGCAATGCCCTTATTATTATTATTTTAGTATTATTTGTTTACGCGCCAGTTAAAAAGCTTGACGAACTCTTAGGTTCTGTACTGCGTATGAGCTGTGACCCATTAAGTCCTGAATCTCTTATCGGTAATCCAAACGGTGAAATTTATAGATTAAAAAATCACATATGACTTGCTGTAGACAGTAAATAATTTATGCCCAACAAGGCCTTTGGCTCATTGCCTTGTGTACCTTGTACCTACTCATGTACCTTGCTCTTGGGGGGGAAAAAACTCAGCGAACTATGGTTCGCACTAAAGACTTATGAATGTAAGTAAGAATGTAATTGTGGTCGGTTACAACTAAACGAACTTCACGTCAGTATAGTTATGTACAATCATATATTTACACAAATACGCGGAATGACCGCCGTCATCCGCACAATGCCATCTGTTATCATAGATTAAAATGCAGATAGGACGCAAAGCAATTATCAGCTTTGATTTAGCCCTTACATTCCCATAAGCATACATATAGCATACTTCTAGTATGCATCAGCTTTGAATATTTCTTTCGGTTACGTTTTATTATCAAAATATATAGACGATGAAGACCCAATTTAGAAATGGTCAAACGGATAATAATGTCAGAATGAAACAAAACATAAAAAATACGGATTTCAATGAATAAAAATATTCAACTGTGCCGATTTATTTAACGGGTAGATTTTTCTGTGCTTTAAAACATAAACATAAAGAATTTCAAGCTTCTGCTTGCTAAAGTTAACATTTCTATGTTAACTTAAAAAAATTAAAACGTGGTACATTTGCCATGTTTTTATAACTTCTAACAATACCTTGATTTCTGCGCTTTTATAATTTCATTCTAATATATATTTCCAAAATTGCGAATGTGAAAAGATTTTAAATTTGATACGACCGCACCCAATGTCAGACAATAACGAGAGCAAATTTAGTTAATCACTTTTTGATAGGTATCAGAATCAATAAAGTCTCAATTGATAAGTGACACGTGATATTGAGATTATATTTGTAAGATTTCGATAGGTTTACTAGACATATAACACCTTTAACCTTCGCTAGTCTTTAGACGAACTCAGGGTAAAAGACGAAATATTACATTGTCTCGTCAGATTCTTATACTGATAACATAATTAAAATTTTATCATTTTATCATTGTAGTACAGTTCAAATAGAGTATCAAATGGTTAGTTGTGGATAATACTTTTTGGTGAATACTAATCTATTGCACGATTGTGGAAGCTTACTTGAAACTGGATTTAAGAAAGCCGAGTCAAAAACGCGGTATATTTGTATGGGTAATGGACAATATTGGGGGTTCTTTTATTATATTATGTACGTATATATACGCTAATTGCGTTAGTCACAGCCGAATTACGGAAAAAAATAATTAAAATACGAATTTATTTCTAAATTATAACTAACTTGATCGAAGGATACAAGAATAATTTTACAATGAGTACTTAAAACTGTGAAGTATTGAGGTCGCGGAGTCAGCATTTGCGTCGCCTCGTGCCGGATATTTCCACAGAGTTATCACGTTGTAGACGTCAGCGATTTGGATAGGTGCGCTTGTTGCACAGGGTAGCAATATGTAATAATATTCTCGTCGCATGTAACACGTTAGTCGCTATACTAGACTGCCTCGGTGGCTACGGTACGATTATAACGCTGAGGTCTCAGGTTCGAATACCAGTTCGGGTATAGTGATATTGGATTTTTCTCTTTATATATAAGATTATATTTATATTCAATATTAGACCGCAAAAAATATTTGTTACATATTTAAACTCAGTTTTATTCCGAGATGGAACTAAAGTACATACATACATACATAAACTCACATCTTTTTCCCAGAAGGGGTAGATAGAGATTCAACCAAGACTTCCATATTTCGCCTTGTATGTTCCGTCCCATGATGTGATAGAGGCGAGCCTATCGCCATATCAGGCACAAATTTCTGACTTCAGGCTGATAATGAATAGAAAAATCCTGATACTTTGCCCGAACCAGGATTCGAACCTGATACCTCAGCTTTGTTATCGTACCGTAGTACAACTACGCCACATAGGCAGTGACCAAAACTAGAGTACAGTTTATGTATATATTTACAGCTGACGAAGTTGTTGTGTGTATGCTGTGTACTTATTTATGTAGGTACTTATCCTTTCAAAAATGAAAGTGTTTAAAATGGGTGAAATATAAAATTCATCTCATCTTTTTTAAGTACCATTACTATTAAAAAATATAATATATTTATGATATCAAAACATGAAAATAAATTCAACGTTCTACACTACACATAACCGAAGATAAAACATTTAACTGGTGGGTTCTGTTTGACCTAAACAGCAGTGTAAATGCAAAAAAAAATTGTAACCTCCCAGCGACACAGTCCTTTTAGGCACAAATAGAGCCGCCATAATCGCGCCTGTTAAATGAATGTTTACTCACATCCAACATGACTTTACACGCTGGATTCAGAGCATTAGTTGCGGGGGCGTCCCAAACGACCCCGTGACAAGGGCCAGGCTGGGAACCACTAATCGGATGGTATTAGAGGTAAGTCCTAAGGTGGGACGCGGCGTCTACAATGGACTCATTACGGACTAGGTGGGATATGTTGGGAACAATTTACCGTCATTTTACAGAATGAATTATGATAATAATGTCTTGTTTTGTGTTGCTACGGGATTATGTTGATGTTACACATGCACCCTGTCTCTGTTTCATTTTTTGTCACAGCTCAGAATGTTTATGGTGAAATTATAAATGCACAAATATCATGCCTGAACCTTAAAGGAGACAATCCTTTGAAAATTGTCAATATATTGTCGGGAAATAATTTATCACCATGTGAGATATATTTTCCAAATCTTAATGTGAGATTTTTCAAAACGAAAATCGCGTAAAAACCGATATGTAGATTTAGTAATAGAGCTCAGAACATCAATATTCACAGCTCATATAAATATTATGCTAGTAGACCAAAGCAGCGATGAAATTCATCTAGCACAAAATAAATTCATTTTATAAAATAATTTAACCTTTTTGTTCCAATGAATAGTGTCTTTTCTAGAATAAAATTTGGAAGTTAAATATTAAATGTCCAATTAGCGGCAAGTCCAAACACTTGTCGACATCTGCGTTTGTAATTCCACTGGATATTACTACTCAAACAGTTAGAGTCATAAATAATGTCTAGAATTATATTACAAAGACTTTTCGGGTAGCTTTATGTTGTTAGCATTTTTCTTAACTTCTACATACATACATAACATACAAACTTACGCCTTTATCCTCGAAGGGGTAGGCAGAGGCGCCACTAGGACACCCACATTTCGCCTTATATGTTCCGTCCCATAATGTGATAGGGGGCGACCCTATCGCCATATCGGGCAAAAATTCATGACTCCGGGCTGATAATGAATAGAAAAACCCAATATCACTTTGCCCAACCCGGGATTCGAACCCGTAGTATAACTACGCCACCGAGGCAGTCTTAACTTTTAATTTAAATTATTTATTTTAGTAACATGAAAATGTAATATACTTTCTGGATGGCATATACCGGTATACACAGGCATTATTTTATTGTTGATTGTCTAGCTAGAGTTACCATTCGCCCAGGGGTGTCTCTAAAAACCGACTTCGAAAAATCGGAATGTCTTGTTTCATCCATTTAATTACATTCAAATCCCAAGTAGGCTATTGCTCACATTTCAAACAATATGAATTTAAAAAGCAAAATATAAAATATATATTTTTTTAGTTATTTTGTCCCTACTTTTTTAGAGACACCATAAAGGGCCAAAAAATCTGCTCTATTCGAAATACTGCGCTGGCCATTTATACGTGTATACCGGTATGCTAAACAAACAAATGTTACAAAGACACTGTTTTATAGATAGCGCTATCACGACCTCTCAGTACCATTCCAACAACAGCAATCAGTGTAGGATTTACTGTTTACGGATGTTATATGAACTTGCTCTGCGCACGGAACGCTTCAAATCGGCTGGCCTGAGTTATCGACCAGTTCAATAAATAGTTACATTCCAAACTGACCGAGTCTGGACATTTGGTTGATAATAAGGTCAACTGCTTTCTAGTGGAATGGATTTGCATATTTGTATAAAGATTATATTTAGTGAGTGTTCTTTTGTAGCGCAAATGATACGGTGGATTCTAGATATATGCCGTTTCTTCTTGGTGAATGATACATGGCGACGGTTCAAAACGATGTCTTCTCGCCGTAGCTCATGTTTTTGTTTTTAACACCTGCTGACACGACAGTTTTTAATACACTCAATGGTAACCACCGATCAATCCATATAAAGTATCTATTACCAAGAAATAAACATTATACGCCAGTACCAACCGGCAAAAGTGGCACAATTGTATCGACAATTCTACTACCTTTCCCTTATCTAGAACTATACTGAATAACTCTTTGAACGTGACACATTTGCTTGGACTGTTATATGATGTATTTTCTGTCCAGTGGTAGCGACCACGTATCGCAAATTCGTGTTCAACAAATTACCACCAGCAAGTGGATTAATAATACGATTTCCAATAAAACTACTTTGATAAATGATACTGAACTATTATGCAACCAGTTGGGTCATGTCAGTTGTATAGATATTTTTTCTGCTCAATCACGCAGTATTGAGATAGATTACAGTTATTATTTTAAAAACAAAACGATAATTGTAATGGATGCCCCGAGTATTGGAAAAACAAAGTACTCCAAATCATACTGAAATGCCCAAGAAATAAAAACAGAGTTAATTATTTCATAACAAGCAGACAATATTATATAGAAATGAGTATACATATGTAGCTTTTTCTAAGTACTTGCCAAAACGTGAATGCTATTAAAAAAGGCTCATGTATTGTAGATAGTAAACTCTAATGAGAAATAGAATTAGAAACTAACTGAATATTACAGTGAAGGGAAATAAAACGTAAAGAATATTAAGATTAGTGAAAAGGTTTTTTGCAACGTGAGCAGCTTAGCAAATATAAAGCGTACACCCATTCCTGAATCATGCGCACTGCCAACCATTGAAAACAAAGGCAGTATGAAGAAAGTAGGGATTATTAGGTCTCTAATAGTTTTCATTGGCGTGAATAATCATTATGCCTGCTCATCAATAGGAGCAATAATACTCAGAACTTATTATTATTGAACATCCATGGCACGGTATTACACACGTTACCACTAGACATTAAGTCTAATAATACTGCTATCTAATCAATCGAAAACACAATAATGCTTCGACACAGAAATAAACAAAGCATTAACACCCACCCACCTAGACAACGATTTGCACTATTTAAGAGACCTACCTCTTAGTAGTTGATGAATCAATTTTTTATTATCGTCGTATTCGGGTGATTTATGTGAGTTTTCCTAAAGTAAAGATGTACACCTCTTTATTTTTAAACACGGAATGGTACGAAAGGGTATAAATTAGTATTTTGGCAAAAACTAGGTATTTACCAACCTAACGCAATGATTTTTGGAAAATTCTAAAAAAATATCTGTCACTGTTTTGGCGAAATTTTTATTTGTATCGTGTTTGTAACCACTAAAACTACCACCTGGCTTCGTTTTCGGTCGCAGTCTTGATATACCCGGTATATTAATTGTTTTTAACACTTTCGAAAATGAACAAATATGTAACCCCTCAATCTAAAGCCGTAATGAATATGACCCTTCAGAACATTTCAGCTTCATTGTATTTAATTATCACATTAACCCTAATCTGTGGTTAAAAGTTAACGCTATTTGCAGGGCCATTGGATGTGAGGTTGAAATAACATGATAATATGTATTAAACTTGAACTGGCTAATGGTCGAGATATTACAAATGTTTTATTGGTAATTACCCCGTTTACGAATGTTTTTTTTGGTAAACATGATAATGATAAGAGCAGTAGATAGAAGTTGCGAGGAAAACTTTATTGTAGTTAAGAGCGACATTGAAGAACTTTGAAGCAAAATTATATTGCAATGGCTAATTTTTAGTTTGGCCCCTTAACAATAGTACCTAAATAAGTTTAAAATAAAATATAGATAACCAGCTACTACATACACGAAATACTAAACAAAAATTGAGTAGAATGAAGAGATATAGTATAGTTATGCTGTTACCGGTGACGATAAGAATTAATGTAAGTGTTCTTTTTCATTGCATAGGTCCGTCAAACGAGCAACCAGGTCACCTGATGGTAGTGATCACTGCCTATGAACACCCACAACGCTTGCATTATGGATGTGTTGCCGGACCATCAAACCGGGAGGGAAGGGGAAGTGATCGGAAGAGAAATAGAGCATAAGGCACCTGCAATCCCACTCATAGAACGAAACGCGACATCACACCTGTCGCTTCACGTCGATTTCCTGTGACATAGTGATAATAAATTTATAGCGACCACTGTACATGATGGAAAACCCGTGAAAGTTACCGATGCAAGTGCAATGTGGTGGTTCGGGTTCAGCCCGTGTATGGTTCGGCATAATTTGAAATTTATATTTGAAGCATATCCGAAACATGGTATAAAGATAAACCGTCGTTTCAGACGTTTTAAATTGCAAAGTTATGGTGATGTAAATAAAGTCGCTAAAAATATATAAAGCCATTGTTTTCCATTTGGTTCTATTAATGTTGATAATTTAAATATATATTTTTTCTTATTCCAAACTTCCTTAGTCTCGATATAGGAATTCCGTCTAACCCCAACCAAAAAAGGTTGCCACAATTATAATAATAATAATCTGATTGTAGTCATTATAAACGAACGCATTAGGCCACTCAAGGAACGCAATCTTCACCAAAGCGACCGCTGTTAATGGGTCCGAACCGCCGGTTATACCTTTTTACGGCAGTCGAATTAAACCAAGTGTTTCATTTAAATTTCACGCAAATACCCTATTTGCTTAGAATTTTTAATCGGCTACGGAATTCGATTCGTGTAAATGCAATTTGGTTGGGTTTGTTATACCAATTGGATGTAATTTGGGAGCTGATAATCTGATCAGGGAGATTTAAATTTGGATAAGGTTCTCAAATAATATAAAATCCCACCAACCACGCGTGTAAAATCCCAAAAAGGTCGTTACTATCACAATATAATTATTTGCAAATGCCTTAACAATTGTAAGTGCTCAAATCCAGCCCGCGTTAATGCAAACAGCTTCAGAACCCAATTAAAATCACAACCGTATTGCTATAATCTGGAATTCCAAATTGCTTCACGTTTAGTAATATAAATATATCGTACTCTCGAAGTGGTAACTGGAAATCGGAGCGTAATAACTTTGTTGAGAACAAAAGTGTGGAAACTTCGATGTTTGAAGATCTTCACGATACTTTTTAAGTGGGGTAATTCATTACAAATCCCTACAGGAGTTGCAGAAAGATTATACTGTGGTATCTGTGAAAGCTGTCTGATTTAGAGTTGGGTTTAAATAAACATATAATCGTAATGTGTGGTCCAACAAAGTATATATACATAATGGTTTCTTAGATTTACGCGAATGTTACACATTGAAATAAAACTATTTTTACGGATTTTATCGCGATAAAATCCGTAAAAATAGTTTTATTTCAATATATATACATATTTAAAAAATGGCCACATTCGAACATCGCCAAACAGATTTGCATCAAATTAGTTTAATCCCTGGTACAGACAGATGGGTTAATTCAAATAAAGATCCGGCCGATCTAAGAGTGAAATCGATAGAGCAGGAATCGAAATGAGGACTACATATTCACAGAGGAAGGTTATTGAACTTGAAGAACTTGTTCATTGATTATATCTTTACATAGAATATATTATGTATACTAGATACTGAGGGTAGAATAATGCTAACAAGCTTCAAGATCATGAAAAATCAAGAATGAAGATGCAAACTGCTTACTGCCGCTCACGAAATTACTACAACAGGGGAATAACATAATATGTGCTATAAGCCCTTGAGATTTGAAGATGTAGAAGATAGCTAAAGTAACGAAACTAAATTCATTTTATACTTATGATTCAATTATTAATTCATCAGATCCCAAGACAAACCTTCTAAAACGTAAACCAAAAATCAAAATGCACACCAAGTTTTATCAAACGCAGCAACAAAAGACAGTGAATCTTCATCATTAGATTAATGAACTGTCCTCAAACCGCAGCCTATACAATGCTGAGTTAATAGTCCGTAGAGAGCCGGATACGAGCGATGGTAAATTATTGGTTGTACGTGATCCCGGGATTGCAGCCGCTGTGGTCTTCCCAATGTCCAACAGAATGATCACATTAAAGAAAATTAACAACGTGTTTCGATCTAGAAAACAAAGCGTTGGTAAAACATTTAAATGGAAAAGTCGTAATCAAATTTCTACCATTTTATTAGCAGAATACTGATCGGTACTACTATTTGTATAATTAATAGATTTGTCTACTAAACCGTATAACAAAATAAAGATTATTGAATTTATGTAATAAACTCTTAGCTATTTTCGAGGCCATGACCTTTTTCTACAGTATTTATTCTACAAAATCATTATGAAACCGTGAGATCCTTAAATAAACAGGTGAAGAATAAAAATTAAAAGTAGATATGAATTTAGTTTTGATATACCTCTATGCATTATTTACAGCACGGAATAAAAGCTTGGTTTAGCTAGGAATTTATACTTTTGATATTTAATATTTAGACGCGGAATTACTACAGTTGCTACCTGGATATTCATATACACTCGCACAGCAACCGACGCTTAAAAATATGCAGAGCCCGCTATAGTAAGACAAAAGTGCATCGTTTTCCAGGATCTCTGTGTATATTCCGTTTTTAAACAGGCCGGCATAATTGTGTAACTTG
The DNA here is from genome assembly GCA_905220455.2 of Deilephila porcellus. Classification (NCBI taxonomy): domain Eukaryota; kingdom Metazoa; phylum Arthropoda; class Insecta; order Lepidoptera; family Sphingidae; genus Deilephila; species Deilephila porcellus. Next base: position 12,692,869 of record LR999988.1, read on the forward strand.
ATACTATACCTGCACCGATCTTATTTTGTGGTTATTTATAGTTATTTCGTCTCAGTATTTAAAACAATTCATGTTCAACATCAACAATTTTATAAAAAACAAGCCACTTTTATACTTTCGCTAGGTCATCATTGCAATATTCTGTGGCGATCGCAGGCCCATAAATGGCCAAAACACAGTTTGGTAACACGTCAAGAGGGCCAAGTGTTCGGATAAAGCAATCGTTAAATTTTTGCCGGCTTTCACGGGCCGAGAGGTAATTTCCTGCCGCGGGTCGAGAGGTTCGCTCTATTATGACCGTTAACGTTTACACCGACGCGTAATTCAAGATAAATTTAGATTAAGCTCAATAATACGACAAAAACCTTTTCCGTGATGTATATGGATAATTAACCGACAACCGTTGGGGTAGACGTGTTCTCGAGTGGAGACCGCGCCTCGGCAAACGTAGTGTAGGACGCCCTCCAGCCAGGTGGAGCGACGATATTCGTGGGGTTGGCGACGATGGGCTGAAGATCGAGCCCAGTGGCGTGCTATGGGAGAGGCCTATGTCCAGCAGTGGACGCAGAAGGGCTGATGATGATTATATGAATAATTGACACTAGAAGAGCTTTATAAAGTTCTCACTAAATACAATTTAATAATGTAACTATTAGCCACTTTCTCTCTAGCCAGTATAGGTACTTATTGACCGACACAGATATATTTTTAACCAAAATATAAATATTCTAACATATTGAAAGTTGCGTCCCCTATATCAAATGCTTTTCCCCTTTAAAAATCCATTTGGCTATTATGCAGCACCTGTGCCTGTCCCTACAGTCACAAGCAATAATAAAAGACCGTACCGACGTAGCTGTTCAATAAAAACATGCTTAATAACATTCTCCAACCATATTGCACCACGGTGTGACATCACCACCGCTACTCGATACATAAAATCCAGCGAATAATAGTAGGAGTGTGTTATGTTATTTCTGCCTTTTGTGGTTTAATGTCCCATGTTTACCCTTCCCAGATTGTTTATGACGATAGCGGTTAGCTCCGCCATCGCCTTGGAAAATATTTCATGTACACGTCGTAGTGATTTATTGAGTGATAAACGCTTTTCTACCTTCACTTGGTCTTGGTATTGATGTTTGACGCACGAAGTATACTTCAATTTATTGACAAAAACAAGGAATTTGAAATATAATGGTCTTGGCTGGCTAGGAATTTATATAAAATAAATGGATGGTGGATCTTTTTTCTGAATTGCACAGTAGTTAACATATTTATGGTGGTATGAAATAACTTTGTCGTAGGTACACATTAATGAAAACTCCTCATGAAAAAAACAATCCTTATCTTAATGGTGGGGATGGAAGAAAAATGTGTAGAAGGCGAACCCCACCACCACTACTAATCCTTTTTTCTGACTGATAAGTCAGTCTAGAAGCAACGGAGATGGAGAAACAGAGATTTAAATGTTTGGTAACGGAATCTACATATTTGAATACAATTTCGCAGATAACTTCTTCAATTCATAAAATGTTAGGTATAAATTACTCGTATTGCCTATAGACGACTGACGAGGCTATTTTCTCGCCATTCGGCAAAATTGTGACAGCTTGTTCTATTATTTATTCTTCCTATTCTGGATATTAAATGAGTATATTCATAGTTCTTATGCTTACTACGTAGGTAATCATATTAAATTCATGGATATTAGAACAACTTCGTCAATCTTTCTTCAGTGTTCCAACCCATATTAATATTATACAAACATTTTTATATATGTATATTTACATTATACTCGTAATATAATATATTCAATTTAAAACCAAATTCCACATGATGGTATATTTCCGTACTTGTATGACCCCAATACGTCAAATGTTTAATCTCCGCCTTATGAAGTCAAAAATGTAATTGCTTAATAAAAGGTCAGTTTGGCGAGTCCGGGCCTTGAAAGCCGTGTTTGTGGATTAAAAGGATCGTAGTTAAACGCAACTTTAAGCCTTGTGGCAGTGTGTTACAATTTACAATGTGCCAACATTAAACCATTAATAAAGCAGAACATAACTTCTAAGCTATTTCTGATGAAGTTTGTATTCGTGTTACAAAGTGGTTTAATGGTTTTGACAATTGGCTATTGTATGTTTTTAATTTAAATTAACTGCTTTTGGTCTGGAAATTTCAAGAGAGGTCAGTTAAACATAATTGTTCAGCCAGCGATCCTATTAAGTAATTATTTATCACAATGAAGTGGTTATATATTACCCAGCCATTCACCTCAATAAAAACCTATAATCAACAAAATGTTGATCACTGCTGATGATGTACATTAATGTGAACAGCGCATAGGAAATCCTAGATAGAATATTTACAAGGATAGTTTAAAAAAGAATTGAAAAGAGAAATTTTGACACTACTGAAGGAGGCAGAGTGTAGCGGCAGGATTACGTCGGGCAGAAATTAAACAATCAGTTGATAGTTGACGAGAATGATTTTATTAAGTAAACCAGCGCCCTTTTATACCAAAATTCGTGCACCTCCACTATCGTCAATTTATAAAAAATAATTATGGCGGCTAACCGAAAACAAAAGGCTAGCGCAAATCAAAATGGCGTCTGAACTAGGTCAATAGATGCGCAGGAGTCCATCTTGAGTGGGCGTGGCCGAGCGCACCAATAACGACCAATGCGATAATATCGCAGTGCATGAGTCAAACATCACGCCACCCGACGTCACCGATCGTATGATGCAGTTTGTTTGGGTTGTGCGAGGTACTTGCTACTCGCCACACTAAGATCAAATTTTTCGAAGTATTTTTCACTTCTATTTCAACCCCAATTTTTATAAAAATATGTCAGAATCACCAGTCCAGTAAGAGAAAGCATAAATTAGAAGTGACAACTTGATACTGATCAGTCATTAGCTGTCCGCAATAAATTCACAAACGAGCGCCTTTTTAATTAAACTTTAATTAAAACAATACAGAAAACAATTTCATAAAACATCGTCGAAAATAACCAATTAGCATTAAGCATTAACCCATCACAGCTCGAACCTTAATTAATGCTATTTTACGTTCTGTTCTAGTGACAAATCGAACGAAACGTTCTACAAAGTAGTCTCAAATTATGGAATTTGTACTCTATTTCACTGCGGTAAAATTGAAAATTCCTTGAAAGGTTAATCATGTTTTTCATGATAATACAGAATTATTGCGAAGGGTTAAAATATCAGGCCTATGTCAGGGTTAAGTTGTAGCCAAGAGCTCGATTCAAATTTACTGAGTGAGGTACAAGTACAGTCGTTTAGAGAATTTATTGGGATTCTTGAGTTTTATGTTCGCGGAAATATTGCACTGTCATGTATTTCACCCATTGTCACCAATGCTCGGGAAATCCGGTTGACACTCTCGCGTTTGCAATCGAAGTCGTTATATCGGAGACAATTAATTACTGTAGGATCGATTGTCAGGAAATACTTCAATCTTACACTTTTCACTTTGAAAAACTCATATTAATTGGAGTACCTGACTAGGGAATTGTAATCTTGTCCCCACGGTTCACCACCCTTACATGCTGCTACTAGATCAAAAATATTTAGAAATGTCTCATAAACAAATTATCTTTTTTTATATAATAAAACGACGCAAACGAGCAAACGGTTCACCTGATGGTATGTAAGTGATCACCGCCGCCCATGAACCGCCTGCAACGCCATAAGACATAGAGATGAGTTTCCGGCCTTTAAGGTGGGATTACGCTCGTTTTTTGAAGGGCGCCATATTTGGTTTGGAAATATCACTGTTGGCAATTGGTTCCACAGATTTGTAGTAAGTGTCAGGAGGTACTTACGTGTCTTCATAAAATTCGTTTACTCTTAAATGTACTTATTTATCTCACCTTACCTTTAGAATTTGATAAAACATATTTCATAACACTCAAAATTTAATAAAGAAAATACAGTGTTTTACACGCCAAGAAACTGATGACAACTTATTTCTTCAAAACATTCACGAACTTGGCATAAAACAACAAAGATGATTCTCGCAGTTGCCGTTACTTCAGGCAATTTCTCAGAAAATAAACCAGGAAACTGAATGTAAATAGTTACGCAAATAAAGATACGTCACATCTATCAAAGGGCTCTCCGGACAACGAAATAAATCATTTTAGAAGCCTATAAGTCATTGGAAAATAATTAAATAAGGCAAAAGTGACAGGGGTCGGCTTGTTGTGTCAAAGTGGCAAAGGTCGATGGAAATACAAATTATATTCGAGGACGTAATCTTAAGAACGACATTAAAAAATATTTTTCGGTTAATGTTTTTGATTAACCTTAAGAACCAACAAACACTATTTTTATTTATAACTATAAGAATATTTTTGCCATTGCAGTAAAATTATGGACTTAAAAATAAATTGAACAGTAGCGATGAACAGTCGACTATCTGTATTTAAAAAGGAACAAACAAAGTCACTATGAATAGAAGTCTCTATACTAGAAAAAAGCTTAAGTTATCTCATCTAACTTGCAAGCTAAAGTAATAAAGAGTTAGCAAAAGCTTTCTAAGAATTGAAACTCTTTGAAGTAAAATATCTTTAGAAAGGAAACCGCCTAACAGGAAGTAAACTTGTCCGAAAGATAACTACTAGAAACTCGAACACACATGTCGCTTTCAATGACGTACTTTTAGTCCGTGATAATACTTGAGAATCATCTAGGGGACTCGTGACTAATAAGTTTGTTGTGACATAATTCATTACTAAAGCATTCAAAGTAGGTGATGGGGTACTAATGAAAAAAACAGTACATACAACCGATGAAAGTCGAAAGTGAAACATATGACACGCACTTCAAACGATTCAAAGTTATGCATGTATCAATCTCAAGCAGTGAAAGCATATAAACTGATAAAGACACACACAAAAATGCCCCATTACACTAAATCCAATCCATGTGAAAAAGATAAAAGCGCACAGAGCGTCGCAGGAGCGTTTCCACTTAAATGTGTTGTGAAGTTGCCTCCCGGTAATTCATCGCAGAGCAGTAGACGGCAATTATTTTGTTTGCTCACGTGTGCACGAGATGGCGCGAGGAGCTTTGTACGTGTAAATTCGTCTCGCATGCCTCTTTGCCACTCATTCTCTCGCTTGCTATTGACAATTTTGATTGCTGTATTTTATTTGGGTTACATTTCCTTGTCATGAGTTCAACCTTTTGTGACGTTTATAATGTACAATTCTATACCGTTTTCTACGAAGGAAATGTTTATGATGATAAACATGTTAGCTTCTATTAATGGATGTAATTTTAAGAACGTATCGGATATTCTAATTTGATTTACTTATGAGGGGTCCGCCATAGTTTGCATAAGAGGTAGCACCAAAGTCTTATGAAATATAGACGTGAAGTACTAGTTTTGTAGTCTTGCGTTCCGTTCGAGAAGCAAATTTCTCGGAAGCTTGCATGCCAAAGTACCTCATTTTTCTTATGTTTAAAGTTTAAAAATATACCTAGGATAAATTTCAGCTTTAAAGTACGCAAAACATTTAATAATTATGCATCCAAATACCAATACGTTGCTGTAATTTTTAGGCATCTTATTTTATTTGTTTTTTTTACACTATTGTATAAACGTCCGGTAAACAAGCAAGGTCATCTGATGGTATGTGATCACTGCCGCCCATGAACATCCAAAACGCTTAGACCATAGATTTGTTGCCAGCCCATCAAACCGGGAGGGAAGCAGGAAGTAAAAAGGATGGGAGGGGTATTGGGTATCCGGCAATCTTCCCACCTCATTCTGCATAATAAAATATAATACACGCATTAATTCGTTTAGATCTATGTTTATTGCCCGCCATTCATTAACAGTTTTGCCGGGGAACCATAACCGTCAGACAAACCTAACAGCTAAATCCGGCAGGCTAATACTCTACACATTGTTTTGCAGTTATCAAAACGTATGTTTCACGTTAAAAGTAAAACCCAACTTATTGAATATAAATCCTACCTGCGAGCTCGGATGAAAACAGATAATTTTTACCCTTTATAACTTTTGTAAAGTACTGTTGAAAGCGGCAGAAGTTACGGTAAAGGCTTACAATTTCGCACGTATTGCAAAATGTTGGTCCCACGGGGCTCCTACTGAAGTGAGGTTCGTTGGCAAATCGATGCTGTTGTGGTTACTCTCTCTGTTTACGTTGTATGAGACAGCATGGACACATCGTGTATTACTTTTACGTTTCAATTTACGGATATAAAGGGCTATGTGTTTACTGTACTAATGGGCACTAGATTTCCTCATTTTGTCGATTGCGATGGATTTCGGTCTTGGTGCAACACGCTAGCTTAATGCGAATTTGTGGATTTTATTGATATTTAATCATCTGCAAGTTGAAAAATTATGTGCCTCGGCTTGTACCGCGTGTAGGGTTAAGAAAGATCCCATAATTACGGTTTCTACTAGGGTCTCTCAAGTTTTTTAATTCACTAAAAGCCTACTGCTGAGAAGATAAATTAATACAGTGATTGGTCGTAAAATTTTCAAAACCTCATTCTGCACCATTGCAAAAAAATTGCGCCGACAATCTTCTAAAAATAATAATAACTGTATAAAATATCTCACCTGTCAATTGCCAAGCACAGTTAATCTAGCGCAATAATTTTAATTCATAGGGTTCTTAAAGCGGCTTAACGACCGCAATCATTTTGCGGTGAGCCGTAATAACTGCTCGTGCGCGCTGCACAAAGAGAATTCAATTTTATTCATCAGAGGTGAGTGCAATCCATGAATCAAGGATCCACATATTTGCAGTTACCAAACTGACTCTTTAAACTAATAGAAGCCAGCGTACTTTCAATTGCAGAACACGGGTCTCCTCGGATTCGATATCGGGAAATAGGCCTTGACCAATAAATAATAAGGAGTTCAATAAATTTTACATGCCTTCGCAATTTGTGTGTAAAGCTTTCGGGTACGTCAAATACATTATTTTACTGTGTAGTTAAAGTGATCGAGAATTATAAATAGTTAGACGTAATTTTAGAAATATCAACAGTGTGCCCCAAACTCGAAACTCCTAGTCTAAGTGATCAAGCCCATCCTCAATCCAGGTATCTCTGACTTTATAAAGCTAATTATACAAATACCCGGTCAATTGTTTACTGGGAAACAAGAGCAGGAACGTAATAATGGTTTCATTATTAACAGTTACAAAAGATCGTTTTCCCGTGAGCATCTAAAGAAACAATACCTTTTGATTTCTTCCTGGACGGGTACTTCGGAGGCTTGGAATGGAATGGTGCAAAGAATAAGCTGATGTAGATTGCTGAAAATAATTTCAATACCCCTGGATGAAAGAGGAATTATATATTTCTTCTTGATAATTCACAATTGGTTAACAAGCAAGCCATATAGTTTATGAGAATATTATATTACTAATGCTTAGGATTAATAGAATGTCTAGAAATTTTACTGAAAGAACATCAAGAGCTACAGCAACAACTATACTACACGTCTGTGTTATCTAAGATTATAAGATTAAGATAAGGTTCTATCCGTTATATTGCCATTTAAAATCTGGTAATAATATTAAATGCCAGCTAAAACCTCTTGACTTGATCAAACTTTCACACCAAATATTACTACATTCCAAAGAGTCCAATTTTCTACGCCAAATTACAAGTAGCAACGATATTGAAAGACTGAAGCAACATATTACCTCGTAGATCATAAAATAATTATATTATCTGGAAATATTTATTATTCATATTTTATACTTCACAAATTATAGGAAACTATGACCAAAGAGACAAACCTAATATATCTAAACCAGCCAAAATCTCCTAACTTGAATCAAAATCAATACTTATCCAATAGCCGCTAAAAAACATAGCCAAGGTACTCGCTGAATAGTTTATTTGCGTTTACAAAAACTATAGGACGTTGAGCGGCGCGCGCCAGCGCCCAGTGCCGAGGCAGCGCTCCATTATTTATGTCTTGTTTGGAAATGGTATATTTATTTGCGCTAATATATTTGCATGGGATTTTATTGGAATTTTTATTTACCCTCGCGTTAAATGGAATGTTGTGGAAACTCATCGACCCAATTAAATGCGAGTTATTGCTTTGGGAGGAATAGTGTTGGTTGTATTCGATTGGGTTGGAGTTTAAAGGAAACTAGGTGAATTTTGTATCGAATATGGTAGTTAGGGCTCCGATTATCCGAAAAATTGCATGAAATCTTCTTGGATGAATTCTATATTCAGATATGATAAGCGTAAGTATTAACAGTTTTATTATGGCAATGAAGTGTATTTGTGTTCGATGTAACTTTCTTTTTATTGCGCTCATTAGACTGATTAGGAAATTTCTGATGTAACGACAAGCACTCGTCGCACACGAAATAATGCTCGTTGCGGGGATCCAATCTCCAAGGGGAGACTAGTATAAACTAATGTCTTACTATAACAAGAGAATATAAACGTTTTTATATTGCAATATTGATAATATACCGAGTTAAATAATAGCATTAGAATTGTATAATTTCACACTACGATTGTCATTTAAGACCAAGTGTGGCCAAAACCGACATATTTCACCGAAATGCTACTATTAAAATTTAAAACCAATTTAAATGATACTCATTTCCTGTAAACGAACAATTTTTGGCACACTTGAAATGATGAAAATTCTGTGGTCTTTTCAACGGGACTCGAAAATTATTTATCTGCGGTTATTGTTCACACGAAAATTAAGGATGATTGTGGTTGTTTAAACCTTTAGAATTAATAGTAATAATGTTTCTCCTTGAGATGACCTAAATATCAATATATCGATGCTAATAGATATGCTAACAGGTAATAAATAAATAATAATAAATACTCTCAACAAACAGTCACCTACATACTCCTGACCCCACATTAAGATCAATTAAGTCTTGTGTCGTGGGTATAAGAAAATACGAGAGACTTTGCGGCCTCACAAACACCCAGACCCGAGACAAATACTTGTGGGCCTCACAAATATTTGTCTCGGTGCGGGTTCGAAACCGTGGTCTCTCGTTTCACAGCCGGCGTCTGAACATCTGCGCCACGGAGGCTGTTAAGTAATAAACTAATAATAATCAGTGTAAGTTTTTCTATGGTTAAGACTAGATTTACAAGGGGAAAGAAATGAAATGAAGGCTTCAGTTACGATTCTTAAAAGTCTACATTCTAAATTTAAAGGCAAAAGACAGATAAAAAAGACTTACCTACAATTAAAGTTTGTCTTTGCAATGTCTTGGATATGACAAATATTTGGAAGTTTTATTCAGTATGACGTGACTTCTGGGTGTATTTATTTATTAATTTATTCATTCTTTAATTATTATACATTCTAAATAAACTTTTTGTAAGAACTTCTAAACCGTTTAGTGTTAGTATAAACCACCGCTCGAGACGTGCTATAGTTACGAAAGCGAAACGACCCAAGAAATTCTCGGCAACAGCAACGATAATTACACTTTCATTTTCTTCATTTGGTAACTTTCTGGTTCCATATTTCCATAAACCAATATCTGTGAAAGAATTATTATAAGCTACATATATACCAGGTAAACAAAAGTATGTGAAGCTAATAGCATCGGCTTAACGGCAATGCTGTGCATATGCACTGCCCGCAACGTAATTATCGGCGATGCGTGTGTGAAATTTCCCTCATCGACACGCCGACGTAATGCCGTGCCAATGATCCAGCCATTGTTAAATTTAATTACATTACTAGTCATTGTTTTGAAGTGGCCGTGAACTGATCAATTGATTGCGGTAAATAATAAATAATACACCCGCTACGCTGAGACCCGCCCCTATTGTAAATATGAGTTGGATGTAGGAAATTATAAAGGTTGCTGGTTCCACAATATTGACGTGAAACAAAATGTTATTTGTTGGTCATGAATCTGTATGTTTATCTATATTTCTTTGAACAGATAGGCGGGAACTTATGTAATATGTGTGTCAGTAAAGTTTCAAAGGATTTGCAAAGGCGCTATACCGGGTTATAACTTTTATGTTATATTATGTCCGTCCCTAAAACTAGCGCCTGGATCGTTTTTGTCGCAGTCTGGATGTACCAGGTATAATTTAAATGACCATTGTTTTAAAAGGACTCATGTCGAGCAAGTGATATTGGATTTTTCCATTTATTATCAGGCTAGAGTCAGGAATTTGTGTAGGTATGGCGATAGGCTCGCCCCCTATCACATCGTGAGACGGAACTCACAAGGGAAACGGTCCTGGTACATCTGACTACCCCTTCATGAAAAAAGGCAAGGGTTTATGTATGTATGTAAAAGAACTCATGGGTTTTTTTATAAAATATAACAGACAAACGATGCTTACTGGCATAATCCACTTCAATAAATATTTATACCTATACTAAAACACTTGTAAAGCGACAAGAAAACCAGCTTTTAAAGGAAAACTATATTTTATACCTATACTAAATAACATTAAGTATTCAGGCGAAACGCCCTAAACACTATAAATATCAGAGACCATTAATCTCGTATAGAATATAGGTTTACTAGAGTTGCGACCCGGCTTCGCTCGGGTGTAATTATTTCAGTCTACTTCACAAATATTAAGACCAAGCATTCAATGACATTTTCAATTTTATTCTCATATTAATGATGAACCTTGTCATCGCCCTTTTCTCTCCTTGGGTTGATAATAAAAAATAGCCTTAATGAAACTCCAGATTCTCGGCTGCCCTGTGCGCCATTACAAACAGTTTAGTGGATTAAGCAAAAGATGGTAACAGAGGTCCTTTCACATTTATAAGTATCCCTCGGGAATTTTACCTATTTTCTAGACAAAAAATCCCTTTATTCGTTTTCGTACCCTTGACTAGATGTACAAATAAAATGTGTTGTTGATCGCATGAGTGGTTAAGGCATAAACGCGTAATAAACAAACAAACATTTATAACATTAGTTAGGACAGTTTTATTTGTAGTTAGCAAACATTCCACGTGCCGTCTCGGCCAACACGTCCAGTAAACGGGACAGCGGCGCGGCGCGGCGCCTCGTTAACTAACAAAAGTGCTTTCAAGTAATTAATAGACCAAGATCACTTAAAGAAAATGTAATACTTTAATTACTGGAACATGCTGTTGAAAAGCTTTAAATTTTTCCATAATTAACTTGTTTGGAATTTGCGGACGTTGGAGATATTTTTATACTGTGCAATATTTTACTTGTAAGCATAGAAAGAGGACTGTTTTAGCGACATTAGAAAGTTACTACATAGTAGTAATACGCACTAATGAGAGAAAATACAAGATAAATAATTACAATGGGCTGGAGCAATAGTGTTTAGTAGGATACTGATCATATTTTATATTGCCCTCCTAAACGTACTAGAATTGCTTCACAATTTGAACTGGATAAAAGAAAAAACTTCGAGTTTCCATTAACCTAAGAACCCACACACTATTTATAACCATTTGCCCCAAAACAAAAGTTACATTACCCCAATTCGACAAGCCATTGCGAGATGAAAGGGTGACGAGTTTACTGATTCAGGGCACACTTGGTGTTATATTTATTCCTCTGGGGGCTTGAGCCCCGTTCGGCCCAGTTTTAATAGTCGAGACGCCGCATGCGTTTGCGAAATAAAACAAATTCAGAGGCGAAATCTCTGCGAGTCATAAATCAAAAAAGTTTCGGACGGGTTCGTTCCAGGCTACCCTTGTCACTGATTTTTTTAACTTCGAAACAGAGACAGGGGAGAGTAAGTGAGATGCACGATAATATTGGTTTTTAATGTTTAAGTTTTATATAAAACGTAGTACATGATTTTAATTGATATTTGTAATTTTGGTACTGTTAAACGTTGCAGTAACATACCATTTTATTCAATTTTACTTGATCGCGGTGGGATTTAATGTAACTAAATGAAATCGTGTATCTTGAGTATGCTAGCAGAATAGACAAACAGATCTTGTTACAGTAAGTTGACATTAACGTGTTCGTCTATAACACTTCTATGATAACACTAGTGCTCTTGGAGGTGTGTTGCCAACATTTTTAGGATAATCTGTAAAAATGGTATTAAAACTGTTATTGTGACTATGTTAAGCATGACAACAAATACCTACATGTAGCTTACAGGAAACAGGGAAATCTGTTTGTGAAGATGCCTAAACATTTAAAAAAAATTGAGGGCAATTATAGTACCGACCTTGAAAATAACAATTATTATATTGTGATTCACGGTTGTAATCCCGGGATTTAATTCTTGAAAAATGGGTCGGGATCCCGGTATCCCGGTACTTAGAATCCCGGGATTGAAACCCCTAATTTTGATACATGCACACAAGCATGCTGGTTTTCTCACCACGTTTTAATACACCGTGAAATTGTCCACTTGTGTGGCTATACTTAATAACAATGAATGTCGACGTTAGTTTAAAATGTGGTGTGGTGATTGATTACATTCATATTTCGACGTAATCCTGAGCTCATAGCCAGATGGATTATGGTATAAAACAATTCGTAAAACCGGATTTACTGGGATGTATTTATAAACATTTATAGTCAACCTGACGATGATATTGCATGCGAAAGGACAAAGAAAGCATAAAACCTTCTGGTAACATTATTAATGCAATTAAAACTGTTTAAGGACTGGCCTTAAATCAATAGTCAATTATGTAAAAACCGAATCGAATAAAGAAGCGATTTCAAGCCAAGTTCCCTTATCAAAGAAATTACAACAATGCTGACCGCCGTACATACTGCACATTTTCCATAATAGAGAATGATTTGAATAAACAACCTGGCACGGCACCTTCATTGCGACACAGTCCCATCTGAAACCGTGTCTCGCACGAAATATATTCAGGGCCTCAAACTATGTATTTTATGTCCACAATAAATACTGAAAAGGGTAAACGGGTCTTTGTTCTTCATAAACTGTCATATAATAGTACTTTTGTCAGTTCCCCCTTTGTTTATCTCGTGAAAAGGATTTGCACGTCCGACCACGTAAGCCGATACGGTTCATATAATTTTTTACGGCTATTTTGAATCGCCCGTGAATATTTTTATTAATATTCACTTATATGGAGTTTTAAGCTGGGATTGCGACCCAATTCTGTGTTCGTGCATATTAATTTATTATTTTACGACGCGAAGGGCGTATTACGTGTAATGCTCTGGTTTTGAATAGATTATCTTTGTCTAATTTGTCTTTGCGAAATGTTTTTACACTCTGATTTTCTTTTAAATCTAATGTTGGAAGATCATATATTATTCGGTTACAACATTAATTATAATTTTAAGTATGTATTCAGTCAAATATTGTCTCTTACATAAATATTTTTTCCGCTCCTGTGCAATGAATGAGCCACTGCTTGCTTGCATATCTCGCTTTCTAATCTACCTCTCGGTCTGGCTGTCTGTCTGCAATTATTTTGCCATTTCTCGGGTACAGTTCCGTTGTCGATTAACTAATACCACGTGGCCTAGCCAAGTGGTCCTTCCTTCTTTACTAAAGCTCGGCAATGGATATGTTGCGTCTTGAACTTCGATATGACATCGAATTTCCACGTTTGGCAATTAATCTACTAGTAAGGTAATAAAGTCATGAAATAGAAAATTTGCATATCAACAAAACAGTTATAATGTACATGTATATTGAGGTGCTACTTTGATTTTTTTTTAAATATTCTGCAATGAAAACAGTGATTCGTAGAATGTTACTGGTTTCCAGCATTTGGTTGCAAAAAGCTCCGTTTATTTACATTTACTTTACAAAAAATACATATTGATTACAGTTTTACCATTAATAAATGACAGCCTCCGTGGCGCAGTTGGTTGGACGCCGGCTGAGAAACGAGAGGTCGCGGGTTCGATCCCCGCACGAAACAAATGGTTGTGTGAACCACAGGTATTTGTTTCGGGTCTGGGTGTTTGTGAGACCGAAAAGTCTCTCGTAGTTCCTGATACCCATGACACAAGACTCGATCTTAGTGTGGGGTCAGGACTATGTATGTGACTGTTGGGTGTATTTATTATTATTTATTATTATTAAATACAATCAACGGGAGCCTATATTTTAAAGCTGGTAGTTAAAATTCGATAGTGCGTAATTTTTCAAAGCTATAACACTAGATGAACCCCTATAAGTAGTCTCCGGTTCTATAGGACGCAGAGACGACTACGTATTATCAAAAAGTACTCTATCTTGTCGGTATTACACTTATCACATCTATTGAACACTTTCCTTACAAAAGTTTTAAACATCATCTAATAATAAAATTCATACATACAAACAAGACGCGTGACTTTCATTCGTTATCTCTGGAGGGCGGGAGTTTTCTGGAGTTCGAGCCGCATCACGCCCAACTTGCTGATTTATTGCCACCTACTGCTATTAATTCCTACTTACCTGTCAATTCTGAGGTGAATAATGCTCCTAAGAGATTTTGGTCGTGATGCTTGGCATTGATAACAATTATTAATTTATTTTTGGATATTGATTTAAATTTCATGAAGATTTATTTTTATACAACTAAGGAGGCATACCAGCATACGGCCCGGCTGATGGTGAGCAGTTACCGTAGCCTATAGACATCTGCAACACCAGAGATGTCACTCGCACGGCGCCGACCGGACCCTGCAAGAACCTGCGTACAGTTTATTATCTAGAGCACGCACCAATGGCGTTTCAAAACTACGTTTTTATTCTTAAGGTTCAGGGCAGTCACTTTACTGGATAATAAAATACAAAATGTGAGGCGAGCCCGATAGCGTACCATTGATGATGCCTATGCCCAACAGTGGACTGTTATGTATACCTAAGATGATAAACCTGGGGTGTTACTAGTACCACTCACAGTGGACCATTATTATTATCGTCCTAAGATATGATAGAGACCGAGCCTATCACTATAACTCAAATAAGTAAGCCAAATTTTTTCAAACTGAAAATTGCACACAAATGTAATATGTCAAACCGGGAATTGACCTTAAGACCTCACATTTCACAGCCGATACATGCTGCCAATGAGACGACTTCACAATTATTATTAGTACTATCATTTTTCATAGAAGTAAATGAAAATCTCCGTTAATGTAATCTTTACTTAAATCACAAGGCATAGTGTATGACTATTCTAATACAACATATTTACTTGCCCCAATATATCTTACAACTGTAAATAAGTGCAAACATAAAATACTTTTTCATACAAATGTCGGCCGCAGAGCTTATTACCATAGCAATCTAATTACCATAATAAAATATTACCCATAACTTGCGGGGCGCGGTATTAATCTTTACTGTTTTATCAAATCATAACAATTGACGATAGCATAAAATTTATTATCCTCTGCCAAGTGTGCATGAAAATATATTTTATTGGTATTAGTAAATATAAAAACAATTTATAACTTTGGAATACAAATTGTGATGAATAGAACCAGCCTATTTATTCTTTGGCAGCGTTAATGGTACGGTTGGTGAAGCCAGTCATGAAAGGAGGGATACGGGTTGTATTTCTGCACTAAGACATTCGTTAACATTTGGTATTTGATAGGCTAATATTGTTTTGGGAGTAGACATTGAGAGACCGTAATCATTCGTGGTCTCCGAGGTTCGCTTTTTTCTCAATGTTTTTATTTACAGCTAACGTTGGCGATAATTATTTATATGAATGCATAAGTTCACACATATTCGTAAAAGGGTAGACAGGGCTAATATGCGCCACGAATTTCATTTCCATATGTAACTTTTGAACCCAAAAAGCGTCACAAACTAGATTGCTTAAATTTGAACTGAAGGCCAGAAAGCTTACAGACTATTTAGACCATTAAAACTATAAATAAAGAATAATAGTGGGTGATAAAACCAGTAATTCTCTGATACCATTAGGAGACACTGTTCAGTTGAGATCTGGCGACGCGCCATGATGTCTCTTCATCACGCTACACAACGTGCATGTTAAACAGAGATATGGGTATTGAAAGTCAAACATGTCTTTTAGTAGATTTAGTCGCACAAGGTTAGAATATTTAGGCCATTGTTTTATTGGACTGCTTGTTTTATGGGTTATAGAATGCTTTCTGATAACATTGGAGGAGTCAAAAGTCTGAGAATGAGCAATAGCTAAAAACCTGGTTTCAATTTTAAAATGATTAGACATTTTGTGTATTTTTAATAAATCTTTAGGTTAAATTTGTATAATCATATTAAAATGCTTACGTCCGAGGGCTTTATTTTTCATAATGCTGCGGAAAAATAAAACTACGATTCCAAATGTAGCCTTTGTAAAAAATGTTTTGGACATCGAAATGTTATTAAAATTTTACAAGAATATGTAAACTATTTATTATATTACCTTTGAGACCATCCAACGACTCGAGTGTAGTAGGTAAATACACGAGACTACATAAGTATTTAATCAATAGTTGAAGGATCGCTTTGATCCCTAAAATGCCTACTAACGAAGGTTTATCCAAATCCGTCTTATTTATTAGATCTCAATGAAATCTCAAAAGTACCCGTAACCAATGCGTATATTTGAGAAGACTGATGGAAGTGTATCAAGTGTTATGTCAGAATCGGTAGAGTTCTTTGGATGTGACATTATGCATTTATTAAAATACTACTATTCTGCAGCAAACAACCACGAACGTAAAAATAACGTGGACTATATTCTGGAAGACGCTAGATGGAACCACTTTTGAGGAAACGCTATCACCAAATGCAAACTCTAACACTCTAAAAACACCATAAAAGTGTTTCGCGTTTTAATTCTGAGAGTACGCTCGTAAAATTCCTCTCCTTACGGGTATATGTAGAGCATTTTGTATGATAAATTTGAGATGCTCACATGAAAAGTTACTTACTTTTTTATTCATTTACCTTTGCCTCTTTATTTTGGTTTCCACAATATCGTTTGATTTAAATTAATTTTAAAGATTGAGATGAATATTAAGGGCGTGGTGGCCTGTTGGTAACGGTCGTCGCAGGTTCTAATCCCAGGGCACACCTCTGACTTTTCAGAATCACGTGTGTATTGATAGTCAATCACCACGCGGTGAAGGAAAACATTGTAAGTAAACCTGCATATTGATTTGTAAGAATTACTATGGTATGTAAATTCTACCAACCCGCACTAGGCCAGCGTGGTGGAATATAATATGGCCTAACCACTCTCAACCGTAGGTACCTACTCTCGATTGTAAAGGAGGCTCGAAACTTATATGGGCTAATACACCACAGTACAGAGATGACGATTTAAGGAAATTATGTTTTTTTTTAATTATAATACTAAATAGGAATATTTATCTACATATTATATGTATCAAGAATTCGGTGTCCTCATAAATCCGAAAGAAATAATCTCGGATCACACAAGTTTTCTGTGGCGTACCTTGGGAGAGGCCTATGTCCAGCAGTGGACTGCAACGGGCTGATGATGATGATGACACAAGTTTTTATGTTGGCACAAGGATAGAACCAGTGGCTTTTACTTCTCAGCCGGCGTCATAACTTGACGCGTCAAAACGCCATAGAATTGTCAGAATTGTACTTCGTGTTCAGTACGTAGGGTGTTTCTTAAAATGCAATATGCAATGCATCGTCACGTTGTTATAGTTAAAATAAAAAAATAAATATCAAAAAGGTTTCCGAAACCATGCAAATATGCCTTTAACAGTTTGTAAGAATATTGGCCATATCTAACAGGCCATTTGTTTTAATTCTATAGGTATTCATAAAAGCTTCTGCATTTACAGGAAAAATTCGGCTGAGTTACGTTCACAAAATTTCCGCGTAAAAATAAATATATTATGAAGCCCTGCTAAACTTGAGTGGGTATTTACTTAAGCGTCATAAATTTTATGAATTTCAGTACGGAGCATTGGGTAAGCGTTATTTTATATACTCGGTAGGTTTAGTACGCATCTTTAATCATAGAAGTTTTACTGAATTCAAAAATTGGGTATCTTTTCGTGTGGAAAGAGGATAAAGTAAACACCAAATCACCTTAAATTAGAAATAGAGTACGAAATAGAAGCGGCCATCGAAGAAGCTATACTTCTAAAAGTGAAAATCATAACCGATGGCCAGCTATTTACCAGTGTTATATAGATTACTAGACTGCCTAGATTACAACTGCCTCGGTGGCTAAGTTGTACTACGGTACGACAACAAAACTGAGGTTGCGTGTTCGAATTCCGGGTCGAGCAAAGTGATATGGGTTTTTCTATTTATTATCAGCCCGGAGTCAGGAATTTGTGCCCGATATGGCGATAGGCTCGCACCCTATCACACCATGGGACAGGACATACAAGGCGAAATGTGGGTGTCCTGGTGGCGCCTCTGCCTATCCCTTCTGGAATATAGGCGTGAGTTTATGTATGTATGTATGTTATCTAGATTATTTTGTCTACCTTTGGAAGTGAAATGGTATGGTTGATAAACATTTTAATATCCGCACGCATAGCAGCCACTGTACATGTTGGTTGAAAATCTATCACAGTTACCCACGAATGTCTTGCCTTTGTTTGGCCCGTGTATTAACGAGGCGGTAATTATTAATTATGCAATTAAATCATAATAGTTTCCCAATCCCACACATCAGAGCACTTTAGCCAAAGCACTAATCACGGTAGGGCACAGGACTAGTGTAGAGGCGCATACATTATTCAGAGTACTTCGTCTGATAGTCGGAGTTAGCAGTTAGCACTCAGTCAGTCGCGACTCACGACACGCTCCTGCATATTTTATTACGGAGATCGCCGCGATAGTGTGTCGAGTGTCCAATTGTTGCTGGGCTTAAATATTTAAAGCGTCTAAGATCTGTGGTTGGATAGAATGCATAGGTTTTTTGATATTCAATAAATAATAATAATAAATACACCCAACAGGCACATACATAGTCCTGACCCCAAAATAAGATCGAGTCTTTCGTCTTCTGTCGTGGGTATCAGAAGCGACGAAAGACTTTCGGACTCACAAACGCGCAGGCCCGAAACAAATACCCGTGGTTCACACACACATTTGTTTCAGTGCGGAAATCGAACCTACGGCCTATCGTTTCACAGCCGGCGTTTAACCATATGTGCCACGGAGGCAGTAAATTAGCGATCGATTCGTTTTAAACTAATTTTTAGTTGTGCATTTTGTCTCCGCTTTAATTTAATTGTATCGTCAAAGTATTTCTTATTCGTAGTCATGCACTCTTGACAGAGTGGTCGTGGTCTTGTGGACGCCAATTGCCGAGTAGCTGTTTTCGCGACGAATCAATACGTCTATGGATTAATATTGAGGAATTTTAGTTATGCTGGCACCGTCAAGGGACTACAATGTACCGTTTGAGAACAAAACTGCTCCCAGCATCGAACCACCATATTAAGAACTATCGAACCATACCAATAGATATTGTATGTCGCACGTATTGTAAAATATACAATGAGGATGATTATCTCAAGCCTGTCGATGCAATTAATAAGATGACCTAACGAAGCACGACACTCTTGCGCGGGTCACTATGTCGAGTTGCAAACCGACGCGCACTCACTATTTGGGTAGGCAAGGATATTCTATCATTACCCCAGATAAAATTGCAATGATCACCGAATTATATAATTAAAAAGATGTATGCATAACGTGTTTCTATATGGGATGAGACAATATTTTAATATCAGCTGGTTTTTAATTGGAATCAAGTAATTTAATAAGTGATATGAGTTTAGTATGTATATTAAACTTTATATTTTTATGTTCATCCAAGCCAAGTTTACCGAAGCATGTTTCTTTAAGTAATACAGGATAATACTTTTACCGTAGATGTTGAAGTTTTCTTAGCAAAATTTCAGTTAATAACAATGTAAGTAAAACAGATTTTGTTTCTCAAAGGAGATGCGAGATCCATATTTCATCTTCTCGTATTTAGGTAATTGACAAAAATTGTTAAATCTGAGAAAAAATGTTATGGGTGGTTTATTTGTCTAAACAACGTGTGTCATTAAGTTCTTATCAAACTATTACTCATTTTTGTCTCGGGTCGGAGATTATACCCGCGGCTTTTGGTTTTAAAGCAATCATTAACCATCTTTACTACGGAGGCTGTAATAAAAAGAGTTAAATTAAGATTGCAAACCAAAACGAAAGAAAGAGAAAGTTACAAAACACATGAAAATACTTGAAGTAGAAAACCCATCGAAGTGAATAGTACATAATACATATTTCATGTCGGCCGTGATATTTACCGCTGCTGTAACAAATTATGAAGGTTGCCCGGCATTTTATCAACGTAGGAAAACATCAACAACTTAACTACTGGCATAATGTTCTGTTTACGAGAAATAACTGTGATATATGTATGTATGTTTTGGCTTGAAAGGTATAATATTAACATAAAGCATTGAGTAAATTTTTCACCTGCTCCTATACAAATACAATATTCAATGTCATGCGTTTAGAGAGAGTACCTACTCAAGAACTTCGTGAAAGATTTTTCGAGAATATAAGTTTATTTTTGTTTCTAGTGTAAAGACTAGATACATTACATGTACATTTTGTATTTAAAATTTGTATCCATTATAACAAAAATTGGTAATAGAACCCATGAACTCACGGTACGCAATCTGGGTTCATGCAATACAGCGCAACAATACAGACGAAAAGAAGGTAGTAATATGTACCTACATGTATTAAAATAGAAAAAAATCTACTTTTACTGTCAATACTCGACTTTACCTATCACGTAAAAGATTACTTATTGATAGTTATAATTTAATATAGTTACTATTCATGTTTTTGACTCTTATTACTATATTGAACCTGTAATAATGTACAGCACGATGAATTTAATAACATTGTTGAGCCTATTGTCTGAGAATTTCACACACAGCGAGTCTGCGGTTTTGTATCAATCCTTTAGATACGCCTACCTTACTATTATTGGAAAAAAGGTGAAATATTTTTATTAAAACAAAGCTTGAAAAATCCCGCACAAACTACAAAGAGAAATATTCAAATCACTGTAAGTGTGGGACAAAATACCAAAAATAGCACTAAAAATCCATATGAATAAAATACGTTACCTATCTACATTTAACATCGTCCTTAACATCGTTTACGTGAAAATCAAAAACGACTTGATTGAATTCAATCACTTTTCTTGCTTTATCCCCTGAATTTTAGAACTTTTTCCAATATCTAAAAATATCACGTTATTTCTTTCCAATATATAGTTTTTATTTTATACCTATCTATACCTATGTACATGCAACTATAAGTTTGATATCCCGCCCACTGTTTGGCGAGACGCCGCACTAAAGATATATTCTGTATAGATAAGTTCTAGCTTCATGGACACAACGATAAAATCAAATTGAATATGGATAAAAATATTAAAAATAATTCGCCCGTCTTCAAAAACTGAACAAAAAAAGAGAAATAAAACTAATCTTTTAATGAATCGAAAATAACTAAATATGCCAACATTTTTTTGTGGTCGGTGCCAGCTGGACGACTATAAGCTCTATAGTATAGTTTAACATCACGGTACGAACGATGCCGGAAAAACCGCGGGGCATAGCTGGTCCCAAACATTAAGGCTAGGCCGTAAAAAGTGTAGGAGGGCGCTGCGACGTAATTCTCTCTCTGAATTTTTACTTTTGTGCTTATCTACTTAACTACTAACATTATACTTGTCTATTTTGACCAGCTAAATAGGTTAGATCGCCGAGACAAGGCAGTCAACATTTATGCGCGCCGCAGCCTAAAGAAGTTTGGACACCCCGGCTGCATCTCAAAATCTGACGAACCGATTTTGATGAAACATACACTGCTCCTTACTTGGACTATATGAAATTAATAAAAGAAATTTTGCGATCCAACTTACATTTTTTGCGATATGCGTGGATAAACATACAAACATAATATAAACATAGGTACATACACTAATGAAATTTGGCACAGGTGTTCAGAAGCTAGTAGAGAATAATATATCCAAAAACTGTTAAATTATAAAAATATTGCATCGAATAGATAATCTCCTTTTTTGAAGTCGATTATAATCTCACCTATCTGTCGGCCGTACAATTAGAACGACTATAGGGTACGTAAAAAATTAATATACCAAAACAACTAAAAGACGGGAATTTGAAATTCCGTTTCGGAAACAAAATTGAGCTTAAATGGTAAAATGGATAACATGAATGACGAAATTCTAATGTAATATAAAAGTCAACGAAGGAAGAATGAAGAGTATGTAATTATCTTTTTGAAGTCTTCTTCTACGTGTCTGATACAATATCTCAATGGCCTACAGTCTACTCACTTACCTTGTGACATCTTCTTCATGCAGGCCGCTTCACAGCGTTGCCGAGTGCTGCACAAAAATACATAGCTTATTAGATATGCTTAATGCCAGTTCCAAAACCAAACAAAAGTTTCAATTATACTCGCCTATTTAAATTACTAAAGTGTATTGAAAACTCAATAGGACTGAAATGTTCTAGTAGCTAAAATGATAGACAGGACATAATTATGTAAAATAAAATACAAAGAGCGGAAATTACATACATACATTTAATTACCTTATTGAGGTCTACTCGTGACCAGATCTTGTACGTTCACTAATCACTTCACTAAAGACACACCAACCACTTACACTGCCATAATTCACTGAACCACGGCGGCAAAACACAAATTATTCTTCACTTTTGTGTCACTATTCACGCGATGACGTCGTAATTAAAGTGTTTCGTGACGGATTAACAAGCATACCTACTTAGATGAAGGTTACTCAAAACTTTACGAGTTAATTCAACTTAAAAAATGAAAGTAAAACAAAAGAATAATCACTTTTTTAACAATATTGCATGCAACGAAATTAAACGAAAATCGCGACGGATGAACTCCTACACCGGTGTAGGTATTCGGAATTACAATTTTGCGCGCACGTCATGAAAGACGCCATACTAGATTATTTTTAATAATGTTGCGTTTAACGGCATCAATTTTGGGCATTATTCGCGACGGATTGAAATTATTCAAAAGCGTGGTAGCAATAGGGTTTCCGTACTGTATTTCAGTAGGTACTTATTATATGATACGAAATACCAATACGATCGCGGCGCGCGCGTACCGCCGAGCGATTAGCGACACTTTGCCGCCATTTTGGATTTTTAAATATTAGGCATAGGAAACTTAATACAGCCTTATTCTACAATGATTTTTAAAATCTAATTGTAACCTTTTACCTTGTGAAACAATTCCATAGCCACTGTTATAAACCATCCGTCGTTTTTTTTTCATCAATAATATTATACATAACAAAAAAAAACCATCTTTAACAATACCAATCAAAACAATGCACATATTAATTTTAAATTAAAAAAAAATGACATAGCGAAGGTAACTATCTCTACAATCTTATATTTATAATTGTTTTAAAACATGGCACACTCAATTTTGAGGTATAATCAGGATATAGGATAACCAGGTATTCATCAAACTTTACCTCGGTTCTCCTATCCCCTATATTTTTACCGAGTCTTAGACATGTTACGGAAAAGTGGGAACTACAACTATAACTACCCATCTATAAATCAGACCTTTAAAAGAACAGTGTCACCATAAAAAGCAAACCTGCAACCCTTTATTTATCCAAAACTTGGGTGATATGAATCATCGTGGGTACACTCCACTCACAATCTGACGCAGGGTATTTCCAAACTATTTGACGTCACTCAATACAGTGGGAACCGGCAAGTTCTATGAAGCAAGGGGAAGTCGACAAGCCGAGCTTCCCGGGGTATCCCTGCAAGCCTGGCTTCCCGGCGAGGAAACATTTTTACTGGTAGTTTTCCCAAACGTGAAAGGCCGCCTGGGTAGGTACCACCGTAATGTTTATTTCTCCTGCCAAAAAAGCAGTGTACATGCACTAGTCTGTTCAAGTTTGAAGGACATTGTAAATAATTGCACAAGCTCACACAAGACCACACAATTTTCAAAATGTCATCACAAAAACAAAGATTTTTTGTTTCTTTTTTAACTACATTCTATAATAACTCCCACTAGCTTTCATATCCGACATGGGGATACAAACGAATTATTTATTACTGCGTCGCGAACATAAACATAAACTGATTTATGTGCAAACAATAGTCTTTGTTTCCTCGCTGGAAAGCCAGGATTGCAAGGATACCCGGGAAGCCCGGCTTGTCGGCTTTCCCCGGCTTGATAAAACTTGCCCGTTCGTATAGCATCGAGAGATGTCAAATAGTTCGGAAATAATCTGCTTCGGATTATAGGTACTCCACGATGATTAATATCACCCAAGTTTTTGATAAATAAGGGGTTGCGGGGTTGCTTTTTATGTCACTAGTTTTGTATCGAAAATCTGATTTATAGATTGTTAGAGAATTGTATCTGCAGTTCGATATGAACTTATCTACATATTTATTAAGGTTCTACCCGGTATGTATTTTTAACACTAAAAATACTAAGACGACGTCATTTTTAAGTTGACTGTGAAAATGAGAAGACAGAATTGATAGAAAAGTTTTTTGTTTTGTATTTTCTTGTTGTTGACTAAAGGAACGAAGGATGAAATAATACAGTGGCTAAAAAATGGTTTAACTATATAAAACAGCTGGAATAGGATTTTAGAAATCCTTGTTTTGTATAATAAGGCTGTATGAGGTTTCCTATGCCTATTATTTAAAAATCCAAAATGGCGGCAAAGCGTCGCACGCGGCACGTCTCGCGATCGTATTGGTACCGTTTTCATAAATGAGC
The DNA here is from genome assembly GCA_905220455.2 of Deilephila porcellus. Classification (NCBI taxonomy): domain Eukaryota; kingdom Metazoa; phylum Arthropoda; class Insecta; order Lepidoptera; family Sphingidae; genus Deilephila; species Deilephila porcellus. Next base: position 12,717,679 of record LR999988.1, read on the forward strand.
TACCGATTACAGAAATACCGTTGCCGCTCGTGGTTAAGTTGAATCCATCGCGAATAACGCCGAAAATTGATGCCATTAAATACAACAATTAAATTAATAATCTAGTACCGATGGGGTCTATGTTATACGCGCGAAAATTAAGATTTCGAAAATCTTTATTCAAGTTTGAGTGTTATTCCGTCGCGAATTAATCATAACCATGGACGTGTTTATATAGTACGTCCATCAACGCATGCAATAGAATAAAAAAGTGAATATTTTTTTGTTTCTTTTTTTATTTTCTACCTTGGTTTTAGTGCGGTGGGTGACAATGTTCCAAATAGTTTCATCCAGGCATGAGTGTTAATAGTCGCGAATTAATCTTAACATCAGTCATTGCGTGGAATTGTGTTAAAAAAGTGAATAATTGTGTTTTGGTGTCGTGGTTCAGTGAATTATGGTAGTGTAAGTGGTTTGTGTATCTTTAGTGATTAGTGAACGTGTAACATGGCTGTCACGAGAAGACATCAAGAAGGTAAATAATAAGTTCATTTCGTTTTCGCTCTTTGAATGAACTTTAATTTACTTAATAACAATGTCCTATCGATTGTTTTAACTATTAAAGCATTGCATTGACAGCCTCCGTGGCGCAGTTGGTTAGACGCCGCCTGTGAAACGAGAGGCCGCGGGTTCGATCCCCGCACCGAAACAAATATTTGTGTGATCCACAGGTATTTGTTTCGGGTCTGGGTGTTTGTGAGACCGAAAAGTCTCTCGTAGTTTTTGATACCCACGACACAAGATTCGATCTTAGTGTGGGGTCAGGACTATGTATGTGACTGTTGGGTGTATTTATTATTATTTATTTATTAGTCCAATTGAGCTTCCTAAACGCATTTCACCCTTTAAAAATTTAATAAGCGGGTTTAATAGAAACTTTTTTATTTGGTTTTGGTGCTGGTATTGTGTCTGATATGTTATGTATTTTTGTGCAGCACTCGGCAATCCCGTGATGCAGCCGGCATGAAGAAGATGTCACAAGGTAAGTGAGTACCTAGACTGTACCTGCCATTGAGATATTTTGTATTGTATCAGAGTGGACATGGCGAACAAATATGTGATAAATAAAAGACACACGTACCGCTGTTTCTGCTTCTGCCACTCTTTGCAGTCATACTATGTTCCCTCTCGCTTCACAAGGTTCCCGCGTTCCTGGTTGGTATAATGCACATTGCGATCATATACATCATTCCTAATTCTATATTTACTATTTTATGTATTTTCCACCGTCTTAGAATCCATTTTAACATCAATCATAATGTTTTATATTCCTTTATACAGTATAAAAATTTTAAGTTAGAATCATTATTTATGAGAAAACAAATAATTTAATTTAAGGCTGTATAGCATTTGCGTGGTTTATTGTCTTAAAAAAAACAATTTAACTATTTTGAAAACTAAAAAAACTACCTATTTTGGTGGCGTGATTTTGTGCATTGTGCTAGTGCACCTTTGGTGCGGTGTCTATTGACTGTGCTAGAGGCAATCTCACCATGCTGCCGAGATGAAGACTATAAAAAGATAAGCGTGAAAGCATATCCCCAATCCCCTATTATCTTTTTTTATTGTTACGCGTCGATTGTCTCAGGAGTCGTTTACGTATCGACCTATTTTTTTTCCCAAATGTAATTTTATATTCATACCTGGAATAATAAAATACTCTAGCATGGCTGTATGGTGCTTCCAATGCCAATAGTTTTCATTACAGCGGCTATAGGTATAACTTACGGCCCGCGGAATGTCTTGATACCTAAATTGCTCCCGGAACTATTGTCACTTGGATGTATTGAATCCGATGCGTTGCGTAATAATTATGTAAAAAAATTGTGAAGTTTTGTAAGGTTTTTTTGGTGAGTTATGTTTGGTTCCACGATATTGTGCGTCGTCAGTGCAGCGATTTTAGTGCAACACTCGGCGATTGTGTGATACTTACCTACTACCTTTTAATGGTAGAAGACATTAAAAAGGCAAGTGTATGCGCTTTAGACCCCTTTTATTTTACTTAACTAGCGGTCCGGTCCGGCTGCGCCCGGGTGCAGACCATTTTTAAATCCAGGCCACATCAGACACATATGATCTCGCGTAATAACTGTTTTATATTTAAACTCAAGGTGACAGCTTTCCTTTATACTGCTTTTCTAGACCCATCCCGTTGCGTCCCGTCCTGTCCTGTCTCAACTGTTACCTACTACTATTTCGCGCAGCTAGTCTTAACCGTTAGTATTACGGACCAACTAATATTTTAAATAGAATTTTACTTTTCGAACTTATTGTACAAAATAGCAATTTGCGGAAAATAATATTATTAATCAATATTTTAATTATGATTATTCTATTTTGTAGTATTAGTAAAATTATGAAAAGTTAATAACGTTAAACAATAACCAAGATACGAAAAGAAGTTAATTCTCGTCCTATTTAAATAGGAGGCTAATTGTCTTTTAGAATTATAGCAATGTCTTATTTACCGTTTTATTTTTTTGATTATTTTGGAGCGGTTTCAAGACAAACTATTGTTTCTAGGAGCGACTCCTAGCCTCCGAGCTCGGTGTGAATAGTTGATCATGGCTTGGGAGTGGGAGTTGCCCTGGATAAATAGGTGGTATAGTATCAAAGTTCTAGTTAATGATTTCCATAGAATTCCTCCCTCACTACCATTTCTGAGAAACATTGTATTGTTGAGGGTTAAAGACAAGTTAGACATCCCCGGAGACTCGCTCAACTTTAATGCTAGGAATCATTAAAATGCGTGCCACTGTCGACCCTGTCATAATGAAGTACATTTTATCATATTTAACTTTGTACACGTATAATAATGGAACTCCTTTGACTATATTTTTAAATGATACAATGTAATATTAAACTTGTTTGGATAGATTTTCAAAATTATTTCTCTAATATAGGTATACAAGCTTTGTAGGTTACCTGTAAGCCTTTCTAAGGCAGGACTTAAATAACTTGGCACGGCGCGGCGCGTGTTCCGCCGAATTTACAAGCCCGGACCCGCCCTTGGCAAGCCTTAGGCCTTTGCTAAAATACGCTCGCATCAATTTAATAAGTGTTTATGGAATTTCTGGTTCTTATTTACGAAGAATTATTTTATTTCCCACGCCTACAGTCTGCCAACGGTATCTATTACCACTTTTATTAACACAAAACTTCCTCAGTTTTCTCGTTTAATAAATAAATAAAAGTCGCACGAACAGTCCTGACCATGCAATAAGATACAAGTCTTAAGTAGGTAGTGGACTTATAAAACATAGAGACGTGTTGTTCTGAACATTCAGACCTGAAAAATATGTAGATATTTGTTCATCACACAAACATTTGTCTCGGTACGAGAATCTAAAGATGTTTAATTTTTTTGCAGGATCCACGAATGTGTGAATATAGTACTTAATAGAAAATATTATACAGACGTTTTTATACTAGTAAAAATAAATTGTATACAAAATTTATACTCGTACTAGAGTAAATGAAACCCCTTCCAATAATATGTCAAATGAACTATTCAAAACATTGTGTCGGAACGTGGACGAAGTATCAAATGTCGGAATGACACAAAAGTAGAACAGAACTCGAGTACGTCCAACGTTCAATATTATTTTGGGACGGCACGAAAACAATTTTGTGAAAGTACGTTTTAACGAACATAAAATGTGAATACAAAAGCTTCAATGTGCATAAAAGAGAATTATGTACGGCAACACAGAGCTGCCCGGATTATTTGCTTAAATTTTGGCATTTACATTTTTAATGTCGCGAATAAGCAAAGAAATCTTGGCTCGATTCTTTTATTTCGGATTTTTCGGACCACGCTCTCGTCTTGATTAGCTGGAATAGCTCGCTAGACTAGGATGGTATCCCTAGGTTACGGACGTGGAAAAGTAATTTATCAAATTATGTAGTAAAGGACGCGGAAAGGCGATAGAATATGCTTCCAATACCTTGCCGTGTAAATTCTTGCGGGAGGCTTATGGAGTCAGTATTTGACGGAAGCGGTTGGTGCCGAATAGCTTATCCATGTTTCAAAATCAAATCGTGAGAAAATCTAGGTGATGATATGAAAAATATTCCAAATAAATGGGTATATTAAATTTACCATCCCACACTAAGTAAACGTGGTAGAAAGGGCCCCCATCTCTAAATTATAAAGGAACGTATTAAGCAGTGGAAAATATATTATCATTATCGGAAAGTCCACTGCTGGGTATCAATTCACGGATCATGTTTGGCTGTTTCCAATACTCGCCACGCTTCTCACGCGGGTTGGAAAGCGCACGACGTAGGTACATAGGTATGCTTCTGGGATATTTTATTTGTTCCTTGTTTAAAGTTCTCCTTTTAAGAATCCAGTGCAATTGTTAAAAACATTTTACTGTACAGACAGGCAAAGAAATCAAGACTTATTGCTTGAATCCGTTGGTTTACTTCAAATGTCGAGGTAAAATCCGTTTTCTACGTACAAAATTAGATAAGAGGTTTTCAAGTTCCAATTTATAAAACGGACTGGTCGTTTATGCGCATTTCTGTTCGCTTCTATAATAAAATCTTAAAAGATGTCGCGTTTTCTGTGGTAATTGAATAAAAAAAATTGTTTTACGGCGTCGCCGACTTGGAAGTTATCTATTTTTAGATTCAAGTGAAGTCGTTTATCTGTATTTTTTTACGACACTATTGGGGAAAAGATTTCCTGTTTGTTTCGTTCTATGGTTTGGACCCTTAGTTCAAGATGCTGGTCCATTTGGGATTGTTGATACCAAATAGCCATAGGACGATCCGCATGGTACAATGGCCGCAAAATGATATTATAACATTAAAATAATCTTTATTATGCTTTGCCAGAATTACAATAGGACATATCAGTGGTTTTCATACTAGGGAATGCTTGTAGCCAATGAGAACATGTAGTTGCAAGATATTATACATAAGTATAATGGGTTATTGTTCACTTCTTTAATTATAGTAAACTGTAAAACAGTCTCAAAATTCAATTGTAACTAATGCATTTTGTGGATTGTCTTTTCAGTGTATTTTGACTTCATTTATTTTAGTAAAATCTATTTGCTAATTTTAACAGTACGTTTTAATTTGTCTAATTTCTATTTTCATAATATTTTCTACTACTATATTAACACATCTCATAAAGCTTGCAGTTGATATCGGAATGCAGGCTTCTTCTCCTAGCTTTTGTGAAACCTATTAGTTATTACACATAGGTATCTAAATATTGTATGATCAATAATAATATTAAACTAACCTAAATACTCGTATTTAAATTCTATATTTGTCTAATACGAGTATATATCGTTCCCAACGGTTTACAAGCTAAGCTACAATTATTTACATAACAATACGTAGCAAATCATCGGGAATCCGGGCAGATGTCATGTAGGTACTCGTATATACTGCAATGGTTGTTTTATGTCGCTGAGGCGGGCGAGTTTACAATTGCTGCATTTATATCGGAGAGGATCGAAGCCGGCCATCTTGCCAATGTGTAGTAGGGTTGGGATATGATATTTAAATATTAATGAAATTGAAAATTATGTATTTTATTGATAGCATATTATTGATGTCTAACAATTTTAAGAAATAAAAAATAAAAACCGACTTTAAAAATGGCACTAAAAAGGAACAAATAATATCTATTTCATTCTACTTGTAAACTTTGATTAGTTTTCTTATCGACTTGACTAGTAAACTAATCATAATCATTATATGCTTAACATATTGAATGCGGGCCGCCAAGTGCCTAACATGTAATTAGGTCGTACCATCAGACGAACGACTTGCTCATTACTCATGTCATTATTTACGTAAAAAGACATATAAAATCATTTTATTGTTAATAAACGTAAGGCAACCCTACAATTGAAGCATCCAACAATACTTGATACGTAAATATGCGGCCATCGTGCTTTCAGCGTCGCGCGCACCATCTCAAATATTTATAATGTATTAACTCATCTTGCTGCAACATATTTTTAAATATTTGCACAGCGATATAATGCGGGTCAAACACTATTCACTTCTTAAATACGCTTAACACTCACGGCGAGAAAGCTTTATACACGTTCTATGTAGGTACTCTTAGGGTGAGTTGCAGAAAATAACTTTAACATTAACTAAGGGCTAATCAGCCGTCAAATCGACGGTTATGCAATTTTCAGGTTGCATAAAATTAACAATTGTTAAAATGACGTCACGTATAACATTAACATTAACCGTTCAATTTCGGGCGGTTATTGTTAAAGTCACGGTTATCTTTCGTTATTTGTGTGTGTTCTCTGTATTGATAATTGTCATTTGTGTATCGATTTGAATTATAACCTGTACTTTAAAACAATTTACAAAAATACGCTGATAAATTCCGACGTAAAATCGCATCGCATCATTTCACTGATCACTCTTTTAACTTTAACTATAACAATTATGACAATGGTGCAACAAAAGAATTTTCTATCCCGTGGTCATTGTTATTGTCACTGCTAAAGTTAACTTTAACTTTAACAATAACGTCAGATTTTCTGCAACCCACCCTTATTCTTGTAAAGCTATTGTTAATTTTTCTGTAGGATTAATTTTTTCTCACACCTAGTTTTCTTGTGTTGTGAGCACGAAACCTTTCACATGCACAATTGATAATACACGTACGAGAAGATCATGATAGTCATCCTTGAAATAGGTTTAGGTCAGAATTTTTAAACTTTGACGAATAGTTTTATGAAAGTGAGTTAGGCAAACTAATATAGTCGTTAAAATGGGGATTAATAGCCTTCACCTACGTCTGATGGTTGCTGGTGTTATTGTTATACACATGTATTAATAGCTACTTAATTTATTTTTTAATATGACGTATGCATAAATATTTAAGATAAGTAAGAAGAAACATCTAAATAAACTCTTTTGACAATATAAAATATTATGTTGTGTTTCTTTTTAATCTTCTTCGTCACTCATATTGATAAGTGAAAATCAGAGTTTATATCACACGTTACCCGAGGTGAAAAAAAATACTAGAAATGGACTGTTATTCCCGGAAATTCTACCTTTCAATTAACAAGATACACTGTACTATTTATTAGCTATCTGTGCAAGCATCAAACTTGTCATTTCCAGTGAAATTTTACCATATAACCACTACGCCGATAGTCAACTTTTTAACTGAAACCGCGACCAATTATTGAAACTATTTGGCACGATGAAATACCCGAATAACTTTTATTTAGCAAAAATAGCATTTTATTTTTCCGCTCACGTTCGTTCCACCATCAATCAGTACCTGTGTCGACTACCGCAATAATATTATGCCACGAATAAATATCGGGATACCTTTAATTTTGTTTCTTTACTTGAGAATCTATTTTTACTTCAGCTGGGCTATAGTTTGGGGAAGATGTCACAGAAATCTTTCATTTTTGTAATAGCGAGAATTAATAAGAGGAGCAAGCAACACGTCTGATTGTAAGCGTCAAACCTATCCATACCTATATAGGAACAATGCCTATAATTATTGAACACTCCACCATACATCTCTGCGCGCTTTACCTCGAGACATTGGATGTTAATTATTACTATGTAATATACTTAATGAAATGAATTGCAAATAATGTAAAAATTTGCCTATGTCAACAGCTCAAATTCCGATCACTGGCAGCTACTATCTCATTTTTTATAACCGATATTCTTAGACAAAGTGATGGAATACCTGATATGGGATTTAAACCCAATTCTTCATAGGTCCAGAATTCAAACACGCCGCCACTGGAAAATGACGTATGTAATTATTATTCCCTATAATCATTTGTTTTACAAGTAGGTTGTCGTATGTTGACTTGGCTAAGAAAACTTAGCGAAATTTCTAGAAGCTATGAGCCACATCACAAGTTCTAAGACCACCCATACTCGTTATGAGTACGATCTAACCGACGGAAAGTTTTTTATTACAGGAATTACTTGGTCTGGCCTAGAAAGTCTAGCAAGTCTTATCGAATTAGGGTTTTGCGAAGTATCATACATTTTGTTCATGTATGTTTGCAAAAACAAACTAATCAATATTATTTCTGTGTATACCGGGTATAACAAGACTGCGACCTAAAACGAAGCCAGGTGGTAGTTTTAGTGGTAATAGACCAACGCAACTGATAATTTCGCAAAAAAGGGCCAGATTATTTTTTGCAAATATTTTAAAAATCATCATGTTTGGGTGGTAAATACGAGTACGTAGTTTTTGCGAAAAATAGTAATTTTAACCCCTACGTACCATTACTTCTTAAAAAAATGAAAAGGTGTACATCATTATATTAGGAAAAAAAAGATTAATTATCATCCAAATACGAAGCAACGTAAACAATTACAAAAAAATTGACATATTTTTTTTGCGAATTTTTTTGTTGTGTTGTGTCGCAGTCTTGATATACCCTGTATTAATCATTATATGAAAGGATCACAAATCAAAATAAATATACAATTGAAATAACGTAACGTAACGTAACGTAATAATTTTAAGAATACAAAACTTTTTAATTTTCTTACAAGCTTCAAGTTGAGATAGAATAAATGAATATGTAGGTATACTCGTATATTTACACAACTTTTATAATACTATAATAAGTTCATCATAATAGTTGTTTCAAGCGGTCAACAAAACGTGCATTGCCCCAAGGTTTTGTAAGTTTTATAGTTTTATAGAAGAATAATATTACATCGCATAATAGAATAAATATCGGGCATTGTACAATCTTCGTATACTAAGTCAAAGCATCTAAAATGATCCTAAAACTATTGTATTGCCTTAGTCAAGCTGATCCGTTGAAGACGACTTACAATATACATAGATAGATCAGCCAATGCCAAATTATTTCCTTTTCCTTCAAAATCCTTTGATGTCCCAGCTTCAAAACTAATAACTCTGGTATACAAACACTATGAAGCCCCTAAAATCTTGGATTCAAACTTTTTGCTGGAGACGAGACGAATTATTAATTAAGTTAGCAAATGATTAATTACATATTCTAAAAGTTTGGTAAATGTTGAATTTACGAGTGCGATAGGACTGTGATAAGAATTAATGCAGTGAGAGTTGGCCGTATAACGTTAGTCCAAAGTAAATTATTTTATATTAAGTGTTTTTCTTGCAAATTGTCGAGGCGGAAAAAATACATAGAGTGGAGGAGATTTATAACTCCACCAGACTCCAACATGACAACACTCCATTAGACATAAAACTACAACATGATTGCTACTGTAAGATATGTGAATTTCACTTGACGGTTGCATCACATAATGTTATTTCAACCGCAAGTGACAATTAAATCTGAACACACGGAGCTCTAAAAGCGCTAAATCGTCTAGTGTCAGTGATTTCAATACATACTGCAGAAGATGTTACGAATGATTTTTTGTCGGCTTAAAGTTGACGTCATTGTGTACTGCATAACAGCCCACCGACCGACTTCTTGAAAATTCCCGACCGACGTGTACCTTCGTAATATCTTCATATTTCGGCATAGGCGTAGAAATGCCTATCTCACATAATAACTATAATAGGAAATATAGTATTTTAAAAGACGTATACTATTAAGCTCTCTAACAGCTTGACGGTCGACGTGTTCAAAGACTGAAAACGTAGACTACACGATTCTCCAAAAAAATTAAGGTATTCATGGGCGGCTATAGTCCTCTTTTCTACCGGTGAATCTCCTGTTTGTTTATTCCTAAGGTAAACAAAATTAAGTTCAAGGAGCAAACCTTGATTTTCTCTAGATCGCTAAGTGTACTCATATAATATTTGTTTTTCTCTTACAGACTTATACGCTTTTAAAACTTAGTCCAGGTAAAAATGTTTAACATTTTGTAGGAATCAGCGAGGTAGTCACCGGGGACATCGGACAGTGGAAAATCTTTCGACCCGTTTGTTTGCGCTTTTCTTTATGTAAACATCTTTTAGTTGGAACTTTTACAAATTCTCCGCTCTTGTAACATTTTATGTTTCTGTTTTTACAAATTACGTGTAGGATTTATTTGTGTGAGGCAAACGTTATATGTTTTTTGCATGAGGAGATTTTTTGTGCTTGATATCTTTCTTTACTAGTAAAGGGAAAACACCTAAGTATATTTTGTATTATATTTAATATTATTTTTTGTTATTTGTACCATTCAGTAAAAATAGTCGTGTGTTAAATTTTTATATGCGAAATTTCATTATTTGTAGGTTTCTGAACAAGACCAAAAATATACCTCCGTGACAGCCTCCGTGGCGCAGTTGGTTAGACGCCGCCTGTGAAACGAGAGGCCGCGGGTTCAATCCCCGCACCGAAACAAATATTTGTGTGATCCACACGTATTTGTTTCGGGTCTGGGTGTTTGTGAGACCGAAAAGTCTCGCGTAGCTTCTTATACCCACGACACAAGACTCGATCTTAGTGTGGGGTCAGGACTATTTATGTGACTGTTGGGTGTATTTATTTATATTTATTTATTTGTATATACTGACACTTCAGTGATAACAAAGGACCTGGTTGTAGTAGTACAATCTAAACAGAATATACATCGGTGCCAGATGTTTTTCTTTCACCGTTTAACTAATAGGGAATATGCATGATTTTTTTTATATTTTTATATGATAGTTCACATCATTATATAATGGCAAAAAAAAAACAGCCGTAAAAATATTAATATTAATACAAAAAAAATATATTTTAAAATATCAAACTGATAACAGCAGTTTAAACACTGTTTTATTGGCGCGCTACGATGACGTCATAGTCTAATAAAACAAACAAGCGTGGAAGTGTTGTACACTATAATTTATCAATATTTTGTATATTACGACTGTTTACAATGGAACAAAGTAAAAAACCGACTTATAAGTGCTGTATTGTGCCTAAATGTAAAAATACAACAATAAATACGCCCGAAAAAGTATTTTTTTTGTTCCGAGACGGGTGGAAGTAAGAAAAAAGTGGTGTAAAATCATGAGAAGAGACATGGTATCTCCATCAACTTGTCATAAGTAGATTAAGGGAATATCATATGCTACTACCTCATGCATGTGTGGATCGCAACTTGATCCCTATAATAGATGAAGTTATAGTAGTATTTTGTGGATTAATTAATATGCAGGATGTTCTAGTCAGCGGATGACTAATACCTCAGTCCGCCCCGTGACCACGAAAGCTGAAAATCAATCGAAACGTCGGGAGGTTAAAAAATGTAAAAATTAAACCCAATCGCGATAAAATCCGTAAAAATAGTTTTATTTCAATGTGTAACATTCGCGTAAATCTAAAAAACCGTTATAGTTTTACTCCAGTTTTAGGTTATGTTATGTCTTTTAACTATTAATTTGTGAAATAAGTATTGTAAAACTATGTACAAGAAATATCTATAATGCAATTACCTTGCAGCTTTAACACCTCTGATTTCAGCAGCCGTAAAATCCGGATTAGATGCGAAATATGTACTCATCATAAATACATCAATTTTAGGAAGATTATCCGATTGCTCCTTTACATAACCACTGTCAGTCATTATTCTTGGAAACGTACTTGCTATTTTAAGGAGAAACAATTAATATCACTCCGAAATATGCTAGGAAATTACAACAAAAGTTAATTCAATCGCAAATACCGAACAAATATGCACTTGTTGACATTAACTTACTAGACTGTGACGTCAAATTATCATTGACCAATAGAGTTGCGTTTCAACTACCTTGAATTTTGCACTCATTTTATGCAGATTTTTATAATTATTTTCTTAATGAAAAAGTACATAGTCTCAATTTGAATTCCATGCATATTCCCTATTATGTCAGTTGTCATCGGATATACATTGGCTGAACTCAAAAGCTTGTTTGGTCATTGTTGACGGATTTTCCATCATCGTATGCGGTGCTCGCTATGCGGACGAACACGAATATCCCGCGACTATACCACAGTGTAATATTTCTTTGACTTCTTTCTCCCATAACCTTTAGTTCCAACTGTAATCAGTTTCAGCAAAGATATTTTAGACTCATTCCCGGCTAAACTTGCCCTAAATCAAGATAGACTTAAAGAATTTTCATTCTCAGTTTATGTTCTCGAGTAGGTATGTGTGTGAATTAGACCCCCCACACTTTTGGGAGGTAAAGGCGGTGGCGTTGCCTCCCAGCAAATATCTTCACATGTGAAATTTGTTTGCGTACGTCGAAAACGTCACAAAGGCGATGCCGCCCCAATTTTGTATGTTGACTAATACAAGGGGCGAAAAAAAAATTGAAATTATTTCCCCAATGGCAATGAAATATTTTAATATTCGCGGTGTCAAGCAGTATGAGTATATATACTTAAATGTTTATTCAAATTTTGTGCGATTTTTCTATTTGAACTTTATATCAGTGTTAACTTTCGTTAAAAGTTTCGTTGGAAATTTTCTATATGTCACTATCGATCATGAATACAAATTACATGATTAGGGTTTACATCTTGCTACAATAGTTTTCTATCTAGCACTATCCCAACTTATCCCAGAATCAACTTTACGTCTCATAGAATGATGGCTATGCATTTCGTTTGATCTTTGGAATCCTACTTATTAACAACTGACTCTCATATAACATCTAGTCAGCGCACCTTCGTAATCTAGGCTATCTACAGATTGTTTCATGGATACTTGAATATTATCATGGTGTGATCAATATATAACAGATATAAATAGCCTGAAACACCTAAACTCACTGATGTAATGCTTGAACCTGAGATAATAATCATTATACATTATAATTTAACCCCAATACCAACGCGGAAACATTAGGTCTTCGCATTCGCTTGCGGCAATGTACGATATTATTTTCGTTAATTCTGTTATTAACCACGTACACTAACATTGTAACATGTTGTAGTCGACATAGAAGCCTCTAAGGATGAAGACATTGTGTACAGAATAGTAATAAATTATGTAAGTAACTGTATTTATATTGTCATTAGATACTAGACTAATGGTACAAAAGAGTATCAACTGGTGAGAATCTAATTTCAAACCAGTTTCCAAAAAAGACAAGTTTTTTTGTAGTTTCTAATTGAATAGTTAAGGTTAGGTAAGGTTATATGTGTGATTGTTCAAAGACTTAAAGATCAGGGTAAATTGAATTTAACTCCCAAAGTATTTCAGAATTAAAAAAAAAACTGTTACTTAAGTATTACTATGATTCATTTAGTTCAAATAACTTTATGACTTTGCTTTACAAGTCGTATCTAATGTTATCGTTAGTATTTAATATCACTTTAGACCGTGTTTGTGGTTCGCTAAGAAATCTTCGTACGCACTATTGTCTATACTATCTTCAAACAACGAATTCCGAACACAATATTGGACCGAGTGAAACCCACTCTAATGTCTCCTATTACACGCGCAATAAAACCTCATAAAACCCACTACACGGCCTATCGAGAGGCACCCGAATGATTCACTCAGCAAACAATATTCATACGAAAAAAATGGACGTCGAATCAACCATCGAAACGCGAGAGAACTATTTCAAATCCATTCATACATATATTCATGAATTGTACGGATTGCCTCTACTGTCATACATTCTGGCAAACTTAACTTACGGAGACTTGAACCCTATAGCCTATAAAATAAGGGCGAGATTTAAAAAACCAGGTGCTACATGCATGTGGTCGACCATAAAGGAGTTTTCAAAACGATTTGCAGTTAAACTTGTATTTGCCGAGTTTAAAGTATAAGCTTTGTTGATAGCGAATAAATCATTTTTGTTGTCTTTTATGTTTCAAGGGATGTTTCCTGTATTAAACTTGGCTTTTGTCAGATTTTAAAAACATTTTATATTAGTTTACGTACCTAGGTATGCGCTATACCTACCATGCTACAACGGTGCAATATTTAAAAAGTTGTAGTATTGTTGCATGTAAGTGTATCGCGTTCTGAGTTGAGCCTGTGCCTTTCCAGTTTCGTACAGGCCTGTATTATTATTATTTTCGAAAATATCGACAAAAACTTTAGTTTATTCTTTTTGTGGACCTTTTGGTCCAAGAAGCAAAAACAGGATGGTCCACAATGACATTTGACTATCCATTTTAAGAATGAATGGCACACATTAAATTGCAAGCCATACAATCTGACAAACTTCTGTACCTCGCACACAACTTTATACTTTGTTTCTTTGGAATTGGAATGAATTTCGTACAGTGAGTGGTTTAATGCATCTGGTCACATATATATTGTTTCCGTTCACATAAGAGCAGGCTCATCTCTTCCCGCGACTCGTGGTGAATGCTGGCGTGTGGCTCTTTTATTTTATGAATTACGAGCTCTTGAAACAGACGGCATACGTATAAAATCTACTTCTGTTGGTTTGTATAGTTGGCCACAGTTTTGATTTGATTTCAAGATGTTAGTTCAATACAGTTTAGTTGATGAATTGGTTGTGCTAGAGCAGCAGGTACTAAAACACTTAATAACGAGTTCCAAATTTTTTTCCTAAGTTAAGTCTTTCATCACCTTTAGACACAACATGTCCAACAAGACCTTGGCCTTCTCTGAGGAAATATACAGCAACCAAGCCAGGTCGAGGTAGCGCCATCTTTCGAATAAAAAATATATTTGAATACATGTATGATGATGTTATGGATGGTTAAGAGCTTTGTACCATCGCTTCAATAGTAAAATTATATTTTAGGAATATTACAATTTATTGGTTAAAAAATACTCGAATACTAAAAAATCTCACGCATATTTATAAATTATATGATTAATAAATAAAAAAACGTAAAGAATTAAACTTCTTGCAACTCTCCCATCATTTGTTTTTTAACTATTATAAAAACACAATACCAATTAAAACGCCGGAAAAACTTAAGGTGGCAGAAGTCCTTAGCTAAGAACGGAATATAAAACAATGCACGGTCTTAGTCTCCCAGTATTTCTAGTTTTCACTCAAAAAACATTTTCAATTGTAACCATGACATTAGCTTTAAGTGATTTACTGTTACTCCGTTATTCTCTTTTATTGTGGTGTACAATAAAGTGTGTAAATAAATAAATAAATAAAACATAAAATAACAAAAACAAAGAAGGAAAGTGCAAAGGAGGCAGAAGTCTTTCGTTAAAACGAATATAAAGCGATGCACGGGCAGGTTCCGCGGGGCTCCGTACGGTGGCGCTGAAAATATGCGCGCATGAATATTCCGCGCGCGATCCCGCCCGCCGAGACGCACTTGTAAAAAACACATGTAGGGCGACAGCAGCTATGGATACAGAAGGTACAGTTACGGAATAATGGAGAAAATAACATCAAAGTTTTCGTGGTATAATGATTGGATATTTTGCCTGTGAAAGAATGTAGGTGGGATCCCCTGACAAAAATGTTTGCACGAATAAGAAGTCGAAGCCCTGCTATATTGAGTACCAATGTACTCTTTCTTAAGACATGACCAAAGCACTTCAAGCGACATGCCTGGTTTTACGGACTGGCAAGCACATCTAATTCTCTACATTGCAACAGTAATTGCACAGTATGCACCATCTGTACATAATCGTGTTGTGATCCCACAGAACACTCGGCAATATTGCGCCATAATCCATCTTTATTTGTCACTGGGCAAGTGATCTATCGTTACCGCTGAGAACATTATTAGGTTACAACGAAGCTCAAAAATGCTGGATGTGACTACTTTCACATAATGTATTTAATTTAAAAGTACAGCTCTAAACTCAGCGCCGTCGGATTTTTTTCAGATATGTTCTGCAGTGGATTTCAATTATAAACTTATAAAACGAGCAAGCACCTCTTAGCAAATTATTTACACTTTGTAAACCTACAAAAGATATTGATCTTATAATACATATGCCGCGACTCCCTCAAAATAAATGGGGGCAATAGAAAGAAATAAATAAATATAATAATCGAATGCCTAAAAATATCACTCACGTTATCGAGCAACGAATAATCTTCGTCAGTTTTTTTTTGTGAAGTACTACGATTTGGACAATACGGTTCATCGTTACTGTAGTCTAAATAAAGTACAGCCAGTAATTATAGCGCATCTCGTTTTTTATTTTAATTGTATTTTACATTCGTCATTTTCCGTTAAAAAGCAGAGGGGTTTTGTATTTTTTTCCCCACCTCATAACTAAAATTCTTGGGCCAATCATATCTTACTCACTCCTGTATTCCTCAAAAGTTGGGCATAGGCGCCATTAGCGTGACACAGATCGTCGAGCTTATTTTCGCACACGGTATGTATTATGTATATGATATTGTAAGTTTATTATAATTATGTTGTATTTATTTAAATTTTCAAATGTTTATGTATGTATTGTGCATATATGTTTATTTTAAATAAAAACACCGTTTACGTCTCCTGGATTATTCCTGCTCGAATGGTTGTCTGGAAGAGATCGCTCTCAGCGATAAGGCCGCCACTTCACCATCTTCACACGCTTCGCCAATTTATTGTTTTATTATTTTTTCTGTAGTAATGTTATGGTGTGGTGTTTTAACAAAGCGTTATTATTATTAACTTGCATCAATTAAATTTACCGGATTTTGTGAATCGAATTCATCAATTCACATCCATAACAACTTTAGATCCACAGTGTATAAACATGTAAATATGTGAAGATTCCCCAAGGACGGTTTTGAGCGAGTTTTTGTATAATTTCGCCTCGTCACGAACGTACAGGTATTTTTACGTGGCGTGCGCTCCGCTTTTTTGTCGTGTTATGTTTGGTGATAGCGGGCCTGACCTTTGCTGGAATTATAGTTTTCCTTTTTTATATGGCTTTTATGGGTTCGGAGGTAACTAGGTTGTGTGCTAGGATATGTTTTCGTGATATCATTGTTGACGTGCATTTGAATGTGTAGGAATATTTTACTGACTCCATTTTTATTAACAAAATCTTTTAGTCTTTGTGTGTCTGAGAGCAAATGAAGTAGTTGGCCTTGTTAGCTGACAACGGTAATTTTAGTTAAGCCAGGGCTCAAACTACGTATTACTATTAAACTTAATTATAATACTTGGAATGAAAATAGTATAATAATTTAGATGGGAAATGACGAAATATCGATTTGTATGTCAAGATTCATTTTAAATTAATGTATATTAAATTAAATTAAATAATTTCGCCTTTCTCAATACACTTTACTTCGCTCAATTGATTCTCACACCTGCCTGAACAACAAGCTTCTTCTTCTACTTCTTCAACTGACCTCAATAAATGCAGACACGTTATTGTCTCCATTTGAGTACCTATTTTGGAACCCAACAAAACTTCATATTTTTGATGCATAATCGTAAATATTTTTGTCAGTGACCTCAATACTATGTGTGCATCTTAAAAGAAAACAAAACTGTGTATAAATATTACAGAAGCACCAGACAACAAAGAAATTGTTAAAAAAACAGTTGGCTAACTTAAATGTATGAAAGCAGCGTTCAATCAATACGGACGTAAATACCTAATTCACTTGTCCAACAAAGTTACAAAGAACTGCTCATTTATCTTACTACTTTGTAGCTAACTTAGGACCTTCTCTACAATTGTTCTTATTTATGTTCTTTTTATTGTGACGATAAAGTCCTATCATTTTCTAATGGATATTAACATATGAGGAATCTTAATGAATAAAATAGTAGGTATTAAAACTTACAAAAGACAATCCTTAAACTGATTTATAGAGGTATTTAATAAGTAACTACATGGAGAAAGTTTTTGTATGTTTAACATAAGTTACCAGAAATACTCAACTTTCACAATCTCTCTTTCTCTCTCTATCTCTCTCTCTTCAGTCACAGGAAGTCCACTGATGACCATAGGCCTCCCCCATGGATCTCCACATAGACTTTCAATTCACATTCAATTCTTATAAATACGTATGCAAGCTTAGACTTGTGTCTACGAACGAATAAGCAAACGCTTGACCCATAGTTCGCCAAACTCATCTCCATACATAAATAATCTGGGGAACCCAAGTGACATTATTTTTTACGCCGAGAAAACCTCGAAGTGGATTTTCTATCATATAAAAAGAACATTGGCCTTTTGACCTGCGAATGCACCGTCACACTTTAAATGCCTTTTCCCAACAATCAAACTGCTCATCAAACCGCACTCGTCAAAACAGGTTCTTTAGAAATAAAACCGCTCTCAACAATACAGCCACTTCACCTTTCGACATGGCGTTTAAACACCGACCTCTCCACATACGCAGAACGGTATTAAGCTGCTCACTCAAAAGCTCCACCGACCGACTGACCGACGACTGACCGATTTCAGCGTAACGTAACATGTTGCGATGTGAGCATTCGCACATACAGCGAACCAAAACAACGAACCACTGGCACTTTATGATGGATTTTTTGGCGTATCCGTTTGAATGTTACAGCGTGTATCAATGCTTGTTCAGTACTAGCTTCATTGATGGCAGGGTATGTGTTGGTTTTCATTATTATAAACAATAAATATCTAGCTTTCTTTCTGCCATATTACAAACATAAAATCTAACAATGTATCTGGGTGTGCTCATTCACAGTAAAGAAAAAGAGTTGTCGTCATTATCATCTTCAGCTATAAAAAGTACACAGCCCTGCCAAGGATTTTCACAGCAACTTCTCGAAGACGTCCTTCAAGCAGCGACTTACCGTAACATTAATTACTAATCAATAAATTAACAGGAGTGAAATTAACTTCTCTCTGATGTCGAATGCGAAGCACGCTCGCCGCGAATCTTACGTTCCGATAAAGTCTGGTCCGTCGGCAACTTATCAAATAAACCAGTTACTGCATGTAAACACGAAACCTTTTAGTTTGGCCCCGTGGCCACTCATTAACTGTACGTTTGAGCGCATTTCGTCTCGGCGCGGCGCGGGTTGTCTCATCGCAACTTTTCGTGAACATTTCGTGTTGAAAAGTGTTTTATTTGAGCGGCAGCGGAGTCCGCTTTTACCTGTCGGCGGTGCGGCCTCGCTATGTTGGAACAATATTGGAATTGTAGTAGAAAAATTTATTTTAGTACTGCCCGGCTTCGTCTGGGCACTGCGTCTATGTCTGCTATAATTATTTCATGTAATAATTTTTATTCACTGTGAAGAGTTTTCCACCATTGTGTGCGATGAGTTCCTGTATATTTATTATCATTAATTTATGTAATTGCGCTATGAAAGGGGCTATGAGGCTATGAGGTGATCTTTAGAACAATGGTTACAACATTAGTTGTTGCGTGGATTTGGGCAATAATTTTATATTAGGTACAATCAGTCAATACAAAAACAGGGAATTAATCCGCGCCAAAATTTGCACGAAGCAAATCCAGACTCCCACAGTTTTACATCCAATGTAAGCTCCAATGTGTCCTCAGTGCCGTGTTTTGGTTTTTTGTATTTATCGGTAATATAAGATCTTTGCAACATTTTTGTGCTTCTCAGAACATTTATATTTAACAGTAATTGAAATAAAACTATTTTATACGGATTTTATCGCGATTTGGTTTAATTTTTACATTTTTTAACTTCCCGACGTTTCGATTGCTTTTCAGCTTTCGTGGTCACGGGGCAGACTGAGGTATTAGTCATCTGCTCTGTGACTGTTACAATTAAACTACCCTTAATTTTCAATTATTAAATTAAAAAGCTAATTTAAAAAGTTAACTAGTTGTTGCGATCCGATCTACGCAGAAGGAGCTCACTGTGTCTTGAGGTCTGGCAGCTGGTCTTTTGGGTTCCGATTTAACCGATTTAATTTGACCAGCTGCCAGACCTCAAGACACAGTGAGCTCCTTCTGCGTAGATCGGATCGCAACAACTAGTTAACTTTTTAAATTAGCTTTTTAATTTAATAATTGAAAATTAAGGGTAGTTTAATTGTAACAGTCACAGAGCAGATGACTAATACCTCAGTCTGCCCCGTGACCACGAAAGCTGAAAAGCAATCGAAACGTCGGGAAGTTAAAAAATGTAAAAATTAAACCAAATCGCGATAAAATCCGTATAAAATAGTTTTATTTCAATGTGTAACATTCGCGTAAATCTAAGAAACCATTTAACAATAATTGTTATTAAAAGTGTTTACGCCTACTTCCTGTCTGTACTATTTGTTTATCTTAAGATTATTAGAACTACAAGTCGAATCAGTCACCAAAACATCGTCAAAAACTTCTCAACATATGAATAAATTTACAAAAATTTGCCAATACAAGATGCATAAACTCAACTCGATACACACAAAATCGTATTAAAGCCGTAAGTCGCAATCGCGCTGCATTACAATGTCATGTAGGCGCCGGCGTGTTCGCAGTGCAGCGGTGCATCTGCCGAGCCGAATATGTTTTATGCATCGTCCGCCGCCGCGGCTTAAGGAAATTGCAATGCTTCATTTTTGCCGCCAAAAACGTCGTGCAGAATGTCTTTTGGTATTAATGTTGTTACGTCAACTTTTTGAGGCTTTATTGAATGTTCTTGAAAGTTTAATGGATTTTTTGGCAAGATAATTTAGGGTTGGACTATCAAACACAGCATATTACACTCACTTTCATAGAAACGTATGTATTCTTAGTTAACTTATAATTTGCTTTAACGCTGAAGGTAAATGTCGTGAGGAAGGCCTAAGTTCCCTATAATAATTTCGAAAGAAAATCGATTCTCAAGATAAAACTCTAAAAAAGTATTAAAATGTACTGAAGTGTTAAAGTTACCTTCTTGATGATATAGATATTAACTAAATTAAATTACATGTGTGAAGAATACTCGACACACATAATCCAAAATACATGAAAATATAAGAATGTATACTTGTTATCCCCTGACACAGCGTTCACATGCTGGTAGCTTTTTAATCTAATTACGGAGCGAAGATCACTCTACAACGAAAATATTGACCTAATTACTCACTTAATCACTTCACTCACCAATGATTCTATTAGCCAACCAGTTTTATCATCAACTCATTTTTATCCTGTATGGGAAAATATGCAGCCGAGATTTTATGCCAGCTCGGAAATGTGCAGTGTTGTGCAAATTAATTGACTGATAAGTAGTAATCAATTTCTAGTTGATTAAATTATGCTAGTATGTTTGAAAATGAGTGTGCCCTTGGTTATTCGCGGTTCGGCCCGTATTTGTATGATGGTCATTGTTCAGGCGGACACGAATATCTTGCTACTTGACTGCGAGGTAGGCTGGAAGTTGTCTAAATCCCCGGAGACCTATATTCATTAGTATTTATATCTCCTAAAGTTGCTGCCGATGACTAAGATAGCTGTGGCTATTGACCAACAACTCCTGAAAGTTTTAGGTGCATTACATTTGATCCCTGAGTAAAGAAGAAAACCGTGGGAATATTAAGCCTCAAACAATTTTGAGAAATAAATTAAGCATGATATTTGTATTAGCATATTTTTACTGTGGCGTAAGTGAACGGCGGAGGTAGATCAAAGCTACCCGTAGGGGGTTATGGAGGGCGGTTTGCTTGTAAATATGGATTTGACATTTAGATTGAGTCCTGGTAACCAAACATTGGAACCACAAAGAAAAATAAACAGACGGACGAAAAATATTAAGTAGAAAAAAAATACAAATTATAACATAAGTGGCAGAGGTCAGTGGGTATGGCAAACGAGGAAGAATTTTATGAAATGTTACATGGTAATATGATTCATAATGCCATGGAGTAAAAGAGAAGAAAATAATTGTGAAAAAATCGTCGTGAAGAATTTTAATGTCGTAACGCTTAGTTATTCTGAATTGTAGATAGATTGCAATACATATGTACTATGGACAAAGATAGTAAAATTTAAATCTAAAGGATAATATATCGACACAGTGACGACGAACCGTTAAGCTTGTCGACTTCCTTCAGATCCGAGAGTCTCGTTCCCGGATCAGCCAGTGTGTATACGGAGTAATCCTACTGTTAATCTTTGTTTTTGGATTACGCTGCAGTCACCGTGTATACCACGAACACTTATCCATTGAAAAAAACACGTGTCTGATGGGACGCGATATTTTTCAGTTGCCTAAGAAAGATTTTGAGTTTTAGAAGATTTATTGTTGATTTCAACGTCGCGTTATAGTAATGTCCTTATTTTAATATTTTGTAAAAATTAAAATAACTATAATAATTCTATAACCAAACACGAGGAAGCACTTAGTGGTGAAAAGTAATGCAATTTTATTAATAATCCATCGATAAAAAATTACTGCCCTTCAACAAGACCCAAAGTTTATGATTGCAGCTACCATTGTATATTATGGTGGTCACTATCCGGTCAGACACGAATATCTTCCTACTATACCACTTACCATCTAGTTACTTATTCATTAATTCACCCAATAAAAATATTGAACATTCTGTAAAAGCCGTGTTATGTCACAAGTACGCG
The DNA here is from genome assembly GCA_905220455.2 of Deilephila porcellus. Classification (NCBI taxonomy): domain Eukaryota; kingdom Metazoa; phylum Arthropoda; class Insecta; order Lepidoptera; family Sphingidae; genus Deilephila; species Deilephila porcellus. The sequence goes on from LR999988.1 coordinate 12,740,105, forward strand.
TACTCAAGAATGTAAAGGCGATGGTTTACGAAAGGTGGAAGTTTGATTTGACTTGATTTGAATTTCAATGACACACACAGTTTGTGTTTGTGATTTCTGTGCAAACGGCCCGGTGATTAATGATGTATGGATCGTTGAGTGTGTTTATGTGTCAAATGTGTACTTGTGATGGAATCACGCGGCTGGTTCGGTGTTGGGAAAATCTTTGATGTTTTTTAATGTTTTTTGTAGGTAGTATGGTGATTGGAATAAATTTAAATATGTTCATAATTATGTTATACTAGCCTGACATACAGGCGTCGTTCGAGTATAATATTAACATGTATAGCAATTTGATATCCTTTGCTGTCAGTCAAAGCCATCGCGATTTCAGGCCTATAGTAACCGTTCGTAATTAGCTGTTGAAATTTACTTGCGTATGAATAATTCAGCCTATTATTAAAATACAATTTGAACTATGTGTACATATTATACCTTCATGGAATTTTCTAAACAATAGAACTAAATCTTATCTATAGTGAAGTTATCAGTAAATTAATTCCACAAAGAAACCACATTTACAAAAGGTATTCACGGTCCGTAGATATTTTTAGCTCAACAAAACATTGTTCCATCCTAAATATTCTCTTTACAAAACACATTGTTGCAAATTTAAGATATTCTAGGCAATATTCACCTTTGGGAAGGTAAATTATTGCATTGTTACACTAAATGGGTCCCCATTAGGTCGTTAACAACATAAATTCGAAACGTAAATGTGCTCCATTGTCTAACTGTCACCGGGTAGCGATTACTCCGCTTTTATGTCGGATCTTTATTAAAGAAAACCAATTTTTACGGTCTATACTCTATATCATTGGTTCCCAAAGTACTCTATATTGACCCCCAGGGATCAGTAGCGACTTTGAACAGATTTACTTTTCTGAAAAAATGGGGCTAGGTGATAGTAGATCTAATTTCAGCAGACCATGACTTTTATTCAAAATAGCACTGACGTGAAAAACACATTAAAATGTATTTGCGTAAATAGAATATTACATAACAGTTCCATCTAATAGCCTCTAGATATGTAGTAGTAGTAATCAAAAGATATAAGAGGTTAGACAAAAAGTTTGGGGACCTCTGTTCTACACGGAGGCAAGATATAGACGGGGCTTACGAGCTATCTTTTGTTTCTAATTATCTCGGCCTGCTCGGGGACTGAGTCTTTGTCACCGAGATAAAGAGAATTCGATTTTGTGTATCTATTTTAGGTTTGATGTTTCTATTTCGGTGTTATTTATTGGTTTATTTTAGGAAGAGATTATTGGTAGGTATATTTATATTATGATGTTATCTGGCTTGTATCCCTGAAGGTAAGCTCGTTTGGAACCAATGGATTTATCGAACGAATTATTTATAAATGTAATTCGCGCACAGTTTTTATGGATATCCAGGCAAATGGTACGAAGGGGCTACCTGTCACCTGAAGAATACATCAGAGGAATTACAAGTGCATTACCCTTTATGTACGATGTACACTCTTCCTTTTTTTGGACAGTCGGTGTTTTATGCCAAAGACCCATAGACTCCATCCTTGCACATATACACGTGCATTGCATAATTATCATAAATTAGAAAATACTTACGACACGGAAAAAAATTACATCAACCAAAATCATCAAAATTACATATTTCTATGTAATTCTATACTAAATTCTAAGTTATTCAGTTGCATTTCCACGCGCATACCTCACTATGCAACATTAAAGCACACAAAATTGCCCTAATTCAGTACCCGGCCGACCTAAATGAAGGCAAAAGTTGACTACAGATAATGGCTTCATCATTTTAATGAAGGAAAGTCGCGGAAAATGATAACATCGTGTTGAAAGTTGTACGGTGGGGCTGAAAATATTTTTTACGAAAACCTTAACATTAGATAAGTGTATTTTTATTTTTAGAAGTAATTAATTAGATTTAAATAAAAATAAATACCGGGAAGATAAATGTAAATGTATAACATATTATCTACATTTGATCGCCTCTATAGCTAAACACGATTGTCTCTATTTTTGTTATGTAACACCTTGCACGCTTTGAAGTGTATATAGGTTTTCATTTTCTTACAAATAAAATATCTTCAAATGATATAAGAAGGAAAAGTACAGAGGGATATAACTATAAAATTATATGCAATGTACCTTTTGTATTATACCGCATACATCTTCGTATTGAGCTTTAAGCTCATACTTTTTCTACTATTAAGAAGGCTCCGTTCTTAGACTACCTGGATATCTTGGTGAAGACAGTGCTTTTATCATATTCTTTCCTTCCGTTTCCTCTCTCATATTTATTGACGGGCAAAGCTTTTCTACCAAGTATCATACTAGTGATGTAAATGTTCAAGGGCGGCGGTAATGAATAATCATGCGGTAAGCTACTTATTTGCTTACTGGACCGTGACAATAAAATATCATTATTTCATCTGCAAATTTTCAGGTATCAAAATTATTGTTCCTCGCATTTTCCTTTGTAGTTAAACCAATTGATGTATACTTGTGATCGACCTTAAATCCATTAAACCAACACAAAATTCACCCCTTTAACTAATTAAATAAACAGTAATATATCTTCCCTCGTTTAATAAAGTGATCTGAGTTCGGAAGACAGCGCCGAGTTTTATCTGCGAGGGAACAAACGGTGGGATTATTGTAGATTCGTTTGATTTACTCGACGTCCACAGGCTTGCCGACTTAACCGTTGTTCAGCTGATAGTTTCGGCTATTTGAGACTGGGCCGAATGTTCTGCCTATTCACATTTCGGCTTTGGATTTCAATTTGGTTCACGCCAGGTATATATGGTTTGGCAGATTTCGCCTTTCAGCTGTGTAGCAATTGTCATATTTCGATGGTTTTGTTGCTTATAGTGAGAGATCTAACGAGTGTTAGAGTGAATACTAATTGGGCTTTATATTACTAGATATTTTATGTAAGAGCTTTTTGTAAACAAAATTATTTCTGTTTCATATAAAATATTAATATTATGCAACTGCTTACTATATCGTACTTCTTAACTTATTATTTTAATATATGTCTGTCTGATCTGTGAGTATAACACGGAACCTCACAGTTCAAAGGATTCAATACAACGAGATTAATGAGCTACGTCTTACTGATATAATTATTCTAATATCAGTTTAAATACTGTGTGTTATAGGCAGAGTAAAGATACTTACATAACCACGTGTACCCCATGAGAACATTACATACAACACACAAACAACGTTGTAATTAATTAGCCAAAGACATCGAACGATCGATAATTCTTTTGTCTGAGTTCCAAATTAGTAAGCAACAGCGGTAGAGGGAATTACATTAATTTCTATAGAAAGTTAGAGCAAGTTGCCCCAGCTTCAAAGGAATGTACCTGCTTACAGACGGAATGAATGCAAGGATTTTTTGTGGCGGCGTAAAGTTTTCACTTCCCAAACTTGCCCGGCTTTAATATAAAATGCAAAGTGTCTGGGTAATGAGGATCTTTATGTTATTTTCCATGGGGCTTGCAGATGGTTTAACAGTTTGATGTAGATACTTTAATAGTCTCTATCAGGTGAAATATTACGGTTTTAAAGTATGGTAGAAGTATCATTGTGAATCATTAGTCCATTGCGCTGACGTAATACGGTGGCAAATCCCATATAAATTCACGCATGTGCCTCATCAGGGTAGCCAGCCTATGAAACGTTATAGTTCCCATTTATTATCACTCTTGTTATAGTTCCCATGTTGTTATAGTTCCCATTTATTATCACTCTTTATTTATAAATATTATGGGCTTTTATATACAGCAATTATTCTTTTCCAAGTCGTGAAACACGATAATTAATTTATATTAGTTTAATAATAAATCTTTCAGAATAAAGTAGAACTACTATTATAAAATAATGTTTTTGAAGAGTAAAATTTGGAAGTTAAACATTAAATGTCCAATTAGCGGCAAGTCCAAACACTTGCCGACATCTGCGTTTGTAATTCCACCGAATATTACTACTCAAACCGTTTAGTGTCGTAAATAAATTCTAGAATTATATTACTAGACTTTTGCAGAAAATTTATATTCTTAAATATTTTTTTATTTTGCGATTATGATTATATTATGTAACCATACATTGCACCTCATGGTTGGAACAATGCAATCTGAATAGAGTATCCACTCCTCACCAATCGAGATAATTACAGCGCCCGGCTATAAAAACGGATACAAACAGTTCCACCCGAAACACGTCTCTGTCGGTGGGTTGCGTGCTATTATATCTTATCCCTCGTCACCTATGGTGATCGGAATCCGGGCAGATATTAATGTAGAACATAAAAGTTTCCCGGCAACATCCAAAGACCAACCCACAGACTATACTACTTTATTGGTTGATATCGGTGTTTTTACATAAAGTCTTTTAAAACCTCCCCTTACCGTAACTTCTTAAAGCACTCAAAGGCAAATTAAAAATGTAATACTTACCTCCAAAAACATTTCGCCACTTTTTAATTCCCGGAGATAAGAGGTTTTCCGTTAGAAACTTTTATGTACGCCAAAATTGGCGGGGCAATTATGGTGAATATAATAAAAGTAGGTAGTATTTATTTTTCATTGTTTAAAAAAAGGCAATGGAGGATAGTGAGGATTTGTAGCTGTATAGAGGCTGAGAATCAAAAAGAATACCGCAATCCATAACTAACATGAATTCTTGCCTAAAATTATTGTTACGAAATTAAGACTTCTTTTAACAATCTCTACCCGTCATGCTCCGCATTGAACGTAAAGATGCTGATACAATATTGTTATTATTATAAAGTAAATAAAACAGCGCTACATACAGTAATTGTATTAATTACTGCTCGAATATGGAGAATAATACTGATATTTAAACAAAACTCATTTAACGGGTGCTAGTAAATATATCCGTGTATTCAAACCGTTTAAATATTTGTTCATATTGCGTCAGCCTGTTAGCGGGTTGCGATATGCATTTTATTTTCGGATTGAACATCACATTTTATAGCGGAGATATGTTGGCCGCTAGACAAACAAATATAGCGCCATCTGCTGGCTAATGACGGGACTATGCTCGTATGAAATTGACGACTGATTGACGTAGTTATTTGGCTTTCAGTCTCGGAGATTTCGGATTCATTCCATATACCGGGTATATCAAGACTGCGACCGAAAACGAAGCCAGGTGGTAGTTTTAGTGGTTACAGACACGATACAAATAAAAACAGAGACAGATAATTTTTTAGAATATTTTAAATATCATCTTGTTTGGGTTGTAAATAGGTATTTACAACCCAAACAACAACCCAAATTATTATTTTCGCAAAAACTAGGTAGTTTTTGCGAAAATAATAATTTAAACCCTTACGTACCAATGAGTGTTTAAAAATAAAGAGGTCTACATCATTATTTAGGAAAACTATGTAAATTTCACCCAAATACGACGATAAGTTAAAAAATATCAAAAAAAAAGTTGTCGATTTTTTTTTGAGAAATTTTTACTTGCTTTGTGTCTGAAGTCACTAATACTACCACCTGGCTTCGTTTTCGGTCGCGGTCTTGAGATACCCTGTATACCTATGGTGAGATATTTGTATAGCCTACATTTTAAGCGGATAAGGAAATATGAAATATGTAAGTACTTTAACACGCTTACGACAGAGGAGTGATCTATGTGGGGAGCGTATTAAAAAAGAGTAAGAAGATTTGAATGTTCGCGAACATTATAGTTTAGCTTTCTCTCTCCTTTCTTTTATGTCCGTTAAAAGGTTGCCTGGAAGAGATTGCCGTCCCATGATGTGATATGGGGCGAGCCTATCGTCATATTAGGCACAAATTCCTGACTCCGGGCTGATAATGAATAGAAAAACCCAATATCACTTTGCCGGGATTCGAACTCGAGACCTCAGCTTTGTAGTCGTACCGTAGTACAACTAGGTACGCCACCGAGGCAGTTAATATTAAATAGTAATAAGAGTTAATTTATCTAAATTACAGTTCATATTAATGCCGCAGTTTTTAAATGTTTATTCTATTTGTTCAATCGTATGTTATGGCGGCTTGCAGAATATTTACATGCAGTAGAATATGTTAGACAACAACTCATCGAATAAAAGACTGAGACAAACGACCTAAATAACAAATAAATACATCCACCTATCACACACATGACCTTCACAACGAAAACTATTTGGTCCCACATCACCCTGATCGATAACATATGAGGTATATTTGTCTCTGGTTTCTAAAATCTTAACCAAAAGCGCCACGGACATAGTCCAAAAACAAAAGATAGAAACCTTATAAAATATACTTTTCATACGAAATTTAGACTCAATTCTTTCAATAGCAACCGTATTCCTCGCGTTCCCAGCACGGAACCACGAAAAGTGGGAATGCGGGCGGAACCGCCTATAACTCAAGCCGAATAAAACTCGGAAACTTCCATGGAGCACCGAAATTATCAGTATTCTTGAGGCGCTCCGTTCCTCGCGAAATTAATAAACTTTGTTTTGCTCTGTCCAATATTAATTTAAAACAACATCTTTATATTGCCGCGGTTTCGACCGTATAATACTTAATTTATGTACCAGGTTAGTGAAGACATCATTGTTACCAATTTTTTATTCTGATTTATTTTGTGGTAAATGCAATGGAGTTATAGAGTATCGACTGACTAGAGGCGATTATGTTTTATCTTCAAACACTTTCTGATTTAATTTCTGGCACAGGTTACTTGTCAAAGATACTAGCGTAGTTATAGCCGATTATCGCTTCCTTCAACGGTAAAAAAACACATAAAAAACAACTTCATCGAGCCTTTTTTTAATGATAAACGACGTGCTAAGTGCCACCGTCCTAAGATCTTTAAAAAAAATATTATCTATGCCTCAGCAATAAATTTTTTCCTAAATAAGTTGTAAGACTTAAAAATCCAACCCATGTTCTAGCAACTACCTCGACGCCAAAGCGTCCATTTATCAGACATTTATATCAGTATACATTGTTCCTTCAGAAGCGACAGTCGCACCCTTTGTCAAATAAAGCGTGAATGTAATCTTTAATGAGTTTGTGCTTGCCCTGAATATTAATAGCGGATGAAATAACATCAAAAGTTACCCCGCGACGAAACGCTTGCGAATTTCACGAATTACACCCGCCTCGTGAAAGCTTATGACTTTGAATAAAGATGTTGAACGGAATGATTGAAGGGTCGCCGAGTCCTGTATTGTTAATTGACAAACATACCGTAGAGTGGATAAATATTGCTATTTGAGAAGCGATAAGTGTCCGCCTGCAAAATAAACAGACAACGTAGCTAAGCAGGTAGTCGCTGGATGCAGACCCATTCCAAAAGGTCGCTTTGGAAGTCCTTGGAAAAAGTTTACCAGAGGGCTAAGATGGAGGTAGAAGGTTCAACGACAAACCTATATTTTTTTTGCGGTTACGAGTATATTCATAGACAATAGCAGCTTGATTCAAAAGAGAAGGATATGAAACTAGGAAGCCTGCGTATCTAAATATTCTACACTGGCGGTCGGGCCAGGCTTTGCCCGGGTGCAGATAGTTTTTTAGTCCAGGTTCACATCAACAACAAATTATTTCGCATATTGTTTTATATTTAAATTCAATGTGACGGCCGTCGATTATATTACTTTTCCCGTCCCGTATCATTCTATCTCATGACGAAAAGCATGCAATCCTGTCGTCTCCTGCCCCGTGCCATCCATTCGAATTTGAAATAGTAGCAAATTTAATTTCTTATTCATCCTACGCGAACACTATATTTAATCAGGATATAAAGTAGCCTATGTCTGTATCCATTGTTCATGTGCGTGTGGCCTATGTGTTAATCCAAGCTATCCCTACACCAAATTTCATCAAAATCGGTTTAGGCGTTTTTGCGTGAAAGAGTAACAGATATCCATACATCCATGTTATGCAACTCATGTTATCCAAGTTACTGCATACATACAAACTTTCGCAATTATAATATTAGTAGTAAGGATAAGAACATAGATACTTAGGTCCTACAAACTAACATCTACATAATACATATTTACATATACTCGTAGTAGACATAGATGGAAATAATCGCTAGCTATAAGCCCCTATTAAAACATCAGAATTCAAGTTGCGTGTCTTTGATGAAAGAAATTCATTACCAATAATACTACAGAATAACGAGGTATTAAACTGACTGGTGACGAAGTTTACAATTCCAAAATTTAATATCCAAACGAAACGCAAATTAGCCGTCCCGAAGATTCGCTGTAAAGTACTCGGCAACAAACTATAAACGCATATACAACGCGAAAACTGCAATTCGATTAAAAACTACCACTTTTGCACGGGCACGACACAACGCAATCCCAACTCTACACAACAAACAATAGAGTCTAAATTAAAATCACTTCTGCAGACATCGTTTTCACCGTTTAGTTTCAATTCAAAGAACAATGGATGTACGGAGAGCGATGAAAATTCAATTTCAGGAAAGGAAAGTTTGTGACCAAATCTCATTTTGATATTTTAAATGTGCATTCAGTACGGGCGGACGTCATTTGGTAGTAAGATTAAATCGGGGCACAGCTTACTATTGGCAGATGTTACCGGAGCCGCTCGAGCAATTCGTCGTGAGCTATTGAAAACATTCATACCGTGTTTGCTTCTTAAGTGATTCATTGACATTCTTTGATAGCGCAAATCTGGTTCACAATGAAGATAAATCACGATTTATAGAGCTGTAGTATTTTTTTTGTATGAATGGGTCGGTTGGAATAAGATGGGTGTATTCTCTTTCGGACTTAGTTTTAAATGCTAGCTCATATAAGTGACTCGTGACCTAATTTAACGATCCATAGGAGTAGGATGTATTTCTGTCCAGAAAGCGCCGACCGAAAAAAATGTTTTGGTCTCGACGAAAACTTAAAATATTTTATTATCTCTGCCATAAACACACATATCCAAATATCTAATTATTAAACGATACTTTTGTTTACTTATATGAAAAGTGGATAAAACTAGAACAATTTTTTTTTTGTAAAATTCACATTTAATACACATATTTTTTGAATATCCAATAATCCGTGCCACATCTTTTTGCCCCTACCATTATTACCTATCCATTACAAAAGCCGCCAACGCGCTTATGAACTCCAAATGTTGTGTTTACTTTGGGCCATAATAATCACCGTATGAAAAATCATATATTTTAATCCCAGACCGATAAACCAACTCGAAATGCAACTCGCACATCGATTCTAAGATCTCAAACAATATTTCCGAGTAAAAAACAGTATTATTTCAATTAACGATAGCTTTGAGAGAGCTCCTTTATTTCAGCAGTGGCTTTGTATCGACGCCGCTAATTGCTCCCCTCGCTTCTTCAGTACATTACGTTGTTTGTACGCCTTAGTAATTGGACAAGACTTTGTTTTGTATGGTGAAACATGGTATTACTGATCAATTTGTGGGTATAATGTTGAATGAGAGTTAAAATGGAAGAATTATGTTGTAACTAATTAATGGTAATTGAATGAAAAGCGAAACTATAGCTATACTATATGTAACATGCCATTGAGAGTACAATAACTGAAAGGGGTCAATCAATCACATCAGTTGAAAAGCTATATGTACGTGTCTTAAATTATATTATTAGCCAATTTTAACAGCTTAAATTATCTGGATTGATAGGGAGTGGTACTTCTGTCTCATAAAAATCTAAGGCAAAAAACTGTCACCGTTAACTTCGTTAGTGAGAAAGTCTGTTAATTTTATGACCTTTCATGTACTGTATAACCCAACATTTTAAATTCCATTATTTTAAGATAGTTTTTGCACATATCATTATAGTGCAGCTAAAAGTACATTTAGCCTCCGTGAATATATGAATCTGATATTAGAAGTGAGCCGTCAGATGAAACTTTGTGGCAGTGAATAAAATTATTTACTCTTGCAGGAAACTTGCTACATATTGTTTCGTAAACTTCATTTATTTTACATAACGAAAAGAATTACAAAACAGCATCCTTTTTTTTGTACTACTGCAAATGTCATTAAAAATACAATTTCTGGATAAAAAGCACGTTCAGTCAAACAGACCGTTTAAATACAAACACAATGAAATACTTTTATCTGTCACAACCTTTAGGCTGGAAACAATCCCTGGAAGCTTCTGTAATTACAAAAACAAGCTGGTATAAGCTTGATAGCTTTAATAAATAACAAAAAAGGTTTCTCGAAAAGTAGGAATTAATGATAAAAGAATAGGTATGAAAAAAATAAATATTGCAAAAAAAAAAAACAATTTATATGACAAGACCTTTACAGAACATTAAGAAGCTTTGTTTATGCATGTTGCAAAATTACTTTGCGATCGATTTGTTTATATTTTTTTTTAATACTGACACGAAAAAGTAACTACGATGCACCTAATCGTAAGCACCTCTTTTTATCGCTAGCTACAAGCCAGTTAAATAATAAAAGTATGAGAAGCATCGCTCTTTATCTGATATATAATTAATCGTGGCCTAATGTCTTCTTATCACAGATATATGGAAAAACTAGCATTTGCCCGCAACTTCGTCTGCGTGTTTAAGAAAATGTAGACGTTATATCGCTAAAACTATGTCATTATAACCTTTACGTAAACTTTTAACAAAAACCAACGTGCAGCATTTTTATTTCTAATTCTGACTCTGAGTTTAGATTATCGAATCAATGGTTCCGTCAGTTGTCGATTCAGAGACCAATCGGATCAATAAATAAAAAGTTCAAAATGACGGCCAACATTTTCAATTCTGAATACAAATTTAGATTATCGGAACTCAGATTGATTTTGAGACCAATCGGATCAATACATAAACGGCCTTATTCATATACAGTTTTAAAACCTATTTTAGGTATCGAATGTTTGTTTTCTCGCTCAAACTGACTTGAAAAGTCGTTCGAAAGGGACAAAAGTTAAATTTTCATAGGAATAACTTCAGTAGTTTTGATTTTCCATACTATTATATTATTTTTACCCTTATTTTACTCTTTTAGGGTTAAATTTAAGAAAACAGAGTACGCACTCATTTTTGGTTTTAGATGAGTAACTAAAGAATCAGATTTGATATCTGCAACTTCAACGGTTTCGATTTTCCATACAACAATATTTTACCCTTTTCACCCTCTTAGGGGTTGAAATTTCAAAAATCTTTTCTTAATGCTCCCTTCCCTCACAATAGGAACCTCTGTGCAAAATTTCTAGTTTCTAGCTTCAGTAGTTTCGGCTGTGCGTTGATCCGTCGGTTCGGTTCTACAAAACTTCAACCATTATTTTCATCTCTTTAGGGTTAATTATAAGAAAAGCAAGTATGCAGTTATTTTTGTCACAAAATGAGTAACTAAACAGCCAAGTTGGATATCTGCAACTTCAACGGTTTCGATTTTCCATACAACAATATTTTACCCTTTTCACCCTCTTAGGGGTTGAAATTTCAAAAATCCTTTCTTAATGCTCCCTTCCCTCACAATAGAAACCTCTGTGCAAAATTTCTAGTTTCTAGCTTCAGTAGTTTCGGCTGTGCGTTGATCCGTCGGTTCGGTTCTACAAAACTTCAACCATTATTTTCATCTATTTAGGGTTAATTATAAGAAAAGCAAGTATGCAGTTATTTTTGTCACAAAATGAGTAACTAAACAGCCAAGTTGGAAATCTGCAACTTTAACGGTTTCGATTTTCCATCCAACTGTATTTTACCCTATTCACCCCTTTAGAGGTTGAATATCCAAAAATCCATCCTTAGTGCTACCCTACGTCACAATAGGAACCCCTGTGTAAAATTTAAAGTTCCTAGCTTCAGTAGTTTCGGCTGTGCGTTGATCCGACACTTTGTTTTTACAAAACTTCAACCCTTATTTTCACCCCTTTAGGGTTAATTATAAGAAAAAAGAGTATGCAGTTGTTCTTGTTTCTACATGAGTAACTAAAAAGTCAAGTTTGATATCTGCAACTTCAACGGTTTCGGTTTTCCATACAACAGTATTTTACCCTTTTCACCCCCTTCGGGGTCGAATTTCCAAAAATCCTTCCTTAGTGCTACCCTACGTTATAATAGGAACCCTTATGTAAAATTTCACGTTTCTAGCTCCAGTAGTTTCGGCTGTGCGTTGATCGGGTAGGAAGGAAATCACCCAGTTTCTAAACATTGCAACCCTTATTTTAACCCCTTTAGTGTTAATTTTTAGACAAATTAAGTATGCAGTTAATTTTGTTATTGAATGATTTATTAAACTGCCAAGTTTGACAATTGTAACTTCAATGGCTTAGATTTTCCATACAACAGTTTTTAACCCTTTTCACCCCCTTAGGGGTAGAATTTCCCAAAATCCGTTCTTAGTGCTACCCTACGTCACAATAGGAATCCCTGTGTAAAATTTCAAGTTCCTAGCTCCAGTAGTTTCGGCTGTGCGTTGATAGGTCAGTCAATCAGGTTCCTCTTTTATATATATAGATAAACGGCACTGATAAGTAGCAATATCTTTCTCGTAGATATTTTAGTACGTGCGCTAAATTCGTTTTATTGAATATTCATTTATACACATAACTTGTGAAGATTCATTCAATATCTCTACTTACCGGCTGGTGTAATTAATAAGCGACTGACGTTTTTGGTGCCATAAAATTACATAATTTGTTTATCTCAGTATATTTTAAGAATAAAACCGTAAATTTGTAGATTTGGTTCTAATTTCCAATTCTAGTCTGATGTTTATTGACGTAGGAATTTAGATAAAGTATATTAATTCTTAAACAAAAGTTTAACGTGCATTCATTAATACATTGTCATTTTTTCTGTAACCATCTAGCTAGAAAGCCTCTTAAATGCACAAATAAAATATCTAGCCTGTCGGTCATAACCCTCTATCTGTGGCATTGGGAATCAACTGCAGATCTAGAAAGTCAATCGACCGTAAAAAACAGACAAGTAAGGAAAATCAAAAGTTTGTAACTTTTACCAAGCCCCAGCTCTAGGAATCCTGGACATAACCGGAAATAGCAGTTCAATATAGAATTCTATGCTGTATTCAAAAATCTCTAAAATTCCTCGATCGAGCACAAAACGGAGCGAAAGGATATTAAATCGTACACGCTAACGTACCAACATATTGAACTTTATTGGGCGACAGTAATGGTGTCCCCATTACTGTCCTACATCCCCATTACTTCTTTGAGATATTCTATAATACGACAGCGTATTTTAAAATCTTATAATAGTTGTTGTTTCAGGAATCATTTGACAAGTAAATTGTTATCAAACAGGCTCCGTGGCGCAGGTGGTTACGATACCGACTGAGATACGAATTTTTGTTTCATGCACAATTTGGCCTTGGGATTTTACTAAAACAAAAGTCTATTAGTCTTTGATACCCACAACACAAGACTAATATTTTACTGTGAACATAATATGTTATATTATGACTACCTACGTGTATATCTGTTGGTTTACATTTATAATTATTATTTATTTAGTCACTTCTCTAATTTCAAAAAAATAACATGCATAGGCACCATAGAGTTTTCCACAACAATTTCTATACAATGTAGTCGCCTAATGTTTTGGCGTAGTATACTATGCCATGTGCCTGTAGGTACTCTGTAGTGTAATGAATATGAGTTTATTAGATTATTTGCTGCATGCTTAACCGAAACTATACATAAATAATCTTATATCTAAACTTGCCTGATCTGTGCAATTTTCAGGAGACTATTGTAAGAAAAGCTTATTGTCGACTGCAGTCCCGAAATATTTTTATTTACAAATTATAAGATAATATCGAAGCTGCAGAATTGTACCAGCAGTAGCAATACGAAAATGATGTAGGACGAATTATTAAACTTAGTAGTCACAAAATTTATGTACTTTTATAAGTTCTATACACATTACAGTGTAAAAATCACAGCTACAGGATTCTAAAATCGATTTTCTCACAATAAATTAATTTTGTGATAGCTTCCAATACCACCCATCTGAAGTCCATTAAGGCACAATCTTAGATAAATCCTTTCGGCGATTAAAGCACGCTCGGCCGGCCAAGTGTAACGTATCTTATCATTAAAGAAAATCCGCAACCACCACTTTTCGGCTCATAAATTACATATCAGCACATCCACTTCGCTACCCGCCTTCTATTCTAATAAATCTATCGCTTTCCTTCCCTATTGGGCCGGATTCAGTTACTTGCTTGGGCGGCTAAACTCCAATTGATATTGATTGCAACTTTGATATTTTTAAATTAATATTAGGATAAATCACAATTAAGGAGATCGGCACAGAAAATTTTCCAGCGTATATACTATATTGTCCATCAGTAACATGTTACTTTTGTATAAATCTATTCCAGGGCTGATCGTCAATAGCCAGCCAACACTGGCTTGACAAAGTGACTACAGTGCACCTGATATTGATTGCAGTTACAGATGGAATATTCTCCAGCGAGAGTTAGTTGTCTCTCAATGATAGACAAGATTTTGCCAGCCTGTACCCAGGTTCGCCTCGAAATGCGACACACTTGGGTCACTATGACTGGTTTTCTACCGTCTTGATTGTTTTGGCGTGTATGAATATCCCGCCACCACTTTATATCCATAAAGATTATCCAACAGGGCATGTAACGGGAGTGAGTTCCCGAATACAACCCAGGATTAGAGCCCATGCATTCGGAAACGTGTCCGCCGTACAATGGTACTACACCTCTCCAATATGCACGTGAATGCGACTAAGCGGTGCGTTTGGAAAACGATTTGTGAACTGAAAGCCAAAGCTAACTATTCATAGGTATTAAAGAAAAGGTATTAAAGCTATATAACAGTCCATTTCCTGTTTTTTCTCCAGATTTTACTACTTTCTTTACAATATCAATAATAATAAACTGCTACTGAGATTGCCTCGGTGGCATAGTTGTACTACGGTAAAACGATACGGTAACGATTACAAAGCTGAGGTCACGGGTTCGAATTCCAGGTCGAGCAAAGTGATATTAGATTTTTCTAATCATTATCAGCCCGGAGTCAAGAAATGTGGGTGTCCTGGTAGCACCTTTGCCAACTCCTTCTGGGAAAAGGGCATGAGTTTATGTCATGTATGTAATAACAAATTTTAATAAATTTATTATAGGAGTTCAGGATTTCGATGCGAAGCGCGAACACATAAATGAGACATTACTTGAGTTCAATATAGAAAATATAAACGACTATTCTGTATTTTTTCATTTGGATATTTTAACGTCGATCACCCGTTCCATGTTTTATAAACGTGCATTTTATCAAATATACACGTTACGCCTTAAACGTATTATAATTTAAAGAATTAAAATAAAATCAAAGAATATAACCTCCCAAAAAAAATCCAAATCCGTGCCCATTTATTATTTGGGGCATTTTCACGGGTATAGTGCGTCGATAATCCTGGCTATGAGGGATTGTGCATGTATGACGTAATGGAAGCCTTGTTGTTGCGGATTAGATGATAATATTGTGATACTGCTCCCTTAAAAACTGACTATAAATAAAAATAGCTTCTTATACACCTATTTGGTCTCGTACAGGCAGCCCGATTGAGCTATGATATGTGTTATTCTAAGATTCGATTCCCTTGCCAGAAAAATCACTTTGTGCTAATTTTTCGGTTAGAAATATCTTGTATGAGTTGCTTAGGGGCTAGGATTGGAATTTGTGTCTCACATGATGATCATAATATACACAAGAAAGGTAATTAATTCAGAGAAATGTGAATGACAACAGTGGCAACTGTGTCTATCGCTCCAGGGAGAAAAGCGTACATGTATTTTTTTTTAATTTATTTATTTGGAAACTCAACAGCTTATACAAAAACACCTTTAACTAATTTTATCTTACAATAAAAGTCTAAAGCCAATAAAAGGGTTTCACGACATTACATTATATTCAATTATTGTAATAGGTGTGTAACCGTGATAATTGAATTAAAAATAAAAAAAATAATAATAATTACAATGAATACAACGTGGACTATAACACAATGTTAAGATTACAAAAGAGAGGATAATAATAATTGAAAACGTACTTACAGAGAAAAAAAAGTAAAATGGAAAAACAAAGAAAAGAAAAAGAAAATTAAACAAAATAAAATTCATAACTAATGATACATACTAAAAGAATAAGAAATGAATACAAACTATTCATACCGGGTATATCTAGACCGCGACCAAAAACGAAGCCGTACGTGTATAAGCATCAAAGCATTGTTGAAATTAATGCTTTATGTATAAGCGTCTGCCGTCCTTCTATGACTATGTACCTTTAGCGTAGGTCTTAGAATAATGCTGGAATTTCGGATCCGTTGTTGATAGATAGCACTATATCAACTTAATTGAGAACAACCACATTTTACAGTGTAAGTTCTCTTCATTCTCGCCCATATAGTTTAAAGGATCGTAAATATATTGATGGCGTTTGAACTATGTTTTCTATGATTATTATAAGATCACAAATATTTCCTGGATCTTTAAAATATTATTGCGTCAGCCAATCATAATTATTAAATAAATGATAATCAAAAAGCCCATAAATACGATCTTAATAAAGTTCTACAAAATAATATTTTAAGAATCCCTATAATATAGACGACGGTTTTTAAAATGAGTAATTTCTTTGCGGAATATTTAATAAGATTTCACGGGCGCGGCGCGGCGCGGCGGTTAGTTTATGACACATCCTCTGGGAACCGTATATTTTCAGAATGAAAGATATCTCACATATTAATATCGTAATCATTGGATATTTTGTGTTAACAGGATACTGTTAACACAAAATGTATAATGTACATATTTATGTATTAAAGGACTAGTCTGTTCCACGTATTGCTGTATATGGATATTGGAAAAATCAAAATAGCCCAGATATTGAATATTCGTCGAAATTTAGAATGGGATCTGTGTGAAATTATTTTCATATATTGGTGCTGATTGCAGGATACTTGTATGGAATCGGACAGTGAATGTTGTCATAAACGTGAATATCCTACCATAGTAACTCACGCAATAGGGCTGCCCCCATGGATATGTGGATTGCACAGCACCATGGACTTGCCATCATGTGTATTGAAGCCTTAGTAGTATAAAAGCGCCTGTTATTGACAGCCTCCATAATGCAGTTGTTTCGGAGCCGACTGTAAATCGAGAGCCAATAGGTTTGATCCAAAAAACTCATTTTCACGCCACAAGCCTTGCATCTTAGAGTGGAGACTCGAACAAGTGTGGGACTATTAGGTATATTTACTTATTATTAGAACGTCTTTTTAGTCCATTGATTTGACATGAGTTCTCCAGAGTGTAAGGCTAATATATTTCATGGTCAGAATTAAGTATATTTTACAATTTTATACTTTAAATTATGATTATTACGAAGATTCTAATCACGTTAACTAAACAGAGAACTTTAAGAAAGAATCCCACACTTTTCTTGAAAGGCGGCAACGCAAGACTTGTGTACTCATAAGCTGGTGGGGCTAGTTATTATTAGGTAGCCCCATCTGGTTATTTGTCTACTATTCCTTAAACACGTCGAAAAATACACCTCTATCCTAATATGAGCAAAGTCACAACCTTATTGCATAAATTCGTTTCTGAATAACTATTTCTTCAACACGTGGAAATCTATAACTTGTGTTGCTTTGCAAGGAAGTATGTTCGAAAATTTAACATGACTAGTTGGAGCGAGGATTCCATTCCATGCATTTCCTTTGTAACGTGGCCGGGTGCTCGTAACAACTACTCAAAGATGATGCACATCCGATACCCCGCGCATGTTCACAAAATCAATTGTCTATTGACCTACTTCGTGATGTTCTTTGTTGGCTACTTTGTTGAGAACTGCGAAAATCGGTTAGGTTTCTCGATACAATGGATGCTTAGGTTCCTGTACGTCGTCCGATCCATTACTGCTGATTCATCCATTGATTTGACGGTACACAATCGATGAAAGCCTGCCTGTAGAACTAGTTTTTTTGTAAGTATTAGTCCTGCACACGAGGAAACGGCTCACCTGATGGTAAGTAATTACAACCGCGTATAAATATGGCCTGTTAAAATGGTAAGGAATAGGGAAGGAAAAAGGACGAGATTGTGAAACGGAATATGGACCTCCGGAGAGAGTCCTCTCCTCCTCCTATCACTTATCGGAAGAATCACGACAGCCAAGCTGTCGCTTCACACCGGTGTTCTGCCAGACAATGTTATCACCAAGGTATCTAAAGTGTGGTTCAGTCATCCTCACCAAAATTGCTAGTTGATTCCAACATAAAGAGAAAAGCAAACATCTCAATGTTAGTTCATAAATTCTCCAGCGTCCCGTTGGAGTAGGCGACTATAGAGCTCTAAATTCTACTGATCAAACTTACTCCGGCTCTTTAACTATCATTAATCTCTTCATGCAAGCTCGGCAGCTACTACTCCTTTCGCTCCTTTATTATGTGATCAACAAATGTTTGTTTAAATAACTAGTTGGTGAGAGTTGAGGTAATTTGTAATATTTAACTTCAATAGTACATGTAAAAAATCTTGGTGTGTGTTTAGAACCATTGTGATTTTTAGTTGTAATTATTGATTGACTAGTGATTTAGATTCTAGTAACACAAAAAGTAACACTTAAAGTGATCGCATCTCTTTATTTGAAAAATAATTATTTTAATATAAAGACATACCATCCACTGTATCGTACTATCCTTGTAATATAGTCTCCGTGGAGCAGTTGGCTAGAAGCCGGCTGTGAAGCATGAGGCCGCGGGTTTGATGGCCGCATCGAGATAAATACTGAGACTCCGCAGGTATTTGTCTCGGGTCTGGGTGGTTGTGAGACCGAAAAGTCTCTCGTAGTTTATGATACCCACGACACAAGACCTAATTGATCTCAATGTTGGGTCCGTACTATGTATGTGACTGTTGGATGTATTTATTAATTTATTGGTACATAAGAAGACAGGATTGCAGGAGGAACAAAATGAGACGGGACAGGCCGGAATTTAAGGGGAAGGTACGGGAAAAGCAGTATAAAGGACGGCATTCACGTAGACTGCCTCGGCGACGCAGTTGCGCTACGGGATGATTGCAAAGCTGAGGTCTCAGGTTCGAATCCCGGGCAAAATGATATTGGAATTTTCTATTCATTATTATCAGCCCGTAGTCAGAATTGTGCCTGATATGGCGATAGGCTCACCCTGTCACATCCTGGGACGTAAAATACAAGGCGAAACATACTTGTCCAGGTTGCATCTACGCCTACCCCTTTTGGTAAAAGGCGTGGGTTGAGTGTGAGAGAGTATGTATGTGTATGTATTCACGTTGAGTTTAAATATAAATAAAATAGTTAGTACGCGCAATCATTTTTGTCCGATTTGAACTCGACTTAAAAATATCTGCCCCCAGGCAAAGCGGGGTCGAGACGCTAGATAACTTTATGGCCCTTTTTTTGTTACCAAAATAATTCCATTACAGACGCTATGAACCATCACGTACCATTCTTTATAACTGAGAAAGCGCTAAATAAATTTTTTTATGGCATCATAAGTGATGTGGCTATTCAAGAACTTCTACCATTCCAAAGTTACGTTAAGCCTATTTACTAATTATTTAATATCGTCGCTTCTACTACTTAATCCTTGTTTTATCAGTCTTAATTAGTGTTCCATTTATACAGTGCTAAGAATGGTGCTAAGATTTCATTCTGTTGTCAACATTAAACAATAAACTGACAGCGAATATTGTTCGCAATAAAATGTTAAGTATTTGCTGCCGGAAATGCAGAGTTAAGATCTGCTGCCGGAAACTGTATAGAAAAATAATCTGGATAGGAAATAAAACTATCAATTAACTGTTTAATACAATCTCAGTCTACTTGTTCTTCTTTTGATGCTAAGCGCATTACACACCAAAGACGCCGGCGCCGCCCGGCGATACAGCCCCCAGACACAACCCGGCGGCCTATGAGAAAAGAATCATGTCGACAACAAGCGCCCGCACGTGTTTCGCGCCGACATGTAGACGACACAAGCGCTCTGCTCGTCATGACGTCAACAACGTTATAAAAATGTTCCTAATGTCATGTCGAGCCACTGACATGTCGTGAACAAAGTTTTCCGGCTTGAGTAAAGCCGCCAACTAGCCCGCCAACAAAAAGTTGCCCACATAGGCCGGCGGGTCGGCGGCTTTGGTGTGTAGTGCCCTTTATAGTTTACTTCCTGACGGGTGTGTACACTTTTCAGGAATAGCTTCAAACCTAAAATATACCTCTCAGGACACATGAAGATAAATGCAGAAGAACATCATTTTTTCAGGCATGTACTCGTACGTCCAAGCGTCGATTTTTTTCTTTATTTTCTTCTTAACAATTATAACACGTTCAAAGTATATTGTCAAAACGCAATTTAAAAGATCTAGAGGAAAACTATAAATATAAATCTTATCCTACTTTTATTTTAGCCGTCTAATCTGCTCCCGACTTCTCAGCGGCTTCTTATTGAAAACTGAGCAAACAATATTATGTTTGCTATTACGTAACCGCAGCATCTATATACCTGTTTAGATTAAAAGGCCACTAGATCGCTCATTACACGTAGCAAGCTCACGGCATTAGATACAGCAAATTACACGTGACCTATAAATCGCTGGCAGCTCCTTCCTCCCGCAGGCTTTGCGATATTTGACGTGCTGAAATAACATTTGTGCGGAGCATGCGACGTGGCAATTTGGTGCAATTTACAAAGATGAAGTCAGTTTGCATTTGCAAGGTAACCGTGTCGGAATATATTGCGATAACGATCAGCTGTGCATGTTCGTGGGTTGCGATTTCTGCCGAGTTTTGCCGAATCTAAATTGCGAAGCTGCTTTTGCGCGAAAAACTGGTTGGATGTGTAGGACTTTTTGTGGTGCTAGTGGTTATAATTTGAGGTTGCAAAAATTTCCTTTTTTTTTCATAATATTTTGGTAGTTCATTAACATCTTGTTATAGCAAAAAAAAAGAAACATATATGATAACTCTACCGTAAATTAGTATCAGAATTCATTAAATTTTACTTTGAAATCTGAATATGATCTTTAACTTTTTTTTTTATAACGATTTATTTCATTTGTAAATGAAATAGATAGCACGGGCTCGTGAAAAAAGACATTCGCACAAAAGACCCACTATCGAAACATTAATTTAGAATATTATTACGATTATTATTCAAATCTAGGTTTTGATGTTTAAGAGCATTGGTAGATCTCATTCATATTATTTTTGATTGTAAACAGTTAAAATAATGGTAAGGTATATGTCTTGTACGTGACAATTTTATAGTATTCAGACATGCATGCAATATTATAATTTTAGGTGCCCTTTTCTCGGTATCTGGTTTCTCGGTACCTAAATAATACTGGCTCGCCATCAATGTAGTAAAGGATGAGTGGGCGGGATAGTGAATCTAGTCAAACTTCTACCATGAATAATAACGTCTAAATTCTAAAGCTAGTAAATATGAACTCTAGAAACCGTGGGAAAAACCTTCGTAATAATTACATTTGCGGTTTGTTTCGGAAATTGCCTGCGCTGAGTACAGCGAAATTACTTTCCGTTCGGCGAAACGTTGTTCACGGAAAAACTTTCGGTTAATGCAAAACAGAATTTGATGTTATTATTAGACTGTTTTCAAATAGTTCAGATTTCTTTCTCATGTTATTGGTTTATTGGAGAACTGCCAGTAATCTTACTTATTTGACGTAGGTACGAAGTGTACCTTTGAAATATTATTTATAGAATAAACAATCACATGACAATAAAGGTTTTTACCTAACTAACATGCTCAATGTCTACAAAAAGGTAACCTAAGTTCGTAAAAATATAATTAATTAATTAATCTTTGACAAAATCTATTTTCACTTACCTAATAGTTTCTTACATATGTACGATAGAAAATTACATATTCAAAATATAATATTTGTGACCTTTGCGGTCGATCAACATTTCAGTCCACTCCGCGACCACGAACACTGTATAATCTTCGTATCGTCGGGAATTTGAAATTTACTTATGGAAAATTAGTTCCCTTTTTTACTTCTAAAATGTTCTTATTACCTACATCAAAAAGTAATACTCTAGTACTGTGTAGATGTTTGGCGTATTGTGTGGGGTGGTCGACCCTCGCTAACAATCCCGGTAAGCAGCAAACTGTGAATTGGAAATGATGTTTATGCAAAGAGCTTGCTCGGGTTTGTGTGTCGTCATTTATGCTTTATTATCATAACGATGTGATTCACCATCTTTGTTATGTTTTGTCACATCAAGTAACTTCTTTTGTATCGTTTGTTCGAGATTCGAGCAAGCGGTGCACTTGATATTAAGTAAACTTCAGAACACCTTTGCCTTTATAAACAGGCCACAGTAGTTAACGTTCGGTAATGCGATGCCGGCTTTTAAATAGAGAGAGGAAGAGCGAAAGAAGAAGAAAAAAGTTTTACTGAGCATCCAAAAACAACTTACCTCACGGATTTTTTTTTCGTCGGTAATATTGCGATTCATCTTCAAAAGGTTCTTTATTATCATTTTAGTTACATCGGCACCACAATTTTTTTATCCTCGCATGATAGAGTGACTGCGATTCACATGATGGCAAGATACGAATATCGACCGTTGGATGTGAGATTTCGTCATTTTTATTATTTTTGTTCCTTGACCCGCTTGGAATAAAACCTATTTGGCTAGTTTTACCACTATGGTATGCAAAAATAAGCTTGTATATGTGTTTAGTTTCTATAATGGTCACATGTGTAATGTGTATAAAAGTAATGTCCGAAGTTGTGTTCTGCCATATATATTCTGAGGAAAATAGACGATACTTTTTGTAAAAATAGACTTCAGTCCGACGTCTGCCTAGCCCTCGCTTCGGAGATAGTGATGTTGCGAATATGTCATGTATCGATATTTTTTATAGTATTGAAATATTCAATCTCCAACACAAAGCAATAAATTATGTGATAATTTAAATAGTTCAATATTTGAAATGTGTGGGTCAATAACGTGATTATTAGCGAAATAATGCGTGGCGCATTTGGTTATGCTGTTATTGAAAGGAGAAGCTGTAAAGTTCAATACCTATCTGAGACCAATTTTTGTCATAATAACACATACTTGTTTCAAAGTCTGAGATTTTACAATTATTGTGATTTTTTATTGGTTTACGTGTGTGCTACCAATCTAAATCCTAGGGATGGTGATGTTAAAAAATGTTTTTGTTACACATGTTTTTTTTTTTTGAGTTACGCTTTTCTTTTTCATTTCCTTTAATTCGCCCAAGTTATCAGAGTGAAGCATAAAAAAGTTTTCCTGACATAACTACTGAATAACATCTTATAACATACAATATTAAATTGCTATTTCTTACCCCTATCGACATAAATCGAACAGGAGCGTCCCTAGAGAAGTTGTTTTTTTTAAAGTTCACCGCCACAAGGTCGGGCAAAGGTCTCGACGCTGTACAGCCTAATCCGTATAATGTAACCTCATTGGTTAACATTCGCTTTATACGTGAAAATAAATTGCAGACGTTAAAATAATTTAGGAGTTTAACAAATAATTACTCTCAGTATAATTTGATAGTTTTTATTGAGTTGTATTTACTAGTTTTATGGCACATCAACTCCATACGATGATAGTGTTCATGGCGCAATATGTAAGGAGCCGGTTGTTTACGAGGCCGCGGGTTTGGTTCCTGAAGAATTATCAAAGAGAGGTAAAGATAAGGGTTATTAAACATTTCATATGTAGCTAAAAACAACAACAATAATAACAAATGTTTTTATAAAACATTTAATGTAAGACAACAGTTTCAAATAGCCATTTTTACCAGCCGTAGACAGGCATTGAATGGCTTTAAGTAAAAAGACCTATTTCGTGCTTTTGATGTCTAACTAACATGTATGCATAAACTGATATATTAATATAAGAGTGATAAACCTAAAGCATGGCATTCTAAAAACATTTCATTGAACACCAAAGAGACGAATTGAAATTTTTGCGAGTCTTTGTGATGATGATTGTTTGCTTTGTCGATTCGTTAGTAAAAGGGATCAAGATTTTTCTAGTTTTATATTGTACCCAATCAGCTGTCTTGGCGAGCATTTAAATGTTAAATTAGGAAAAAAATCTTAAAAAGCGTTTTTATTAAACGATATTGAATAGCTTTCAGAAAACCCGCATGGCTTTCGAAACCTGATATTACGTTGCGCCTATAAGAGTTCGGGGTTTCGTCTATATCCTAAATTATCGTAAAACTTATTGTTAAACTGTGAATTGCAATTTATAGGTTCGGCTTGATTAATTAGGATAGTCCCGAACCCCAGGCCCGAAACATTTTACTTCGGATATCTGTCGAGAGTGCAGACTTTTACCTCACAGCGTGCCTTCCAACCACTGCACCACAGAGGCTCAATAATAAAATAGCAACGCACATAATATATTCCAACGACGAGAGGATCCTTTACGTTGAATGGGAATAGCGCTGTAACCCACCATATTGGCATAGTGCGACATGGCGAACAATAATGAAAAAAGGAAAATATATACATAAACTTATGTCTGAAGGCCTTATTATACCCAAATATGATAATGGTATGAATACTTGTATATTATAAAGCCAGCCAAAAAAAGGCTATACTGCTTGCTGTACTACGATGGACTTTTAATTGATTTCTCAAACTGGAAATCAAAATTATACATCCCGATAATGGAGAGATGGAGCTATTTTGTTAATGAAGGTAACGAAACAAAGAAAAATGTAACACAAATATAGGTCTTAAATAAAACAGTCATTAACGTGACAATACTAATGAGCCAAAGAAAACTATAACAAACACTTTTCAAGTGTAGTTAAGTGCGGTTGAATATCGGAAGCGCGCCATCAGTATACAGCGCAGGAAATTGTGCCTAAATTGAGTCGACACCGAGCACACGTGATCTGGCGTATAAGAAACGTATGTCTATTGAGCACCGACGAATTCCTGTTTCCGAACACGTAGCGGGCGGTTTGTACCCGCGCCACCTCGCGACATATTGCACCAACGGAGTGCCAGGGACGTATGAATTTTACTTGCCGCTCTGATTTTTGATGCAATTATGTAAATTTTCAATAAGTAGGAGAAATAAAGAATTGCCAGTCCCCACTTGTTTTTATTTACATCCAAAGTGACTCATAGCCCTGATGGCATACTAAGGTTCTTTTGTGTCGTGGGTATCACAAATTATGAAGGGCTTGGCTATCTTGTCTTATTCAATAGATATCTAGACTCAAAAGAAATATTTCGCAAACATTTGTTTGGTTGCGGGAATCAATCTCACACTTCACAGCCTTTCGTTTCACAGCCGGTTGGCTATGTGGTGCAGTTAGTTAACTGCACCACATAGCCTGTCAAAATTTGGAAATATTTTTGTAGTACTGGGAGTGTTTGAAGTTTGCTTTGTAGTAATTAATTGTTGGTTTCGACAGTATATGTTGCACGAGGTTGTTTTCAGGCTGGTATTATCAGTAGCGCTGTTAATCTGCCGCGGGGTGGCTCGCCCGCGCACCCTACCACCAGTCTCTGTCACGTACTCAAAGAATTTTAGTCGGTAAATTGTATTTTTTGGTAAGGTATTAAGTAACTTGACTGGTTCGACTGCCTCGGTCGCCTAGTTGTACTACGGTACGACTACAAAGCTGAGGTCTCGGGTTCGAATCCCGGGTCGGGCAAAGTGATATTGGATTTTTCTATTCATTATCAGCCCGGAGTCAGGAATTTGTGCCTGATATGGCGATAGGCTCGCCCCCTATCACATCGTGGGACGGAACATACAAGGCGAAATGTGGGTGTCCTGGTGGCGCCTCTGCCTACCCCTTCGGGGATAAAGGCGTGAGTTTATGTATGTATGTATATATGTATGTATGTATGTATGTATGTATGTATGTATGTATGTATGTATGTATGTATGTATGTATGTATGTATGTATGTATTAAGTAATTAATTTTTAATTAACTAGTAATATCAAAGATCATGCAAATGATGTACGATATCTATAATACGAAATTAAAATATTTTATTTTTATAGCAAATGAAAATTGTTCAGCAGACTTATGGTTGAATAAGATATATAATATATTTTCTTAACCAATAGGTCTAGCAAACGAGTAGACAGGTCACCTGATGGTAAGTTATCACTGCTGCCAATGAACATCCACGACGCTTGGATCATGAATGTGTTGCCGGCCCATGAAATCAGCATCGGAGTGGGAAGGAAAAAGGATGGGAAGAGGAAAGGGGTGCTAGGCATCCGGCTATCTCACTCACCGAACGAAACGTGACAGCTGTCGCTTCACGTCGATTTCCTGTGAGACAGTGGTACCGCCTGGACGAGCCTGCCCATTCATGCTGAGTCATGAATGACAACAGCGTGGCTCTGCTACTTCGGAAAATGAAAGCTGTTTGTTTTGATTATGTATTTTTCTTTAGAATTTAATATGATGTACATTGTAAAAAAAATCGCGCACTACGTAGTTTGAATATTCATTAGCTAGATAATTCTGTCACTGAACTGGAGTTTGCGCCCTCTCTTAGTAAGGCTGATGATTATTATTCCTGATTCGTCTCGCAGCAAAAATAAGTCAGGACACATCTTCCCCGTGTAAGTATACATTACTTCGGAAATACACTTGTAATGGAAAATTCTTGTTTTATTCACTCCTTGACAGCTTTCCTTGAGAATTCTAATGTGTGCCGTTCACTGTTCCCTTATTCGTTTTTAGATTGTTTCTTCTAAGAAATTACAAGTACGAGTATATACTTCTAGCTGTATGTAAAAAATAATGTAGTAATGAATAACCGCTTCGGTAGTCGTACTACGGTACGACGACAACGCTGAGGTCTCGGTTTCGAATCACGCGTCGGGCTAAATGATATTTAATTTTTTATCACCCCGGAGTCAGGAACTTGTGCTCGATATGGCGATAGGCTCGCTCCCTATCACATCGAGGGACGGAACACTCAAGGCAAAATGTGGGTGTCCTGGTAGCACCTCTGCCTATCCCTTCTGGGAAAAAGGCGTGAGTTCTAGTGTGTATGTATGTAATAACTAATATTTCAATCGAAGTTGAAGAAGATGGCAATCCGCCTGACAATGTTAGATAGCACTTTTGATACACAAAGGCTTGAAACGTCATAGTGTCTCACGCACATGTTTAGATATCCAGTGTTTACCTTGTCTAATTGAAGTTGTTGTTGTTGCTGTTGTCGGCTGTTTCAAGCAGATCGGTATTATTGTCCGCGGGCGATAAATAACCAACTCATAGTGGTATATTTTATATTTCTGGACTGCATTGTAATTATTATGTAATGCTTTGTAGTCACTTTGTCGTGCCAGTAACAAAAAAAAAACGTGATCATATTTAGTGCGTTCAGCCATTCAAATGATCTTATATGAAAGTATTTAAATAAATTGCAAAGTAATGCACTCTTACGCGACTATATTTTATTAATGCTATCTCTGTGACAGTGACCTGGGTGGGATAGAATGGGAAATAATCCAGAATCGAGATAGAGCGTAGATCCGCACATGACGCCGACGCACAGCGGAGGCTTACACCGGCCTGTCTAGATAACCGTGGGTTTTTAATTAAAAACACGTTCACACAAATTCATGTTTCATACATATTTTTGCGGTTTGTACTGGTAGCTACTCTTAGTTTGTGGTCGAATTTACTGTACTTTACTTCATGATGCAGGTAAAGTATGCATGCGTCCAGCAATGGCCTGCAACTCTTATTAGGTCATCTACAGGAACATTATTGATTAATTTACATTATTGATTAATTTACAAATATTGACCACAGATTCGTGCAAATGTGGATTCGTGTATTTGATGCTACCACATTATTTAGCGCCTGACAAACTCGCACTTACTAATAATTAATCGATGTATTCGAATGAGTTTATTGAGTCCTACCCGGGTAATTCGCATTTGAAACAATACGAGCGACTTCCGCCATCGGTAATTCCGCCATGTGGATTCCGTGAATAGTGATGACCGATCTGAATAATAGACTAATCTAATAACGGAGTAATATCGATAATCGAGTTACGCGCCTAATTGCGCGATTAACACATTGTTAATTCTAATGAAGTGAAGAGTTCAATCATGTGTTTGGTTATGTATAATGATGACAATTATTATTATCCCCTTTATCTTAAAATAGATTTTTCTTATATTTTAAAAATAATTTAGTCTTTGAAGTCCTTGGAACACCTATTATTTTTGAAATGCCGTTAAAACCAGAGGTATTTAACTGATCAAACTACTTAATATTTTGCAACCACTTTCATTAATATATTGTACATATGTTTCAAAATAGCAAACTTATGTAGTATTCATTGTGAGTCTACAAAGTTTAACAGACTGTTAGCACAAACACGCATTCAATGGCTTAAGTTCCACGTAAGTGTATTGTCAATGACTTTTTGGTTACTTCAACCAGAAATCATTGCACTTCAAACGTTAACGTGTGTACAATAGACTCCGAAATGTTAATACTTACTCCATAATAGGGTATAATATTTTATTTAAATACTTAATTGATCGGTCGTTTAATCCCTGGAGGCTAAATAGTCTCTTTTCATCTGCCATTTTTTTCATCCTAGTACAGGAAAATGACTACCTGATGTAACGGTGCAGTAACGTCGCAATAGAGCATTACCTAGTGAGGAGGTACACTTATCGAGAAA
This sequence comes from Deilephila porcellus, assembly GCA_905220455.2. Lineage (NCBI taxonomy): Eukaryota > Metazoa > Arthropoda > Insecta > Lepidoptera > Sphingidae > Deilephila > Deilephila porcellus. The sequence goes on from LR999988.1 coordinate 12,768,946, forward strand.
AAACGGAAACGTATTTTGAATACTGCATAGCATAGCGATTTATAAGAATTTCTATGGTATGTAAAGTCCCCCAACCCGCACTAGGCCAGCGTGGTGGACTATATGGACTAACCCCTCTCAATCTCGATTGTAGAGGAGGCTCGTGCCCTGCAGTGAGATGTATATGGACTAATACAGTACAGTATTTTAAACACAGTGGTCCACTCATAAATGTGGGACTGGGGAAAGTGCAACCAAATAAGTACTCGAACACTTTAACTTTTATTTATTTTACTTTTACAATAATTATACTTATTAAAATCTTTAATCTTGATCATACACTTGTCTTTCTCACTTTTTACTTTCAAACACACTAACTGCCAGCTTTAATTTCTCTCTTCCTGTCCCTTTCACTCACTTCCTTTGCATTCCATTCCACTCAACATAATGTCTTACAATCCTACATAAATATGATCAAGATTAACTTAAATTTTTTCGCTGCTGTAAAATGTACACATTTGGCTAAAGACTGTTTAAGAAGCCTATTTTAACTGCAAAGCGCCTAAATATAAAAGCGTGACCGCATACATGTGAAATTTGCGGTTTTCTTTCAGATGCGCTAGACAAACGTCGCTATACACACATATGTATATGACTAAACGTTGATTTAATTACTCATATGTATTGAATTTGAAAGATTCAAATAAGTCAGTAAGTAGAGGCTTTATTCAGATTTTGTACTGTCACTACGTAATATTCTTTTAATCATCAGGTGTTCTTTAATCTTTATTACCGTAGTCACAATTATGCCGGCCTGGTGAACCGGATTTACACTAACGCTGGCAACAATGATTTTATACCTCCAATCGTAGAATAGCGTCATTTTCAGCGAATACAAATAATAGACCGACGCGTCGGTAATAAACTTAAACACTATAGTGTTCCCACATTAGTAATTTGCACTCTTTTTCTGGTTTACTTGATGTATTAACGATATTAGATAATACACAGTTTTATTCCGTTTTTCACAGTTCCGTTTTACTGAATAAATATATTACTAACACAGGAAGAAATTCTTCATCCAAATATAACATTTTTACCTTTAGTGACTACAAGTATAAATGTATTGTATTCGTACATCTGCGCTACAATTGTTATCTCCCGGACAACAGCCTTATAGAATCTTTCGTTTAGCTATTGTCGGGTATTTTCGTACTGAAAAGACTTCTTGGAAAATCTTAGCCACTCTTCAAAGCTTTCTACTTATTTATTATCTCACAGATTTCATCACAAGCTGCTCAACCACCAGTTTATTTCATCATCTTCACCAACATGAACCAATTTCCGCCTCTAATATAGAAAAACTGTAAATCGCGGGCCCTTTATAATGTCCTTGACAAATTCGTTCCCAAATCTTAGCAACGCATCCATATGGAGATTTCTATTTTCTCAAATTTCTATGGTTTGAACATTGAATACAAAAAAAATATTAAACAAGATTTTTTACATACAATATGTCTAGTTTAGCTGTGAGATTTCTACTTCATCACGAAGCACAATTCCTACACATAGCCCCACCCCATTTAAACCGTACAATGAATATTTTATCCGCTTGCAAACACTCTGTGTAATGCGCGCGTGTCAACGATCGCCATTTTAATCTACCAACATACTGCTTATACTTATTTGATATTTTTAATTAACCTATTGCGTGTCGTTTTGTGATAGACATTGATTGCTATTGATAGAGATTGTTGTATGATTGGTGTATAGTCTGTTAAGAAAAAGGAAACAAAATTTCACGTCTAATACCATGCTTCTCTAATATACGTTAATAACGATGATGCTAGCACTTCCAGCACCATGGAGTGAGATTACCATAGCATCATCTGTTTACCTATGAAATACACAACATAAAAGTCTAAATCTGCTGTGACCATTTTATTTCTGGGCAAAGGTTCTACTTTCGCGGCCTAATCTATCTCCACTACTGCTTTGATTAGTACTACTGCTCTGATTTTGTTTATAAGTTAGATGCCTATTTAAATGACAACTTCCAACAATCTGTCCCTTCGAGAATTGTCTAGTGCGAGCAAATTATGTTCCTCTGATCGAAAACTTTGCGCATTTCAGTATGCTCAACTCGGAAATCGAACCCAATAGATCAGTAATCAACAGACTAGGTATCGGTATCTAGCAATGTAGACTTAAACTTCAAAAGCCAGCAACGGACACATGAGTACTTTACTGTCTCCAATGATAATAATTTATTATCGGTGGTGGTTAGTTATGAATATGCCCACCGCAGGCTCGGTTGTACCTCGTGTGCTTAGAAAAAATAAATTCTGTTCGAATATCACACACCTATTTATGACCTCTTAGGTCCCATTTACTATTAAAAATGATTTGATCCGTGATGCTTTACAGCTGGCGTCTCCGCCTTTAAAAGTGTTTATTCGAAGCTGTTTACCTCTTTAGTTGTTTTGTCACCCGCTTTGCTACGGAGGGAAGTGGACAAACATGTTTCCAATTCCTCCTATTAATGAAACTTAATGATTGATTTCGTTGCGGGTTAGAGGCTCGGACTCGGCTCGGACATTCGCTGAGCTTCAATGATCAGTGTCATTAAAGTGCAGTGGCAGGTATGAGGGCGGGGTAGTCTCTTTATTCCTGCCATTACAATAAAAAAAAATGCATAGCAATTACAACCGCTATCTCACATCTACGCCGATACGTAATACAATCCTCGCCATTGTCCCAGAACACCCTGTAGCGATAGGTATGTCAACACACTGTACATTATCCGCTGTGCTTGACACCGCGTGCTATGCAGCGACTTGCAGACGTTTTTTATCAACATTATACATTTTTCTATTAAAATGTAACGCAGCTTGCTCACATGCATTATGTGGAGTTGTCGATAGTTCATGCTGGGAGAAAATAGTTTTTTTATGGCATAGAACTGGTCCTTAGTTTTCTTTGTAAGCATATTATTATATTTATAATCCTTCTCATATTTAAGAAGATGTCCATTCTCTAATTGACCAAAATAGCGAGTACCTACTCTACGTTTTGCTCTTATTATCTCTATTTGTAAATTAGTAAGTGTACAATGGTATGGAATTTATATTCGTTCGTAATTTTATTGGCTAGTTTATTTCTCTCTCTTTTAATGTTTTAGTATACCATAATTTTTTGTCCCTTATCTATAAATATAATTTTGTAACCGATCGATGTCTGTACATGGAAGATAGATGAGAAAAACTAATATGGGAGGTCTGTATTAACGTAATAGAAACTAAAACAATGATATTTAGATTTTTTTGTCTTTTTGTCGGTTGTGTGCGATGAACTCAAAAACGGTTTCATTACGATGAAATTTGGTATAGAGGTGAGCTGACGCCTGACACCCTGGAATAACACTTAGGCTACTTTTTATGCCGAAAAGTTTATTGTTCCCGTGGTATGAGGAAGGAATTTCGATATATTTGTTACTTTTTTATACTTAAAGGGATGGTATGGGACTAGATAACATGCCTTGAGTGAGAATGTGACGGGACGGGATGGGGAATTCCAAATAAAGTTAATTTCAAATAAGGTTAGAATTTTAAATAAGAGTTTGTTTCGCCGGGTCTTCTCAGCCAGGGCCGCGTTAGATCCGGTGGTAACATTAAACCGCTACGCACCGCTTTAATTTAATACTTATGGTCCACTTAGACATCGATTATCGTAAATAATGTATTGCCTAAAGGAAAAAAATTACCATAAAATTCTAATAAGTAATATAATACTTAATATAATAAAATTAATATAAAATTTACATCGAATATCTTGTAAATAGAAAATAAGTACTATGTGTATTGACTTGTCATAAGAGCTATTTAATTGCCTACGTGACCAATAAACGAATTTCATTTCATTTCATTTCATTTCATTTCATTTCATTTCATTTCATTTCATTTCATTTCATTTCATTTCAGGTTAATCACGCACACGAAGTTTGCGGGCAGAAGCCACTACAAAAATAAAAATAAATAATGCGTTTGCATATTTGAATTTCATCAATTTTGCGCTGTAGCAGACAATATTAAGAGATTAAGTCAAAATTTATTATTTCACTTGTAACGTTGTAATCTGTATGTTAATGCCAAACATTGAGGATAATATTACTACGTGTGATATTGACGATGCCAAAACGGTTTTGTAGATTTCTGTCTTGCCAAACGAATAACTGGCGAATGGCATGAAGACATTATTTTTATTATCAGGTAGACATAAAATAAGATAAACGCCTTCCTTAATATACGTAGCAGTGGTTCTTTCTTTTTTTAATTTGGTTTTATATCTATTAGTTGCAGGCTGTATAAAATCAATTTTTGTGTTCTGTGGGTAAGATATTTACTAGTGTCAATGAGCTATCATTTATGTAGTGAACAATGTAATATGACGTTATTCAATCTTAATAACACATTCTTATTCTCATTGACATAACACCATAAATTTGATTTAATGATTAGTAACGCACCTAGGAAATAACCAATTAAAAATAACACGTTAAACAATCATAACAACACTTTCTTTTTCATGTTAGCATACCTAGTTTATTTTCAATTAATACTCTATTCTATATTAAAAAAAAAAATAAAATCTAAATAGAAAATATCACTCAATTTAACCAATACAGAAATAGATTATAATAATTATATTAATAAAAAGTTCATCTATTTTATATAAAATCAACCAAACTGTAAATTAAATCAACTATTTTTACATTATCTTCCAAGACGGCCAAATGATTAAGCATTTAGTTTTACATCTCAAGTTATAAAGTCAACTTTAAAGGAAACTAAAATTGTGATATACGTCTTTATTCCCCGAGGCATTGATGAGATACAATAATAATCGCGTCCTTGTCAACGGTCGGGGATCGGGCGCCCGCGCAGCTGGCGTCTTCTTTGAATTCGAAAATCGAAACCGGTCTGTTCAACGGTCAGTCGGCTCGGCGCACTCGGGCACACGTGTTGTAGTTGTACTTCGTCTTTGTTATAAAGTTTACGCGCGGAAAAGTTCGGTACAAATTAAAATAGTTTGGTTTAATTATTATGTCTGCAGTTTCATAAGAACGTTATCTGTGTGTGACCGCGTGTATTGATAAATTGTGGCTTGCATAAGCCTTGCTGTGTCGATTTAGTGTACGAGCAATGAATTCTGGCTCCAACATGACACTGTTCACTTTGCACCCAGTGAAGAAAACCAACCTCAACACTGAAGACAGCTTGAAAAAGGATAAAGAAAATGATGCAGATACATATAAAATTGAGATCCGTGTGCCGCCATTATACCCGGATAAGCCCGCCTTGTGGTTCGCGATGATGGAAGCGCAATTTAACATTGCAAATATTAAAACTGATGATATGAAATATTATTTCGTAGTTGGCTACTTAGACCAAGAGTATGCGTACATGGTCGAAGATATTATTTGCTCGCCGCCCGCTGAAAAGAAATACGAGAAGTTAAAATCTGAGTTAATAAAGAGAATAGCTGAATCGCAGGAGGAGAAGCTAAAGGACCGATTGATGGAAGAAGAAATGGATGATAAAAAACCGTCCGAATTTTTTCGTCATCTGCGAAAACTGGCTGGACCAGAAGTCTCGGAACAACTGCTAATCGAGATTTGGCTGAATCAATTACCGGGCGACCTTCAGAAGTTCATGAAGATGGTGATAAAACCCAACGGTAGGCACTATACACTCATAGCCGACGCATTCGTCAAAAATAATTTTGTTAGAAGTGAATCGCCAACAAGCGAACCGCCTGAGCCTTCGCTTAACGAATTAAACCAACAAATCGAAGAACTTACTAACCAGGTGGAACTTCTGAACACGAAGATGGAAAGGATGGCCCAGATGCAAATTAATCTTCAACTGGAGAGAATTAGAATTCGGTCCCCTGAACGTTCGGTATCGGTAGCCAAGCCGCAGCCGGAACCACCTAGCTTGCCGCATTGCTGGTACCATTCTACATTCGGCAACGATGCGGAGAGATGCGAGCAACCCTGCAACTTCAAAGCAAAGGACAAACAGTGAAGTGTCCAGTGTTACCGATAAAAGTGCAAACGGTGCAATGTGCTTCTAAGTGATATTGTCATTTAGTGTCCTTTTTTTTAATTAATTACGTCGGTTTAATGTGCCTGACTTTTAATTCAATTTAACAGTTAAAAATTAAGCGCCTATAAGTAGATACATATTAGCTTGTAGGTATTTGAGTTTAGTTTGTTCGAAATACCTTTGAGTTTAATTTTTTCTTTTGTTCGACGCATAATTAAATTTAGCGCGACATAAATAAAGTTAGCGGTTAAGCATATTTTGCCAGCGATATTATTCTATATTACCTATATTATCAATTAGATACCATAAATAAGTAATAACAGTGAGCTCGTCATGACAATCCTCCATTTATTACCTCATTAGTTACCGTAAGTTTTTGCTATCTAATACAATATAGTACTTAACTAAATACAAATTGTACCTCTTTTAAAATGAATTGAAGATTTGTTATAACTTTATAGACAGACAGGATAAGCTGCACGTGGTGTTGAAAACTCTAGATTCTTTTGCGGAAGTGTGAGCGAAACAATGTGAATGTACGGCCAGTAGTTACTTCATGATATTAATTATTAACAATAAATAGCCTCTTGGTGTTATACAATTTTATGTTATAACTTTTGTGAATTGCACAGCCCAAGTTTGTTTTTGTTCCTAGACGCCGGGTTTGTTATCACTAACTACATGAATGAATATGCGATAAGACTGGATGTAAATGTCGGTTGTTGGGATTTTGTTATATTTTAAATGTACCTACCTATTTTCCTACATATTTAGGTATTTGTTCTAAGCACATTGTATACACGTTTAAAAATACTTTTAAACATTTGAATTGTTTGTGTGGAAAGTATAATGGGTTTATTAGTTCGCTTTGCGCATTTTAAACCAATCTTAAGATGACTTTTTTTATGTATTTCTTATTTTTGTTAGCCTAGCTATCTGCGACTTCATATATCTATCGGCACAAGGTCAGTATCATTGGACTCACCTATTATAGAAATCAGTAGTTTTCCAGGAAATTTAAAAATTTTGAAATTACTACTGGAAGCTGAATTAGGAGTAATTATGTTGTCGGTATGAACTAGCAATTGTTTTCCTTTACCTATAATATGCTGTCTAATTATTTCATACCTTACTCTTTTCTTTTCTTTGTGTGTATACGCAGGATCTCTTCTTTTATTCGTTTTCTTATTTCTTCGACTTCAATGTTGTAATGACTAATGTGTTAAATAAATTAGCTTAAGATTTAGACTATATGTACCTAAATATGATTGAATCCATGATACTGATATTTAAAATTGAGTAAATAAAGGAATTTCAATGAATAGAGTTCATGGATGAGTGAATATATATATATATATATATTGTGCATATTTGTGTGAAGTGAATATTAAATATGGTAGATGAAGTAAAAGTGGTAAATAGAAGCATGTGCAGAGTTTAGTGTGCAGTGTGCATTAGCGTAATGATACAACTTTGTGGAGTGAAAGATGATGTAGTGATGAGAACCGAAAGTGGAATGTACTTTTTTATTTAGGCATGAAGGATAAGATAAGAGAAAGACTAAACAGATATTAAACAATACGCATGTGTATGGGAGTAAAAATGCAATTATAACAGTGAGAATAAAGGGTGAATGACATGAGTGATGTGAATTTGGTGTAGTAGATGATATAACGTGATTCAATTGTGATGAATAAATAGAATAATAGTGAGCTCGAATTGTGTGGAGTAAAAGCGGATGCAGTGGCTAGATGTCGACAATGAGGATGAGATGACTTAAAGACGTACAGAAGATGTATAGTAGAAGAATGACAAAAGGGATACACAAAGTGAATGAATGAATATTTATTGACGTCAGCCATACTTAAATCAAGGCAGTGGGGATGAAAATGACGTATGTGCGCTATTTATTTCTGTGACAGTATGGAAAACATTTTGAGAGAAAAATCATTGCGGTATCAAAGAAGATGTAGTGACATAGAATGAGAAAGATTGTGTGATAGTTTGACACTTAGCGAGAATGAATGATTGAATGTTGCAAAACGGATGGAAGTAAAATTGCGGCTGAGACCGTTATATTTAAATGTAAATTCTTGTTACAATGCGTGGGATTGTATGTTTATGTAACTTCGTGGAGTGCAAGACTACTTTATCACAAGAACTAAAAGAAGATTGAATTGTTATGAGTAGCAGATGAACCTGGTACACAAAGTGAGTAAGTGTGAGTAAGTGTAATAATTAGGCAAGTAGGGTGGAGAGTTACGTGGCATGTACAGAATGAATTTATTTGATAGAATGCGGTATACTAAAGTGATGAATATTTGTGGCAATAAGTGGATGTAGTGAAGATATTAGAGAGAAATGTCATGATGGTATTGGCACGTACACAGGATGAAGGCGATAAGTGACGAGCCGGATACACAAGGCGAATATGAATGAAAGAGTATACTTGTGAGTTAAGGCGGTGCAGATAAGAGAGTCAAGGGGCAGTAGCTATATGCAATAGGTAGCCTAATAGTATGGTGAAGGACGATGTAGGAATTCAAATTGTGAAGGGTATGCTAGGATGGATTCGGAACATAGTGAATATGGGTGATAGAAAATGTATGATGTATATGTGCACAATTTAAGTGATAGTGAATGTCTCGGCGAGCATGAAATACACCTAACCTATGCCAAGTGCCATTGGCGGAAGTGGGTAACACGGAATTGATATGACGGTGTATGGTGTATGGTCAGGACTATGTGTATACATAGTCCTGACCCCACATTAAGATCAATTAAGTCTTGTGTCGCAGGTATCAGAACTACGAGAGACTTTTCGGTCTCACAAACACCCAGACCCGGAAGAAATATTTGTGGGCCGCACAAACATTTCTCTTGGTGCGGGGATCGAACCCGCGGCCTCTCGTTTCACAGCCGGTGTCTAAACAACTGCGCCACGGAGGCTGTCTAACTTCTGTTATATTTACTGGCCTTGAGCGCAAAAGTTGCTCCAATTTGTAAGGTTTAATAAGCAAATTCTCGTACAGCGCTAATAAATAAATAATCTTGCCTATATTATACTTGTCATACAAACATTCAAATCTTAACGGTCACTATACGATGTCGTCGGAAGTTCGTGCTTAGAGAATAAATCAGGTTTACTTGATCATTCTAAAAATGTTTGTGTTGTCCTATGAATATTTATTATTATGGAAAAAAGCAGTGTAAATAACGTGATTATAATATCAAATGTTTAGCAGGATGTCATTCCGACACTTTTCTACATTTGCCTTAAGTAAATAACTTGGGCTGTACATTATGACACACTGATTATAATAAAATATGAATATGTGATTTAGAGAAAGACAAGTCTCTGTAAGCTAAGCTGTTAGTAATCTCGCAGTTTCCACGACGCAACTTTTGCAGATTTAGCAATTTTGTTGCTCAATACATGTACTATGTCTATGATAACAATCCATGATTTGCAATATTTTGTTGTATGTACTTACGGGCAGCTAATCTTTCAATTCTGGCGAGTGGTTTAAATATCCGGTCACTGGAATATTTTTTAGGTTTACTCAATTCAATTTGATAGAAACTATCCAGCCCTCACACCTGCCACTGCGACCCCTGTAAGCCAGGATCAACTGCGGCACATTGATCAATACCTAGCAATAGTATATCGTTTAAAATTTAATCCGTAGTATAAGTTCAAATTATTTTAATGTTACGTAAAAAACATGTGATTTTCGAATTTAAATAATATTACGTTGATGTTGGTATACATTCCACGTATCCGTATATAGATTTTGGCTGTAATGTTCATAATCATTTTTTATTTTGTATGTTGTTCTTTATTTTCATGTAATCTTGTTAAGTATATGATTAAAAGTGATATTTGCATTTAAAATTGTTTTTGTATGATCTCACGTTCCTTTTACACCTATATTTTATAGTCGTAACAGATACTAAAATCTAATATACCTATGGAAATAATATAATATTACTTTTTTTATTAATTACATGTTGGTAAATTTAAAATACTTGTCTTTTAATGAAACATAATTAGTAATTATTAAATTATTAAATATTAAATGGAATGGTTAGTTGGTGGAAACTGGAAAGAAAATATAGCGACCAATGAAGACGTCCATTGAAACTGATTATAATCATGACTGCTACGCCATACATTTTTGTGCCCGGCATTGCTTACGGTTGCTTCTTATCACGTTTTGTTAATGAAAGAAAGTCGACATACTGTAGGTGACATCAGACAGCCTCATTTTTACGATAGGCAGCGACCTCGTTGTGCTTGTCCCCTGGCACTGCAAAATCCATGAAGAATTAATGAATATATAAATTAATTTTCGATCACAAAAATTATGTAATAAATTTGTAGTAAGTACCTATTTCTAAGCAGTGTTTACAAATAGCCTGCTTGCTATACAAGCGTCTTATTACAGAACGGATGTTTTGCCTATAGAAACCGAACACCTTGAAATTAATCGCTTACACCACACATCACATTATAATTAGCTTGACATGCAATTCTGCTCGTGTAGTTCATAAATACTCTAAATAAATATGTACGATGTATAAGTTGTGACAAATATTTCTTACTCTTCTAATTTTTGTATTTTTTTATTGCGTAGGTTCATTAAACCATTAAACAGGTTACCTGATGGGAAATGATCACTGCCGCCGATGAACATCCACAACGATCAATAATCCTCATCTTAAAAAAAATACACGAACAAATATTATCTTATTTTTATTTTTTCATACAATTAATATCGAATAGTAACACTTGTAATAAGCTTACATGAGATTATCTTATATGATATTATATTCCGTATCATTCCGAAATTGTAATACTCATAAAAATAATCATAAATAATGAATCTGGTCAATATTGAAATGAACAGTACGTAGCGTATCACTCAATGTTAATGTTTGTGTTACCACAGTTGAGATAAAAAAAAATATACGTATTTCGTACTCCTGAATCCTGATGTAACAGTAAGATACAACGTCATGCATTGTATAGAATGTATGGAAAATCGCACGGCATATTACTCACAGCGAAATACATCATATTGATAGCTGACACAAAAATAGATCAGTGTGGGGATCGAATATGCAACCTATTGTTTTTACATCGTTCGTCGTCTCGTAGATATTTGTGGGCAGCAGGGATCTCTTACTATGATGAGAACCTTTCACTTCTATTAAAATAAACATTAAATACACATTGATAATCTTCCAGCGACCTAAAGCAGTACGAAATTTCATAAGCCGACACAATCCGAAACAAAACATATTTAAACATTGATATTCAAAAACGTTACAGACTTACAAAATTTCCGTTCCAGTGAATTATTGAGTCATAATAACAATAGTCCAAGATCCCAGGGCCCCCAGACGTTACTTATTTTCTCATAAAAAATATAAATGGGATAAAGTAGTGTTAGTACGTACTTTGAGTGTGTGCATACCTGCTAGCTTGGGTCGACGGCCAATTCATAGGTACCAGGTGCTAAAGGTAGATAAATACAGTACTGATTTTTCTTAAATTCTCAGTGCTGATTTTTACATATGTTTTATAAATTTTGTTAAAAATTAATAATCATTATTGCCAGACACTTTCCATCGGCGCTTACCCTTACCAGACGCTTTAAAGCTTCAAAAAAAAAAATAACATATTTTTTCTTATAATCTCACTCTTGATTTTGATATTATATGATACTTAGGGAACTATTTGAACACCCCTGGTCAGCAGCCAGACCAATTGGAGGGGTCAAACATCCCCCCAGACACACATAAAGTGTCGCTATGTGTATAAGCGCGAGATCATTATTTGTACGCTTGAGTGTGAGAGAGATATCTATGTGCCGTTAGAGAAGTAATAAAAATGATTGAGATTTAAGAAGAAAATTATCAGTGGTGTGTAATGCACTATTATCAGAATCAATATTGTAAACACAATGGAACAACGATACCTTCTAAAATTCTGCTCTGTTCGATATAATCAAGAGAGATTAAACATTCGTTACATACAAAATAGAATCGAACCTGAAGATTACAAGGTATTTTAAAGTGATCTGAGTTGAGAATTTTTTTAAAATAATAAATATAAGTTTCTTTAACCTATGTTTTATATCTTATCATCGAGTAAAATTGAATACTACTATTTAAAAAAATCATGTTTATTGAATCTTAAAATTACACAAAGCTATACATGTCTTTCTTCTTTCGGATTATTTGTAGTTTGAACATTTTACAATTCAGCGTGATCTTTACTGTCATCATCGTCTAAGTTTGATAAGTCATCATCAACCCAATGTTGGCATTGACTATCTTCATTATCATCCTTATTACTTTCATTTTCTGTAACAAAAATAACATAATTAAGAATCAAAGAGTTACACGGTTATATCAATTATTCAAAGTTAAAGTATAATACCTGATTCTTCTTGAAGCGATTCACTGACAAAGCTCGGCAATTGGTCCCCATCGAACCAGTTAAAATGATATTTATTGCCTTCCAAAGTCCACCCATTATTGTCAGGACTAAAAATACTAATTTTCTTCATATGGGCATTCTTCCAGAGACTAGTGATGTAATTAGCTCGTCGAAACTGACAAATAATGACCTCGCGCTCATACACATAGCGACACTTTATGTGTGTCTGGGGGGATGTTTGACCCCTCCAATTGGTCTGGCTGCTGACCAAGGGGGTTCAAATAGTTCCCTAAGTATCATATATAAAAATCAAGAGTGAGATTATAAGTAAAAATATGTTATTTTTTTTTGAAGCTTTAAAGCGTCTGGTAAGGGTAAGTGCCGATGGAAAGTGTCTGGCAATAATGATTATTAATTTTTAACAAAATTATCTAAAACATATGTAAAAATCAGCACTGAGAATTTAAGAAAAATCAGTACTGTATTTATCTACCTTTAGCACCTGGTACCTATGAATTGGCCGTCGACCCAAGCTAGCAGGTATGCACACACTCAAAGTACGTACTAACACTACTTTATCCCATTTATATTTTTTATGAGAAAATAAGTAACGTCTGGGGGCCCTGGGATCTTACTCTACAACCCTTTAATATTATGAAACATTTCGCCTTTAGGGTTGGTTATAACGAGGGTGAAAATGCGAAAGGGCGCCAAAGAAAACGTAATTTTTCGTTCAAGTAAAGCTATAAAGAATTAAAAAGTAGGACAATTCTTTCGGACACCCTTTCGAGGCAGCCGAGAGTTTAATACTCTTCAGAATGATACAAAAGTTATTCGTTTAATAAGTTCTAATGTCGGCTCGGGGCGAGACGACGGGTTACATTGCTTTTAACTCCTGGGGTGGAGCAATGTAATTTGTTTGAATTTCCTTGCTTAATAATATTATTATGTATCTATCTTTATTTGTCCCGACCAATTGAGGCCAGTTCGACTGGCACCTTGATATTATGTTTTTGATAAATTATTTTACCTCCTAATCTGCTACGACATTTATTTGTATAGCAATTAACTTACCTACCGTCACTTCGATCATTTAAGATATATGAAACATACACTCCAACAGTCACACACATAGATCTGACCCGCACTGAGCAATAATATAATCAAATAATTTTATGTGGAGGGTATCTACTACGAAGGTAGAAACTACGAGAGACTTTTCGGTCTCACAAACACCCTGACCCGAAACAAATACATTTGTATCGGTACGGGGATCGAACATGCGGCCTCTCATTTCAAAGCCGGCATCTAACCAACTGCGCAACGGAAGCTGTCATTATAATAAATTACGTTTGCAGTGTTTTTTTACTTTCCAAATGGCCTTACTGAAAATCCAAAGAATCCGTACCAGATAAATACAAAAGCTTGTTTTTAAAACTTTTGGCAACAACGCATCGGGTGTATTAATCGTGTCGTGTAAAATATCTGTGGACCTGAATAATTGACGTCATTGGAACATAAGTTCAGCAAATTCAAAATATAGGTTAAACAAATCGAATTAAAATGAGAATAGAAAAGAAAAATAGAATTCGCATCCATCTCAAAACATTTTTAATGTAAAATAACATAGTAGATAGGGGAACACAAAAAAACGAAATGTGAACCGCATACCAGCTAGGTTCACAAATATTTCCGACAGTTTATATATTATTATTATAAAATAAAACCAGACAAATTAATTTATTTTATGTAAGTTTCCGTCTTTGGAATTGATAAAATCCCTTTAATTTAATATTTTGATGAATTTTAATAAGCTGCCTTATTTTGAATTTTGATGAGTTTCCTTATTTTGAATTTTGATAAGTTTCCTTATTTTGAATTTTTGTGTTTTCAAATTTTAATAAAATTGCTTATTTTCATTTTTGACAAAATTGCTTATTTTCAAATTTGACAAAATTGCTTATTTTCAATTTTGATAAGTTTCCTTATTTTGAGTTTTGATATGACTCTATAATTTAGAATTTTGACAAGATTCCTTATTTTAGAATTTTGATTAGTTTCCTTTTTTGAATTTGTATAAATTTGCTTATTTTAAATTTTAATAAAATTGCTTATTTTAGAATTTTGATGTTTCCCTATTTTGAACTTTGATATTTCCTTATTTTAAATTTTGATAAAATTGCTTATTTTGAATTTGGATAAGCTTACTTATTTTAGAATTTTGATGAGGTTAATTATTTTGAATTTTTATAAGTTTCCTTATTTTGGATTTTGTAAAAACATTGCTTATTTTGAATTTTGATACGTTTTCTGATTATGCATATTTTGATTAAATTGCTTATTTTCAATTTTGACGAAATTGCTTATTTTGTATTTTGATATTTCCTAATTTTAGAATTTTGATGTTTCCTTATTTTGAATTTCGATAAAATTGCTTGTTTTGAATTTTGGTAAGTTTCCTTATTTAGAATTTGGATACATACGTACATAAACTCACGCCTTTTTCCCAGAAGGGGTAGGCAGAGGTTCCCCTGGTAACAAACAGGACAACCACGTTTCGCCTTGTATTTTCCGTCCCACGATGTGATAGGGGGCGAGCCTATCGCCATATCGGGCACAAATTCCTGACTCCGGGCTGATAATTAATAGAAAAATCCAATATCACTTTGCCCAACCCGGGATTCGAACCCGAGACCTCAGCTTTGCAATCATA
Organism: Deilephila porcellus; assembly: GCA_905220455.2. Taxonomy (NCBI): domain Eukaryota; kingdom Metazoa; phylum Arthropoda; class Insecta; order Lepidoptera; family Sphingidae; genus Deilephila; species Deilephila porcellus. The sequence continues at coordinate 12,784,193 of LR999988.1, forward strand.
CCGTAGTACAACTGCGCCACCGAGGCAGTTGAATGTTGATAGAATTGCTTTTTATTGAATTTTCAATTTTAATCAAGTTCCTTATTAATGGGTAACATTCGCGTAAACCAGAAAATGTTTGTATTACAGAATCTTCAAATTTTAGACATTTCTTAGGGATTGTGTACAATTCCTTGTTTTCATACACTTCTGCTTCGATAGCGTAGTTGTATTACGGTACGACTACAAAGCTGAGGTCTCGGGTTCGAATCCCGGGTCGGGCAAAGTGGTATTGGGGTTTTCTATTCATTATCAGCCCGGAATCAGGAATTTGTGCCCGATATGGCGATAGGCTCGCCCCCTATCACATCGTGGGACTGAACATACAAGGCGAAATGTGGGTGTCCTGGTGGCGCTTCTGCCTACCCCTTCGGGAATAAAGGCATGAGTTTATGTATGTATGTATGCATACACTTCTGGTTACATATACACGCAAATAAAGTCCCGAGCAAATACTAGTAATAAAATTAAATTTAAATACAATACAGGCGAATCCGCAGGACACATAAGTTTACCACAATGGGGTGTCATATTACAGAGGAATTAAATGTTCCTCATGAATAAATGCACCGGAAGCCGCTGCAATACCGCCATACAAAATATAGAATAAAAGCGCAGTTAACATAAATTTTTATATACATTGTGCATAACCGTGGCATACATTAAGCAATGTCTTGTTTTACATCCCAGAACAGTGCTCAGCTTCGTGTTAGTCCTCGTAAACCAGTCTTACTAATGTTCTGTGTAGGGCGACACAAGTGATGAGCTCAGCGCGCTTACCAATTACCTCTTTAGCTTCTAGTTAGTTTGCAATTTCATGTTCTGAGGGTTTGGATGGTTTTAGCTTTCATCGTCGATTTTTGTTTGCAATTCGGTTCTCTAAAACATTCTCAAAACTTACATCGATTCAGTCTAGACGCAATAAATTAAACAGTATACAAATTGAGTTTATTTTTTACCCACTGATAAAACATTGTAATATTTTTATAAAATACTTAAATACGTTTTATAAATATGGTGCGTAAACAATGCCTCAAAGGTATCATCACGTTTCGTAATTTCACGGTGTATGCATATAATGAGTAAGATGTTCGCTTCTTTACACGATCGTTTGTAAACTCCGACAAGACTGGTTCGCACGAGCGGATTATTTTGCTGGAGACACTTGAATTGTCTTTTAAGACCCTCTGAATTATAAGGGCTCATGATTTAGTATGACTGAAGTAAATAGGTACATTAAACAATGTCTAGTACACCTCTGAATTTGAAAATGAAGTATGAACTGCAAGCAAATGAATTTCAATAGCTGAAGCAAACACGTGTTAACTGTTAGGATTACTTCATAACCCGGTATCAGCTAAAGTAGGATTAATTAATACAGGTCAAAGATTTTCATATATGTTTTTAAAATCCAAATATGATTCTCATATCAGGTAACTTTGTGTAATTTTCTAGACTTAAGGTACTAGATAATTTAACAAGGAGCACATTCAATGTCGGAAGAAAATAAAAAATTGTCTGTGGTAAAACATTATTATCAATTCAGCGGGTAGTCGCGTGGTTCAAGAAACCGAAACTCCCATCTCTAATGAATGCCACGGCCTTGATAGAGAGGTCGCCAAGGCCTGCGAAACGCGATACCTGATTATAAAGATTTATGGCAAAACTTCCTTGAGCGTTTTGGTATGCGACGACGGGAGAGCGAAAGTAAAAATGGCAAGATATGCTAAAGATTCGGGATTTGTTCTATGTTTAATGTAGTTCGAAGATAAAAAGCGCTATGTTAACGAAATATTGCATAAATAACGGCAAATAGCAAAGAACATCCGTGATCCGCATACGGAAACAAGGTATTGTTGATTATAAACTTTTATTTCTCTGCGGGTAGGATGTTGCCGCCTTATAGTTTTATAACCGGATTGTATATAATTAATATCAGCATTACTCTAGCTGATGAGTTGACTCGGGCATCTACAAATAATGTGACTTAGTAACAAAACACAAAAACTCTGCAAGCTTATCCAACCCGCCAAGCGCCATCAGTTTCACAGTGTAACCTCTAAATTTACGGCGAGCGCTAACTCCACGTCGATATATCAGCCAGCAGCGAAGTGCTGGTGGGATGGCGTGACGGACGCGCTTGCTCCCTCCCATCACAGTGCAACCGACAGGATATTAACCACTGCTCGATGGACCACGACCTATCGGAAGGTAGTAATGTCTGGTAATAGGAGTTGACAGGTACAAGGATTTTAATTGGTATATAAGATATGAATCCTGTAATTTGTTTAATCCAATATCGAGGATGTAGCGAAATGATACTGAATAGCAAAGATCCAAAAATCTTTTTAGGTATGAGCAAAAATGCTTATTTTTATGTTTCATCAGCTTACAATTGCTTAATCTTGCATTCATTTTACAAAATCGGAATTCCTCTCACTTGACCATCAAAAATAAAAAATATTCAATGTTGCACATATCATTTCCAAATATTTTCACAATAATATGTTGCCAGTAGTTTTTGTTCAGGCGTTGCTATTTCTACCAGGGCGTATATTCAGCGTAGTACACTTTGTGGGTAACATTTTCCAGCCCCGTCCTAGGACAATTTTATTTGCTCTGCTACATTAACTTAATATTTTGTTACATCGTCAACTACAATACACACACAGGCTTCATTAATCGATTTGAAAATCAAACTCAAGACTTGGCGGTTCAGATTCTACTAATATTTTTTAAAACGGCAATATAAGCTTTAGTGTTCCGCATATTAGAACAGCAAATAACGTTTACATGAAATACATGATAAAAACCTGGCTCCGCCCCTATGACAACCCCCTTGAGTTTTTTCTATCGCAGATTTACCCCTCCGCTTATTACAGGCACCTGTACACTTAAAAAGCGAGTAAAATGTTTTCCATGTAGCTAAACAATTGCTGGTGAAATATTAAGGAATCCTAACGTGTGTGTATTTTTGATTAATGGAACAAGAAAAACACCTTTTCTATAGACGACATAAAATATTGATAATGTACATAATATGATCTGCTAAGAATGTATGAAATATTCTACCATAATTTTTTTTAGCTTTTTTTTTTTTGCTTAAGTTCAATTCCGGCCTGATAGGATGATGCCAGATGATATACATTTTTGGCCAATTCACTCAATGTTTCCGATCTGCTGAGATAAATGAATTGCAGGGAAAACAGAATCTTTCCGATCTTATGTACATATCTATTCAGATGTCGGTTGAATGCACCTATTCTAGTGACGGTAATGAAAAATAACATTTTAAGTAAACACTATAATATCGTAAGGTAACGTTATTATTTTTTTGTTTTACCAAACGTAAAATCAAGGAGCCTATCTGATGGAAAGTCGTTACCGAAAACAAGTTTTGACAACATTTTCAGAGCCGTAATAAAGTCACTGTATACCGTGAAATACGCGCAAAACCAAAATAGGAATTAGATTGGAATACTGGGAATCTGAAACATCAGCAGTGAAAAAGTATTAAGGCTTTTCCGCGGAAAAATTGTGTTTGTCACCTCATTGTTATGGTGCTATGCAATACAGAGTGCTGCAATATATCGAGCGCGGCAATTGAATTTATTTTTCATCAAAATGACCGTGAATTGGAAATGAAAAATGTCGTGCGTGGGTACAGTTCTGCTAATATATCTTTGGTTGGCGTGGCTGCGCGAGTCATCACATACATAGCTACATTTCCAGGTATGTAAATTGTAGGTTTTTAAGTATGTACGTTTTTGCTATACGTGCGTTATGCATTATTATATTCGTATTGTCTCTGCTCAAATTATTCTCCTATATATTATAATAGTATCAGTGATAATAAACTGTCTCACATCTAGACAGTGACTTTGTGATTGAGATGGGTACAGTCGTGTTTCATCATGCTAGCCTCTTTATAAGTGTGAATAACGAGACCAGGTGGTCGTTCGTCTAATGGAAAACCACTTAAAACTTATGATTATTAAACATTGCACGACACTGCACTCGTCATCCTTAAACATTACGTGTTGAGTCTCTTAATTCACTGGAATTAGATGGGACTTAGGCTACATCTCTACAGAAATGTTTCATATTCAAATCACTCTGAGATATCATTTTACCTACGGTTCTTATAGATTATGGATACTTATTAAGTTGAGGTTTTTATAATCAGTATGAAAAAGAAAGGCAAAAAGGAACGAGGACATAATAAAGCATGATTACGAGCCAACTGCGCACGAGAGGCCGCCGGTTCTATTGCCGCACCAAGACAAATGTTTGTGTTGTATCGTTCTGTGCGACAAGACTGTGTGACAGTGCGGTATTTCAATATTTATGATCTATTAATTTAATATAATTTAAAAGATTAGAAGTTAAAGTGGTGGATACGCTCGCGTGTCCGTATAAATATAAAGCTGTCAACGACACTGTGTCACGAATGTGTGACCTATTAGAATTTGGGTCAGCGCTACACAATTTCGCAACAGTGCCACGGGATCAAATGTAATTACTTGAAATAAAAAATATGCGTCCACGCCATCACGCTTTTGATCTTTGATGTTTACCTTCCATGATTTTCCGCTCCTGAGTAAGCTATCGTTTACTTTAATAAATAAAAATTTAACGCCTATATTCCCCAGGGAGGCTTAAGAAGAATCACTAATGCTTTCCACAATTTACTTTCCAAGATATTATGACAAGGAGTGCGCCTATCGCCAATTAATACTTATATAAAGTTAAATGTGCTTGGAAATTGGACATAGACATCAACATTTACAACCGATTCATGCCCTAAATGGACCAATCGGGCTACCAACCAATCTAGCTTGCTCAAAATAATAAACGAAATAACATTAGCAATGCTGCACAATAATATTCCTTGTAATGATTTTATAGCTGGATGCTTGCTTCACATTAACATTTTTGTAAAATAATCATGTATCGGGAGTTTTATTATTATTTAGGTATTTTTAATCTATTAAATGCATGAAATCAGAAACAAACTCGACATTCGTGAAATACAATGCTCTTATTGTTTTGTAAACATTCGTAAAATTCTACGCGTCATCCAAGAATGTAATGAAAAAATATCTATCTCTGAGTCATTTTTATTGTATTCGGTGTAATTGGCAGATCATAACAAAAGACTTATTTCATATGAAAGCATTCTTTGTTAGCGTTTTTACGTTTATTTTACGTGTCTCGGATACAATACAGATGCGAAGATGAGGTAGACAGTAAACACATATTATTATATTATTTATATTAATTGCAAGTAAAATATACAAAACGATTTGTGGGCATTTATCTTGAATCTACGAAGAAAAAAATCTTGTAATATGCTATGGCCGTGCTATGAGCGTATCAGGCAATAACAATAATCGGCCGGTTATGGGACGATCTTGATCTGAGTAGACTGAAACTACTGAACCGATTTTATAAATTCTTCTTCTAATTGTAGGCTACATTATCACTTACTAATGTGATCTACTCGTATATTGTTGATTGAGATAAACTAAGGAATCTCTATAACCCAACGTTAGCGTGACGGTATAAAGCGTGACCGATTCTGGAGAGAAGGAAGAATATATCGAATTAAGGTAAACAAAGTTTGTTCTAAAATTAAAACGTATCTGGTGTAGAGTGGAATCAAAAAATATCTGCTCCCGGCTGATCCTGGGCCGTGCCGCTAGTTTACATTAAAAATGGTTAACCATACTCAATGCTGCCATTTCGTGACTGTTTAATTTAAATAACGTTGAAATACGTTGTGTAAATACGGACAAATGTAAAGTGAAAATAATTATAACGTGTTTTTTTTTATTATGTTTATGCACGGGCGATGTATTGATAACTTTATTTTCGTACAGCGAATATAACTAATTTATGGGGTTTGTACTAGGTGTAAAAAACCCCAGTGGTATTGTTAGTTATGCTATTATGGTATTCAAACATACTCGCGCGTTAGCATTAATACATATTTTAAACTAAGTACTATAAGTCATATATAATATAATATAGTATATTATAGTGCGTGGTGGCCTGTTGGTAAACAGACCAGACGCGACTGCCAACATATTCTCGGTGGTCGCGGGTACAAATCCCAGGGCACACCTCTGACTTTTCTAAGTTATGTGTGTATTGTTGTCAATCACCACGCACTATAACAGTGAAGGAAAACATCGTAAGGAAACCTGCATACCTTAGCGATTTAAAAAAATATTCTATGGTATGTAAAGTCCGCCAACCCGCACTAAGCCAGCGTGGCGGACTACATAGCCTAACCTCTCTCAATCGTTCTCTTGATTGTAGAGGAGGCTCGTGCCCTGCAGTGGGACGTATATGGGCTGATAAAGTACATAAAGGTTGCCTGGAAGAGATCGCAGTTAGCGATAAGGCCGCCAATTGTAACCATGACATTAGCTTTAAGTGATTTACTGTTACTGTGTTATTCTCTTTTATTGTGGTGTACAAAAAAGTGTGTAAATAAATAAATAAATAAGTCATAGATCTGTGTCTCGGGGTTGAACCTCGGAAATCTAACATTCTAGATCGATTTTTAGTATCTTATTGTTGACTATAACATAGATATTCGTTGAATATGATCTTATAATAATCACAATATTTTCCATCCAGTCCTTTAGATTTATAATGTCCAGGAATTGTTCATAGCGCAGAAGACATAGTGACATAACTGTTTGGAAAAATCATTGATAAAAATATCGTTATTTTTTCAAATAAATCCAACGTAATATAAATTCATACCGTCGGACCGATGCACTATTATTCAAAGCCTATACTTTAAGCATATATATCAAGCGAAGTTTTCTGCAAACTTGAAAATCCACAAAAACTGTTTACTCAGTATCGCTTTCCAAGAACTTCAACATGGAATTTGTGAGGGGTTAAAGAAGCCAAGCAGTCATTTGGCCCTTCGGGTAAATTCAATAAAACTAATGGTGACATAAGACAAAGTTAACCAAAAATATTTCCATTGACCCCTCCGAACTTAAATGTGACGACCCAAATGTTTCGTGAGCCGGCGTTCGTGCCCCGGGCTTATTTGGCTCCAATAATTACTAACACAACTTTACTAATCTATATTAAGTGTGAAATTTATAAGTTTAATCTACAAAAGTGTTGTACACACGGTTCTGTTTATGACCATTGATAAAGCCAAGTTGTGGTCGAAGGACTGTGGCGTGCGCTAACGTATTGTACTAATTTAGAAATGTATTTTACTTGTATTATTTGGAGGTTTAAAAATATTTTATACTTTTTAAAATCAAATTATTGTGTACCAGATTGGACGGCTAGATTGGTATATCTCAGACGTTTAATCATCAATTTTAATTAAAAAAAACAACGTGGTACCACACTACACTTCTTTCACAAGTCCCTTGGTTTACGGTCTCGCCGAGTCTCTGTCACTCAAAGTCTTTATCATCATGTCGTCACATGGCCTAGAAAATCAACGGCGTCAGCCGTCTTTGAAGCCTCAAAGAGCTGGAAACCAAAGGAATTTCAACGCTATTAAAATGTGAAACGGATTTAGGTATAAACAATATCATCATGTATCCCATGAAATCAGGCAATAATGTTTATCACGCTGACCAAATGCGAGCTGGTAGATTACTTAAACTATAAGCGAGAGAAACATAATTATAACTATTAATGCTCACCAAATTTACAAAAGTTTCAATGATGTAGTTTGGGAATTCCTCGAAAACCACTCCACTCATAATCAGTTTACAGAACTGCGAGAAGGATTAATGTATAAAAATAATTAAAAGCGGCAACGAGCAGTGTTACCTACAGCGGCGAGTGAAGCAAGGAAAAGTTTTCATCCAGTAAACTGTCATTTCTCCGCCTAGAGGAAATTGCCTAATAAAAACAGAGCAAGTTGAATACTTTCAGTTTGTGTAGTCGACTAAGTGTTCAGAGATTTTGTAATGGAGCCGGGCTTTTGAGGGCGCGACATCTGTGACAGCGGAGAATATTCTGCCAGCATTTTCTTACATTATAATAATTACATTAATGACAGTTCTGTAGACACGTATGCAATTCAGATCACATAGGAAGATATAAGTGTTGTGCGTGGGTATCTTAAACATCAAAGAAACTTTCCAGATCCCCAACTAGGCGCCTTTCATTTGATATTCAGTTTAATTTGAAGTAATTTCTTCGTCGTCGCGTGGACTATCGTGTGACTCAGTTGCGTTGATAGTAGAATATGAAGTAAGAAATCCATAACTCCACCTACCTACTCCAACCAATTGTTTTGTTTGTCATATTTCTATGCAATATGAAGTTGTGAAGTAGTTTTCTCTTCCATTTTTGCAGTATTTGGTCTTTCGTTCTTTCTTTCTTTGGCCTAGTGATAAAAACTTTTTTGAGTATACAATGGGCAGGCCCATAAGTACCAAGGCTCGCAGTAATCCGACGTGAAGTAGCAGCTTTGACTGTTTATCAGAAACCATAAATCTTCATCGTTCCCAAACTTTTAGCCTGTATCCTCAATTCTTAACAGACATTTAAACCACAATCACCAGAAATACTTAGTCGCACATAACATGTAACCAAATATCTTTCCAGTTTCCACCACAAAGCCGGCAAGGGGGTCAAGTGCATTCGCTCGCAAAGCGACCCTACCCGTGTAATATTAAAAGATATGCAACTGGGTCAACCGGTGGGCATGACAAATAGTGTGAAGGCGGGAGCAGCGCACGTGTTGTGTCGCCGTGTCGCGCCGTGTCGTCGTCGCCTCGTGTCGTGTCGTCTCGTGTCGCGAGACAGTGTCGTTGAGTGCGAGCCAAATCGCCTTACTGACACCTGCACCTCGCATGTTACTTCACGTCTTTATACGGAAATATAGCCGGTCGTTTAAAAATACGGAAATTGTTTACCGTGAACACCCTGTACATTATGACATGGCAAAGTAATTGCAAAGAGCTTGATGGCATATATAATGTTGTATAGGGCTTCGGGTGGAAAAAAAAAAGATGTAAGTATCTGAAATTCGACACATTTATGACACATTATTCGACATGGGAGGGACTATCTCTGATCACAGAATATGGCCCACTTGAACGAGTCATTAAAGCGGTTAGGTATAGAGTATGTACAGTCAGCAACATAAGTAGCTGAACATATTTAAAACGCCAAAAATCATACACACATCAAGCAACAGAAGTGGGTGACCAGTGTCGGCTACAAAACTTCATGAACACCTTAAGATTACAAAAGTTGCTGAACAGCGAAAGCAACAAAATTGCTGAACACTTATAAAAAGTAAGATTGCCGTAGATGTGTTCACCTACTTTTGTCGCTTTGTCATGTATTCATTGTTAAATTTTATTTGACATTTTAGATTTTTTGCTTCCCATCTGACATATTGTTTTCTGTTTTTGAGAAATAGTAATATTGATGTTTGTAGAGTTTAAATGTCGTGTTCGTCTGTTATTGGCAAGTGTTTTTGTATTCAACTTGAATAATAAATTGTTAAACTTCTTATAATACGTACCATAGGTTATTGATATCGTGCTGTTGGTGTTCCAAATATAGTGAATACATAAAATAAACAAATTACAAATATTTAGGGTCTTGTTCTGTGTGTAATAAATAATGTATGACAATATTGACAAAAAATTGTGGCTGTATACGTGTTATTTCAATTTTCACTGTACCTACTTGGTATGTACGGTTTAGGTTATAATTTAAAAAAGTAAATACAAATACACAAAAAAATATTAAACTAAAAACATATTCAACAATGTAAATAAAAACGGTAAAATATTGTAATTTTTAAAATCTTGTATGGCCTCCATTTGCTTCGATGATACAATCATAATTTATAAATGATTGTTTTAATTTTTAAAATTCAGTTCGGCTACTGACATTAGTTCCCTTCCGTTAAAAAAACAGATATTTCAGTCAAATGATATTATTTATTTAAATCATACTATGAGCAAGTGGTAAGTAATAAATTTTGACTATAATCAATACATGTTAATGTTAATTGATATTAAAATCAAAATTAATACTTAACTGTTAAAATTTATTTTTGATCTTAAATAAGAATCTAATTTGACTGAAATATCTGTTTTTATAACGAAGGGAAGGTATATAAATAGTCGGTTGCAATCATAGAAATTAAAAATGCAAGTCGTCTACAAAGTGAAACATCATAATTAAACATCTTAACCGGAGTTGAAGATGTCACATATAAGTGAATATTGTAGGCATGAAATAGTGAGTCTTCGTGACGACGGTCTGTCTGTTACCGATATTGCACGACGCCTGGGTGTTGCTGTAAGTGTTATTTTTTTTTAAATTTACATTTCTATTATCTCTATTGCACTAACTATAATAATAAATAATAAATACACCCAACAGTCACATACATAGTCCTGACCCCCACACTAAGATCGAGTCTTGTGTCGTGGGTATCAGAAGCTACGAGAGACTTTTTGGTCTCACATGGATCACACAAATATTTGTTTCGGTGCGGGAATCGAACCCGCGGCCTCTCGTTTCACAGGCGGCGTCTAACCAACTGCGCCACGGAGGCTGTCAAATTATAATTTGCAAAGCTAAGTAAATACCCTTCATGTCCATTTTGTGTCGTGGTTTGCAAACACTAGATTAAGCCGTGGACTTTTAAGCCCCGTACGAAGGCGCGATTTTTGTTTCCCACAACAGATACTTACATTTTCGATCCGAGTGTTGTGAGATCTTAATGTTTCGTATTTTGTTATAACCCAATACACAGACTTATATCTGATTATGGGCTCAGCAAATAGTGTGATACTATTGTGTGTATTTGACAGCCTCCGTAGCGCAGTTGGTTAGACGCCGGCTGTGAAACGAGAGGCCACGGATTCGATTCCCGCACCGAAACATTATTTATTTTCGTGCAATGAACCACAGAACTCTTTTCTGTAATTCAGGCATTTAGTTGCAATTTATTAATGAGTGCAGACCGAAATAAATCGTATTTTAACAACACGGTTTTTTTGCAGCGAAATACCGTATACCTGTGGATAAGACGGTGGGAATCCGAAGGTTCAATCGAATCATCTAAACGTACTGGCAGACCGAGGAAAACTAGAAGAGATCAAGATATAGATATTATTCGGCGTTTCCGAAGCAGTGGCTTCACTCGTGTATACCGCGTGATATTGACATCTGTTACTTAATTTTGTCCACATGTTCGTGACCACCCCAGGAAACATTGTACCAAGTTACATCAAAATCCACCTGGTAGTTTTGACAAAAATCACGATTTTGTATTTCGCAATTTTCGATCACTCTGTACATGCACGAGTAGTTTTGCCGCTCAGCTGACAAAGGACTTTGACCTCGCAAACATAAAACTTGGCGAAATACAGATCACTCAATATGTTCTACACTACAATAATTATTATTAATGTAGTCTAGAACATAATGAATGATCGTTATTTTATAAGTAAGTACTAATGATTAACTGGGGTTTAATAGTTCACCTTTTAGTAAGCATTTAATCAAATACATTCACTAATTACTAGGCACTCTCAAATTCCAATATACACATTAATGATTAACAGGTTTCTTGAATATCGGTCAAACATACAAGGCATTTTAATTGCACAATACAAAAACTTTAATTGTAATCGTAATTATCGACCAACAAAAAAAACTATTCTTCGGCACGTGACAATCGGTCCAAATAAAAATACGTGAATAAAACTATGCAACAAGAATAAAATTCATTTCAGCTTTATTTTTAAACAATATGCATTCAATTTCAAGTAATGTTTAAATCCAACACGCAATATTTCAATTTAACATTTTCAAAACAATTTTACGTAAACGTATCATAACGCGCCATGTCCCTTCTGTACTTTGCATTTACTATAATCACTTGTTGCCAGATTGTACATCTTTTTATATCATAATATGCTGTCCCTTTTTCGCCCTTGGAGGAAGTATAATTATAAGAAAGTGACAGCATACGAAACATTTTTGAAGTAGTGTTGTGAAATTATCCGAGGACACTTAATCGATATTTTTTATCTCTCATATTATTTAATTTGAGTTGACTGGAAACTTAACACTATGTCAGAAATATCATGGTATTTCGTTTTTATTTCTTACGGTTGGTTTTAATAATTTAGAACATCTTCAATAATTAAAACCCAACCGGTCATCGAGGGTTTTTAGCATAATGATATGCTGGCGTTATAGGTGTTGCTAGGGACCCAGCTCGACCACAATATACGCGTTTGTACAGGGCTAGAAGGCCAGAGACACTGATTTACCTTTCTCGGCTTCCCCGGGGTATCGAAAGGGGAGCAAAAAGCTTTTCCTCTTAACAAAAAAAAAAACTTTACAAAGTTATCTGACTACATTTCCTGAAAATGACAATAACTTGACAATATTTAATGTTTCCAAAGTAAACCACTTTAAGAAATCGTAATTTTATACAAAATACACGTATGCATTCGGTGCTGTAGATTGTTTTATTTTATTAATGAACTACTTACGGGTAAAATTGCTTCGAAAAGTAAAGTTGACACATTTGAATAAACTACAAATAATCGATATCGATTTCAAGATATTGTAGTCACGGCTCTTATTTTAAACTACCAATCACATAAAGTATTTTTCTACGCCAATCAGAGTATCTCATTTTAAATACTATTGTCCAATCCAGTTACGTAATTACTGCATCAACCAATCCATCCAATCAATCCTTAGGGATCTTCAACTTTTAGCAAATCCTAATGTATGGCGGCCGGCCGGCGCGGCGGCACGCTCAGTGTTCGGTTTACTGCGTTCAATTAGTAATGTAAACAAAAACACGCGCGCGCGCAGAAATCGCCATTTTGATAGTATTATAAATTATGTTGTTATTTGTATTTTGTGTTCAAGTGAGTGAATAAGTGTTTAAGAGATAGAGACACATATTGCATTTAAGTACTTTTTATTAGTTGTTAGTTTAAGTGTTCTTTTTATTATTTAAGTGTTCGTATTAGTGTTTATAAGTACTTTTTAGTTTTTGTAGATTTAAGTTGTTCAGTATTATTGTATTTTCTATTCTTAATACAATGACGAATACTTATAGTACTGTGGAATACACAGATATGGTGTTGTTGTATGGTGAGTGTAATCAAAACGCCGGCCGTCATGGCCCTCAGAACATATCGTGAGAGATTTGGTGCATAAAACATAACAATTTGAATAAGTTAATTTTATGTATTTAAGTGTTGTGTGATTACTATGAAAAATATGTAACATGGGAAGATAATTCCCGCGATCGCAGCGCCGCCCGTGCTAGCGGGTCAGACTGTTTTCATAAACGCGGGAATATTGCGATGTTGCCGCTCCGCTCCGTGCGGGCGCTGTATATCAGGTAAGTGTAATTATGGGATGTTTAACTTTAATGTCATTATTTTGACTTATAATTTGTTTGAAAAATCAACTTTTTTGTTTTTCCTTCTACGACAATTCCTATGCGTGCAAATAATATCCCTTACTACGCGATGCACATGGTTTAATTTAATGTCGGGGGTGTCAATATCACGCTGTATACCGTTGCGACAGATATGGAGCTATCGGCACAAACAATTCGCCGGCGGCTGAAAGAACGTGGCTTCTACAATCGAGTTGCAGCAAGAAAACTTATTTTAACACCACGGCACAAACTGGAACGCCTGCAATTTGCCGAAAGGTTCTTGCATTTTGATTTCTCACAAGTCGTTTTCGCTGACGAAAAAACTTTTCAATCGTCGGAAGATGGACGATGCACTCTTTGGCGGTTAACCGGTGAGCGATATAACCCCAAAAATATTAGAAATAATAGATCAAGCGGCCGTATTAGCGTTGACTTTTGGGGGTGGATGAGCGCATCGGGCCCCGGTGAGCTGACAGAAATATCCAGCCGCTTGAATAGCGAAGGTTATTTGGATTTGTTGGAGAACACGTTACTTCCCACGGCCAGAATGCACCTATCGGAGCCGATACACCTCGTCCACGACAACAGCCCCGTAAAGCTCGAAAATGTCAAGCATGGTTCCGCAATAACGAAAATGCGATTATTGAGATGCCGTTCCCAACAAAGAGTCCAGACTTGAACCCCATAGAAAATCTATGGGGTTCAAGTCTTGGGAGCCCGACACGCCACGCACGAAGGAAGGCATTATAAGGCACGTGGAACGCATGTGGGATTCCTTCAGAGGACGTGATACATGTGCAAGTATGGCAAGTTCTATGCAAAGTCAACTACAGGCCGTTATCGAAGCAAATGGAGGCCACACAAGATTTTAAAAATTACAATATTTTACCGTTTTTATTTACACTGTTGAATATGTTTTTAGTTTAATATTTTTTTTTGTATTTGTATTTACTTTTTTAAATTATAACCTAAACCGTACATACCAAGTAGGTACAGTGAAAATTGAAATAACACGTATACAGCCACAATTTTTTGTCAATATTGTCATACATTATTTATTACACACGGAACAAGAACCTAAATATTTGTAATTTGTTTATTTTATGTATTCACTATATTTGGAACACCAACAGCACGATATCAATAACCTATGGTACGTATTATAAGAAGTTTAACAATTTATTATTCAAGTTAAATACAAATACATTTGCCAATAACTGACGAACACGACATTTAAACTCTACAAACATCAATATTAGTATTTCTCAAAAACAGAATACATAATGTCAGATAGGAAGAAAAAAATCTAAAATGTCAAATAAAAAACAATGAATACATGACAAAGCGACAAAAGTAGGTGAACACATCTACGGCAATCTTACTTTTTATAAGTGTTCAGCAATTTTGTTGCTTTCGCTGTTCAGCAACTTTTGTAATCTTAAGGCGTTCATGAAGTTTTGTGGCCGGCACGGGTCACCCACTTCTGTTGCTTAATGTGTATATGATTTTTGGCGTTTTAAATGTGTTCAGCTACTTATGTTGGTGACTGTACAATGGTCATTATTCGTGTGGATATGAATGTTCTACCAACTATCACATAACAGTGTTATCTGTCTTCTCTGTGGTTTAAGTATATACATATATGGATACTTATTTATATCTCTGTAAGCTACAGATCACCCGCCATTTCATAAAGGACTATCCAGTGTCCTTTTGTGGCGTGACAAAGTTTGGTCATAATAAACTCATAAAAAATCGTAGTATTAATCACGTGGTGCCCCACAAATATTTCGAGCACGTCGACGCAACAGAAGAGATGCACAAGCAGATATTAAGTTCTATACTGCTACGAGAAGATTATTACATAACACAGGATTATAATGAAATTGCAACGCTCCGAAAACAGCAGCTTAATCCGCCGTAAGCTGGCACAAATTGCATCATGTATCATTTGCTTCTCGAATCAATTCCGCCAACTGAACGCTTTGTTTCCCCACTGCTTAGTGTTCTCATGTCGAAGTGCTTCTAGGTAATTTTATATAGAATTTCATCACTGGAACTAGTTTATTTGGTATTCTTTTTGTTGGCCTAATCTTATGTGATTATTTTTTTTTTGAAGTACACTACTGAAATTGCTAGTGCTTTTTTTTTTGTTTTGAGCCTAAAGGGTATAAAAAAAAAAGTTTGGTCGGAAATGGTCAGACTTTAGATTTCAGAGGTTCAGTACAGTTTTACATGACTAGCAATATAGCAAGCTGAGCTTTCCTCGAAAATGTTAATCTGCAGTTTCAAAATTTAAATGGAACGTAAGATTCATCGTTCTTAAGTCGTTATCACGTTGCATTCAACTTTATACTGATATCAGTTATCATGAAACGAATACCAATAATTAAAGAATAGAAAAATCCACAAAACATTAAATCCTAAGCCGTCATAAAAGTAATATTAAGCAAACAATAATTGTTCGGAACACGTATTCAGGCTTTTTCACGGTAAGCTGCAATTTTTCTTGGCTCAACATCTGCCGGCCACGGGAAACTCCCAGACGGCAACTTTGAGGATTCTTTCGCGTAGTTCGGCTGCGGAACCCTCAAGTTGAGTCGTCAGTTTTGTTTGAGTGGAAGCCATACATAAGGCTTGCGCTGGTTTTGATTTCTGAGATAAGGATTTTTGTGGGTAGTGGGACTTTTGAACGCTTAATTAGGTTATTCTAATGAAAATCACAAGTACCTACGTCTGATTTGAAATAAAAACTTATTTGTAATGCTGGTGGTATATTTACTGGATTATTGGTACTGATGTACATTTTTATATTTATTTCGTCGGGAGTATCGTATGTAAGCAAATATTTAAAAAAGAGTAGGTAACTAATGAAGCTTTAGCCTAAATTATTAACAATTGGGTAAAATGAACATGAAAATTTTCTGTAAAATGTTTACTCTTTCAGGAATCAGATAATTTTGAGTTAACGACTTTTGAAGTAATGTAGTTTGATAAACTTAACATACAGACCTACAGACGCATGCTGGCTATTAGCTGGACACATCGGGTAACCAATGTTAAAGTAATACGCCGAGCTGGGAAACAGCGCCAACTTATGCAGACCATCAAAAGGAGAAAAGTTGCTTATCTTGGTCACGTGCTCAGGCAAAGTGGCAGGCAAAAGAAAGAAGGAAGTCAAAGGTCAAAGGAAGAAGTCCTGCTTGCGTAACATCCGGGAATGGACGGGGATCGCGAGTGCTCCGGAGCTTTTCCACCTGGCAAAAGACAGATTGAAATATGCGGAGCTGACTAGTTGGAGAGGCACTGGAAAGAAGAAGAAACTTAACATACCTTCTAATTCTGTTTTTAGAAACGCAGATACGGAAGTGTTTGTGGCGTTAAATGAATAAGGAAATAAAAACGATTGTCGAGCTTACCAAGGGTTACTTTGTAAACGAGGACAAATAAAGAAAAGCGTTTAGCATTAATTATACAGGTGACCTTAGAATATCTCTAAATCTTTACGTCAATTCAGCCGCTAACAACAATTTAACATGAAGAATGATGGCCACAAAGCAAACGTAGTACGTGTTTGAATATCCCAATCTAAACGAGTAATCAACACATCAATTACGATATCAAACATTTCAGTATGAAAATAACCCTTCTAATCGTAAGTATGAAAACGCACAAATTTTTATTTCCAACCAGATAAGCAATACAAATAAAAAATTATACACTTGATTAACAGCCAGCTACAACGGAGTGGGAATTAATTTTAAAATGTTGGAATAAAACGGCCACAAAATTATTAGCAGCGATAGGAGTAATCGGGCCGCGTTGCTCCATGGGCTTGTCGCGGGGAAATAAAGCCACTATTCCACATAGACTTATGGGCTCTAAACACGCTATGTTTGCTTTATGTTATTAAAAAAATGTGCCCTTTTGTGGGCACTATATTTAGATCGCTGTTTTGTAAATGTTATGTAATTTGAATGGCATTTTTATGAATGTTTCCGCTTTTTGTTTATGTTTTTTAGTTTCTAACTTGAATGGATTCGATAAACTACCTGTACAATGGACAACTTATGAATAAGTGGCAAGCATAAAGATACTTCAAGTGCAGAAATCCAAGCTATAATTTCATGAAATATAGTATCCATGTATTTCTCTTGAATCAATAAGTTGTGAATCTAATTGTATTTTCTAGAATGTAAATATCAGTTAGTTTTAGGATAATATTATAGATCTAAATTAGGCAGGTACCCACAAAAAATTCCCAGTGAGAGTTCATTTCAGGTCATCGGACAGTCAATAACTCCAATAAGCCAAAACTAGTTATTTGTTTTTCCAGCCGTACATGTTAGGGATAATTAGATAACATCATAACAGCCGTGTTATTAGCTCCAAATAAAATGTTCCTGTGTTGAAAATATTAAAGAATTGTTGTTTCTTTCAAAAATAATTTAATGACTTGTTTTAATTCACACAAAATACTTTAACTTAATTATTTATTGTGAAAAAGTGCGTGGTGGCCTGTTGGTAACGGACCAGACGCGGCTGCCAACATGTTCACGGTGGTCGCGGGTTCAAATCCCAGGGCACACCTCTGACTTTTCGGTGTTATCTGTGTATTGATAGTCAATCACTACGTACTTTAACGGTGAAGGAAAACATCGTGAGGAAACCTGCATACGGTAGAGTGCATACCGTATGCGATTGTAAGAATTTCTACGGTATGTAGGTCCGCCAACTCGCACTTGGCCAGCGTGGTGGACTATATGGCCTAACCACTCTCAATCGATTCTCTCGATTGTAGAGTAGGCCCGTGCCCTGCAGTGGGACGTATATGGGCTCATACAATACAAAAAAATATTTATTGTGCACCTCGATAAGTTTTTGCGAAATGATTGATGTTAAACAATCGCCTTAAAATTATTCAGAAGCTGCGTATACACAAATACAGCTTTAAACTTCCACCCACTAAGAGGTTGGTTGGCGCACTTTGCGCTTCCATGCCGTTCAAGAAACAGATTTGTGTGAAAATTTATTAGATAAAGTACATTTGTACTACAAATATACAGACCCCTTAAAAAGTATAGATCTTCGTAGAAATCTCAAATTTACGATCCGAACAGTCTTTCCTCAGAAATTTATTTTAGTGAAACCTTCACATATTTCCATCCCACATTACAATAGTTTAAGTTTACAAGGAAAAAGAAATGTGAAAATTTGTTATTGAATAAAAAGGTTTGCTAAAATATGTGAAACGCGGCGCGACGCGGCCGGCGGAGCGTGAAACTCAGTGTAATGCCTCTACATCCACTATATCTACTGCGAAAATATTACTGACGTCATTCCCGAACGGAATGTGAGCGCGGCACGTGGTTTCGATTTCAACGGGACTGGATTGGACAGCTTTGTTAATGCTTTTTTATGTTGGGATGAAAAGTGACTGTTGCATCTGATGCTGAGTGCAATAAATGGCAATAAGTATTTAAAGAACGATAAAACGTAGGGCTATTTATGTAAAAAGGCTACAATTTCATTAAACTGGCGGTGGCACTAAAGATACGTCTGCCTAACCCCTCGGGGATATACATGCGTGAGTTCATATTATATTATACACATTCAGGTTGTTACTTATGGCACTTATCACACTTTAGTAACTAAAAGTCACTCAAAATAACATTTCTGAAATTAATCAAACGTCAGGAAAATATATTACCCGACCAGTTTAAATTTTATTAATATAGGTTTGACCGAAATTGGTCACTGGGATAACCGCTGCGTCGTAATTTACAACCACTTTGATCAACAAAGTTTTTTGGCATACGGTCTAATCCAAATTTATTGGATCCAAGACTCACAGTCGATTTTAGTTAGAAATGTTCAATTCCTTATATTTGTACTCGCGAAATGTTTTGATTCAAGCTGTGGTTAACTTGATATGTTATTTGTGGAGATTGCTTTGCTAATGTGCGAAGTAAATCGACTACCTACACGTGGAAGTATATTGGCACTTGCCTTTTTGCGGTTGCTGAGGTATTTTCGATTAAGGATTGCTATTTCTATAGTTTGAAATTATAAATTAGTTCTGTGTCACAAAATACTGACGTCAATAGATTTGAGACTGTCCTGCCTTAATATCCGCTCCTGCAACTCCTGTAAACCAGGATCGACAATGGCACCCACTTTAATGACACCGAGTGAAGCTCAGCGAGTTTCCGGGAATGTCTAACTTGTCTTTAACCGTCAATAGATTATAATAATTATATAATAGTATCGTGCTTCGTTTGTTGAGTGACGGTGCCGGAATTCCAACTATATTTTTCTCCCCTTCTTTCTTTCCCATCTCTTCAGTATTTACCTATACGCCAATACAACTACGATACTCACACAGTTTTTAACTATTACCGCTAGATGGGCTTGTGATATGTCGCAGCTAAACCCTAGTTTTTCTTAAGCATCCATAACTTTACTGTAATACATAGATTAAGTTATATAATTATATAATTAAGATTTATTATTATTTACACGTTTTCCCCTTAAATAATATTTTATATATCGTATTGTAGTTTATGTAGTGTATTATATTTTTATTTTATGTAGTCTTTGTATAATTAATGAAAATATGTGTTTGCATTCCTCATATTTTGAATTCTTTTTTTTTTGTTTACTTTTATCATTATTCTTTGCCTATGTTGTGACCACCCTCTTCTTCCTAATTTATTTTCAAATCAGTCCATCTAATGGTTGTCTGGAAGAAATTGCTGTAAAGTGTAAGCGATAAGACCGCCGATTGTCACCTTTTATTTAATTTTTTTTTGTGTGTATGTGGTGTACAATAAAGAAGTTATAAATAAATAAATAAATAAATAAGTAAAGAGCATCAACAGGCAACAGGTGACTGTTACTCAGTTATAGTTAATAAATTGTTTTACTTTACTAATGTTTACTTGGGTTGCTGACTGTACTACGTGGAGGACGAGGGGCTAAATTTCCAGGAAAATCTGCCGTTTTCTATTGACGTTCATTCATGCAAGTGACTAGGGCTGGCAACAAATTTTCCATTGTGTCGGGTAATACGTTAGTGAAATTTGCTTCAAAAAAGAAGAATTAGAATTAGAAGAATATTTGCTTCGTTGTTGAAAAAAAGTATTTAACATAGTGCTTCAGAATATTTTTCTATCTGAGGTGTGATCCCTGTCACTACGCCTGTCATCAAATTCCAATCCTGAGCAACTCACAATAAATAAATAAATATTGAATCTGGCTTGGGCTCATGTGGAGTTAATTCAAGTGATTTATTCTAGACCTGGATGCTTTTTGATATATTTTTTTAGGAGTGGCAGAGCTATGATGTAGTCAGTCATAAATGGGAAGGCTTGTCTGGGGCGGTACCACTGTCTCACAGGAGATCGACGTGAATGTGGAGAGCTTTGCTGTTTTATTTCGTTCGGCGAGATTGCCGGACGCTCAATTTCACCTTCCTCTTCCTACACATTTTCCTCCCCGCTCCCCTCCCAATTTGATGGACCGGTAACACATCTATGATTCAAGCGTTTTGCATGTTCATGGGCGGCAGTAATCACTTACCACCAGGTGACCTGCTTGCTCTTTTGCCGGTCCTAGACAATACAAAAAATCACGAGATCGTTATCTCTCGCCATAGGTTATTCTATTCTGGGCTGTATGGCAGTTACAAGTACCATCAGGTGCATTGTACTTATCTGATTTCGGATATTTCCCCAGTCGATTGTGTCCATTTATACGGCAGTGCGGACTGGATACAACAAGTCAATTAAGAAAATCTTCAATTACGTTTTGTATCTGTTTATTTTCATTACTGGTGACTTAATCATAACCTCATTAAAATGTTATTGGGCTGTAAAATTAATTATCTTTTTATTTAAGTTGTATTAATTTACCGTTAGTTATTGTAAAATTGGATATCGTTTGCCTATCAAAATGTTTTTTACGAATATGAATTTAATTGGAGGTTGATTATGACTGATAAAATTTCCGTCTTCTTAAATGCAGCAGTGTGTAAGCAGTGTTGAGTTCTGGGGTGAAGAACTTATAAACCAGTAAAATTCCGAGCGCATTGCAGTAACATGCGCTGTTTGCTATTAATATCTGAGTAGTTACTAGTATTGTTGTTGTTGTTATCAATTGGCAGGCGTGACGTTTACCATTAGGTAACCGACTATCGCCAATTAAAATATATTTTTGGAAGTGGTAGAGCCACGCTGTTGTCATCTATGAATCAGCATGAATGTGGAGGCTCGTCCGGGGCTGTACCACCATCTCATAGGAAATCAATGTGAAGCGGCAGATTTGCTGTCGCGTTTCGTTCGATGAGACAGATTGCTGGATGTCCAATACTCCTTCCCATTCCTTCTCCTACCCGCTATTCTGTGACTTAGGTGACCTGTTTGCTCGGCTACCGGACCTACGCAATAAAAAAATCCTTAAATGCAAAATTCTGCCACGTTCAATTTCAGCAGATTACATTATCTGCCTATGCCGTCTAATTTGATTACAGATTACACAGTTGTGTTGTAATTTGATTACGGGGAGTTTGTTCCGCGTCAGAGGGCTCGAGTCGAGGTAAGACAACGATTACGAGTAATTACAGCCGGATTTATTTCGGTCATAATCTGCTTTTAAATTCCTTCTAACGACGCTTTACATTAACATATTTAACTTTATTTAAGGGTGGAAAGACTCCTTTGGAATCCGGAAATAAGAATTGGAAAACACCCATGCAACTATGAGCATAGTTAATCATCGATCATATTTAAAAAAAAAAACAGTTTTGCTATATTGCTAAGAGGTCCTCCCCACCTTTTGAATGATTTTGAATGATCGGCAACTTATCTATCGTCCCTAAGTGTTTCTGAGATATTGTGTTGTCCCAATATTTAACCGGTTGTAAAACCCACGTGAAAAAAAAAGCCCAGTCCTAATAAGTATAACCTTATATATATATTGTATAATCTAACCGTATAATTAATATGCATTAAATTTCTACAATCGGCTCTACAACAAACCTTTATTGTACAAGTTTACATAAACATAATATGATGTGAATAAAAAAAGCCAATGAAATTCCTCTAGGCGATACAATTGGTTTCATATCGTTGACAATATTTATATAATCATTTCCAATAAAATTAATGTTTCTATATATTGGAAAATTCTATTTGCGGAATTCTTACAGGCTTCTCTAAAAAGGATATGAAAATTAAAATCTTTCTGTTATTTTGTGTTTAACGTTCGAAGGGTATAATATAGAAACTTTCCCGCTGTCACACCCGCCATTGCCAACCCTGTAAGGCAGTATCGTCAGTAGTATGCATTTTAATGACACCATGCATTGATACTGAGCGAGTCAAGTGGATGTTTCCACCACAAACAATCCACTATAATCTATACCCAATTTACAATATCATTTCTCTCACAAGTGTAACTATCGAAACAATACCAATAGCTCACGCCAGAGCGGCCATAACTCACCATATTTTATTCATGATGTAAAAAATAAGCCCTAGATATATGACTGATCGGCCTTTCATAGTGATATAATGCACTGTACATCCGAATTTATCGCTAGTGCTGCCCGGATTATTGAAATTTAATGTCCACTACTCAGATTTAATGGTGCAAATGCTTTATTATCAGTACGAAACTTGCGGTTTGCTGTTTATTGGAATTCTTTAAAGGTGGCAAATTATTGGGGGTATTATGTATTCTTAGAACCATTGAACGTAATCGTCTCGGAGAACTAAAATACGAAACGTAAAATAAAGAAAAAAAATGTTTGTAATAAATTTTTGGTATAACGATATTATTGCGCAATAATTCATGTAAGTTACAATCAGAAAATTTTCTTTTGTTCTAGAGCTGCTTGGGACTGATTAAATTTTTTGTCTTGCCGTAATGTAGAAAGATTTTATTTCCCTTTACGATCGCATGCTTTTCAGGTATGAGCTCTTGTGGGAAATTATTCGTTCACGGGCTTATTAGATTTCTTCTATTGAAAATAAAACTGTAATAACACACGTTGTTCCAAGCTCGCCGTAAAATACACGTCCTCGATCCTAATATTTTCTCATTTGTTCCATATTATTGTGTACGTAATAATACAAGAAAATTTCTCAGGTCCTAGTGTAAGAACTCGCATCAACTCGTTTTACAGGTGTCTTATCGCACTTTGCAATATAACGTACGGCCTTCTTTACTACTATATTATCAGCGTCATTATCCGCCACCGAAAAGTCAACTGCTGAAAGCAACGCCCTTGCTGGTATTCCCACAGCGATCTGTTAGAAACGGCTTGCATCCAGGAAGAAAAATAATGTAAAGTAGATGGTAGAAAGTAAAAAAAAATAATTATTTCTTTGCTTGGGCTAAAATCTTGTAAGACCTGGCCTACATAAAATTATAAAACAGCAAACAAACATAAGACCCCGTGAAACATCAACATAAAATACCATGAAACCTTTTACCATATAAACTTTATCTGCCTTGTCCGTTAGCAAGTTCGTTGCCCTTTGACACGTTACTATGACAAATGATATTACACCTAAAACTCAAAGTTTAAGGTTGATATTCAGTCGAGCAATTTACAAGTCCGTGTCTGAAACCCATAGTGAGAAGCGATAAGATTTAAAGGAAGTTACACCGACTGCTTACACGAAAGTCTTGCTTGAATGGGCTCTGGCGGTGCCTTTATTATCTCGTTTACACGTTTTGGCAGCTCAATTTATGTATTCTACTATGTAAAAGGGTCCGTATGAGGCAATCACTATAATTAAGCAAATTTGGAAGTAATCACAAAGGATTAGAAGGTCATAACGTAATTGTGGCTAATTAATTTCATCTGATCTCTTCTTCTGCCTGCCCTCACTCTTACAGTTAACAAACAAATATTACAGAATTATTATTATTGATCTGCTTCAGAATGAATTGCTTATGATTTTACAATCGGTCTTCCGAACATCATTCCTTTCTGGAGTAGATTTTTTAATGCGACCACGCTGTCCTAATGAGAATGGTAATAAGCAAACGATAATTTAATTTACGTGTGCACATATAACAACGATAAGATAGAAATCTACTCCAATACCTCTTTCCTCTTCCCATCTTTTTTTCTTCCCGGCCCCCTCCCGATTTGATGGGCCGGCAACAAATCTATGATCCAAGCTTTGTGGATGTTCATGGGCGGCAGTGATTACTTACCTTCAGGTGACCTGTTCGCTCGTATGCCGGACCTAATGTATAAAAAAATCTACCTTGGGTTCAACCATCTAAAATTACGACCAACACACTCCCAACTAAACTAGGTATTGCTATCACTTGTTTCCTATAAAAATAGTGTAAGAGAATTGACTTCATACATGTTATTCTCAGAACAGGCATTAAACGCAAGCGGAATTTCCCGGCGTCAATGCATATCCTTTGTAGCTAGCGGAACTCACGCTCAAGAGCCGGCTGTCACTGCAAGTGGAGTAACTAGCTCGAGAGCACCTTGAGACCTTAGATTAGCTGCCTGTCGTCAAGGGCTAGAGACGAGGTGTTGGTTCATTATTATGACCTGTTTTACGACAAAATTACTGTTATTATGTTGCATATAGAAAGCAGATATTTTTTTGCTTTCGTTACCCAGTGTGTCGGTCTTGGGTTCAGTCTGTGAAATATTGATTCTGGTTTCGATTAATAAGACAAAATTATCGACCGTTGTTAGATGGCGATCACTCGTTGGTATTCTATATATAGCTTGGCCTCAAACCCAACACCTCTGGATATCTCTTCCAACTCCAACACGGTTATCGTTCAACCTAAACATCAAGAAA
The DNA here is from genome assembly GCA_905220455.2 of Deilephila porcellus. Lineage (NCBI taxonomy): Eukaryota > Metazoa > Arthropoda > Insecta > Lepidoptera > Sphingidae > Deilephila > Deilephila porcellus. The sequence goes on from LR999988.1 coordinate 12,809,522, forward strand.
CAAAGCAATCAAGTAAAAAATCCCAAAGATTTTTTTCCTCCTCCATTCTTGGGTAATCCTATTATCTGATACTCTTCGCGGCATCGCTGCGACGTATTCAGTTCTACTGAGATAACAAAGCGGAACGGACCGCTTTAAATGCAAATCCGTCATAAACCAAAACTGATGGATGCCCGCATTGAACGAGACAACGTCGGGCAACGTTGGCATTATGCGGTACCCGCGGTGCCAGTTATAAACTTGCTGCCGTTACCATTAAAGATCTGCGGAATATTGATTACCAGAAATCCGATCGAGTGACGCCAGGTTGGGAGACATCCTCATGTGAAGTGCTTACCGCTGAAGTATTTATTGGATAAAGAAGTTAGTGTTTATGAAGCTCTGAAGGAACAGATATTTTAAATGTTAAAACCACGTTGTAGTAACTTTTGACTACCACAGGAATGGGTTCGATCGGGTGTATTCTACAGTACGAGTACACCAACGTAAAGTGATGGTGATGCTCTTATGTTTCGTTGGGTGAGTGAGATTTCCGGAGGCCAAGTACAAGGGGTACTCCTCTCACCATCTTTTTTATTTCCCATCCCTTCTCATTTTCTACATCAATAGTAGGTAAATAGAATTGTGAGAACGTGACGACAATATTTTTTATTGTAAAAATATACTTATTGTAAACAAATTAAAAAGTATTTTCCCCTTATTACAAGCTCCTTCGACTAACTTCTGATGATTACGCCAAATCTAAACATTATTCTATAGAGTATAACACGTTGATAAAAATAGATTTAATGAATATCGTGCAGAATATTCGCAAACGCTGAGAGCTCTCCCGTTGTACCACGTGAGAACTTTTCGAAAGTTTCACTAGAATAGCGCTGCAAAACTTGTTGCTTTGAGGGTGTTTCCAGGGGCTGCGGTGTGTCTTCAATAAGACTCAGTTTATACCTGATCAACTTTCTTACCCAACTTTACAAAAATCGAAATTTTATATCTCTCTATTTATTTTGGTATTTCTCCACCCACTTTCTTATTTATTTATTTTTTGTTATAGTTTATCAAATGTATTTTTTTACAGCTATATCACAGAAACATATAGACCACAGAAAATGTAAAATCTAAATCAAAAATTTTACTTCACGATGCTTTTTTCTGAAACATTCGTAGTGTCTTAGTTGAAGTATAACATTTATAACCAGATCACAAAATGGCTCAGCTCAGCTAATTTAAATCACTCAATTTATTATAACCTAAAAGTAAGCTATTTGAAAAAGCGGCACTAATTACGAAATAATAATTTCGCTCGTCCGTTAAAAGCGTGGTTTCCCTTAATGCTTTATGTCCGAATTTAAAGCACTTCAGAAACTTCTTGAGCGACTACATCGGGGAAAATACTTTTAAGCCGGACTGTTACTGTTAATCCATTATTTTTGGCCTCATTTTAATAATTATTTATGAATTTTTGACTCGCCACGTTGGATTTATGTATCAAGTACTCCGGTTAAGCTTTTGATGGAGATGTGGAGTTATTTGGGAATTTTAGGGCCGTTTCTTGTCAGAATTAGTTTTTATGTTGCAAGTTATTCGCTTAAAATGTGGCGGCTGCGGGTGCGGATTTTAACGTGGGTGTATCTTGTGGCGTTGTAACAGTATCCAAATTATCTTTATTACTATGCTTGAAATTTTGTTGCTCGTATTTTAAGCAAAGAACGAAGAGGAAACGTTTTATGTCTCTTTTAGATAATTGGCTTTAAAATATTATGAAAGGCATTGCAAAAATGTGATGTTACGTAACTTTTAGATCGTAGAGAGCTTCTCGTAAGTCAGAAGGCTTACAAAAATATAGATGCTTGGTTGAATTACTTATCAAAGCCATAGAATAACAGGTGCCTAATATAAACTTCTCCCAAAGTTATGCAGGGCAAGCAAATTGGAAGCTTCTTGTAACCAAACAGTTACTGTAGCCTGAATACATTTTAATGATATTCATGTGTTATCGCTTCCAGTTTCCTTAGAAGATATAGTCAATATAGATAAGAGTTTACACATACATAAATAAGCACATGGGTTTGTATTAAGCTTTCCGCTTTACAATACATATTACATATACAATAAAATTCAAAGCACACGTAGGTATATGCTGCCACTAGACGTATATGTTGAGCTTCAAATATTTATATCAACAAAATAAACGTATCGAGCTAAAACGAGTGCCTAAAATAAAATTGAAAAACCAATGAAATGATTGTTGAACACGTGTGAGCAAGGAAATAAATAGAAAAGATCGCAGACAGCAGGTAGCAAAGCGAGCGCAACTCACTCACTCAACACTGCGGTTCCGCTCGACTTGCATTTTTATTTTAGTTGCGTAAATAAACAAGAAATATGAACATTTGTTCGTGCTTATTTCATGCTCCATGACAGATTATTTATCTTTAAATAAAGCGACTGCATTGCACCTGATTTCTTTTCTATTGCAATGAATGTCGAGATGAGCATGCCATTCGTCTGATGGTAAGCGATACGACCGCTCATGGACAGTAGCAAAACCAAACAATACCATAAATAACAAAGCAATGATTGGCATTCTACTGCGTTCGCCATCCTGAGACATGAGATATTAAGTCCCATTATGTTCAGTAGGTACTCTGGCTACAAATTACAATGTACAATGGTGGCGCGTGCAATGCCGTGAGACACAAAAATGTATCAGTCAACAGACCTATATTATATCCATTGGCGGAAAACGAACTCTCGCCAATGAACATAATGATTACGCCCTGTTTATCTTGTTCATTGCGCTGTGGGAGAAAGACTTGATATTGTGGAAGGAAGGGAACATATGGGCTGAAAAATTGATCCACGGCTTGATGGCACCGAAATAGGAATTGAAGAAACTCTTAGTTCACAAAGCTGCGGCTCCGGAGCGCATGCAGTTACTTGATTTGATGACATCATGGAACTCCCGGGTTGGTACTGGAATATTGTTAAAATTTTGATGTTATCGCCATACATTTCAGACGACAAATGTAAAAAGTCAAAGTTATGGGCAAAGATAGTTGTTGCAATTGGGCTTTATTTCAGATTTCAAGCTTTTTACGAAACAGTGAGTAAGAGCTTTATAACAATTTCACCTCACAATATAATCGATAGATACATATATCAAAGCATAAATATCTGAATATGGAAGATGGTTGATAGATATCCGAAAGTATGAATAGCGTCAAGTTTACGATTATTTTGAAGGGAAAATAAGTTAATGGCGTAGTGGATTGATAGCCGGCTGTGAAACGTAAGTCTGTGGATTTGATCCCCCACCATGCCAAATATTTGTATCGACTCTTGGTGTTATGAAACCTAAAAATCTCTCGTACATACTGATACCCACGATACATCACTTCTATTTTAGTGAAGGGTCAGGACTGTGCGTGCGTATTTAGTATTTAGGTACCTGTTTATGTAACGTACATGTATTTCATCTCATTACTCAATAGCTAAACAGGCAGAACAGTAACACTAAACGTCAATCCGAATTCACCGCGACGCACGGCTAATACATAATTTAATAAGGTGACGAGAGAAAGACATTTTGTAATAACTTACACAGTTAGTGAAGTTTTGTCGCTGCAAGTAGAAGGAGCGCATCAAATTTTAATAACTCATGAATTTTAAAACCAGCATTATACAGGCTGAATTTATTAAGTTATTCGGTTTTCGTGTTACTATTTTTCCTCAAATTTCAACTGGCATAGTTTTTTTATGTATTTAAGAAATAAAGATAAGGCGTTGACGGTCAACACAGCATTTATAAAAAAACTGATATACTTATGAGAGTTATGAGAATATATCTTATAAGCATTGATAACATAAACGCGCCACTGAAACGTTCAGAAGCCATTTCATAAAATACAAAGAAATCCATAAAGGGAAACATCGTGATGAAATCTGTATATAATAGAGATTATTATAAGAATTTCTATAGTATTTGAAATTCGATATTGAGCCGTCGTGGAGGATTATTCCCATACTGCATGAAGTCGCTGCATTTATAATCTTTAGTTGCAGTCGGCAGTATAAATCATAAATATACCCACACATTACCCTTTGCTGAATAGAGGGTTTTTAAAATAAATTGCTTGTTACGTACGGACAAACAGGTAGTTGCATTTACTATATCAGAGACGACATTGTAGACTGATAAATAAAATGGTTTCCCATTGTGTAAAGCATAAAGGAATCACCACGGTTTTCATAGTATCTTGAATGTATCATTTAATATAAGACATATTATTTTAAGATTTCCGACTTTCCATGAAATAACTCATCAAGAACATTTTCAAAATTTTGAGACGAAGTGAAACAATATTCATACACAGTAGGTTTCCCAAGAATTATAAGTTAAACTAATATTTCATTTAATTTGCGAACAGCGTTTGTTATAATCAAGTTTTTAGTTTTAACTCGAACGTTTATTAAGACAGTAGAATATAAAACAACATACATTCCATTTGGAATTTTAACACATACATTCATTTTTTTTATTTATACATTAGGTTTCTTCAGATGTTGTGTATTCGATCACCAAACATACACAAAGGAGATCGGTCGTTTTCCTATGAATATTGGGCCTAGTAGTGGAAACATGGTGGAGACAAATGAGACATATAATTAAATAATAAGGATTTTTTATCCTTCAAATATAACATAGTCTTCTTGAGCTAGGATACGGGGTTTTTAAGATTTATCCTCTTAAAGTTTTACAAAATCTACCATTTTCTGCTATCTGAATACGTAATATCATAGTTGGCTTATATTTTAAGTTTGGGATGAGTATGAATATACATTATTATAAAGTACGTAAGCTTATCAAGGAAGACAGAAAAACACATTTGAATATTTAAAAGTATATTATTTGATATCAGGTTTATTGTATGTAGTTAGTCATTTTGTCATGCGCTAGTTTAAAAAATGACTGAAGCTACCGTACACAATAATGAAAAAATAAAACAATGATTGAGGATGAATCCATTCAGACATTACAGATCATGTAAGCCTTTGCGCCTTTACGATCGGTTTCTCGTAGTTGTTGGCTTCAGGCGCGCATCAATGATTTCCCGTAGTTTTTGCTTGCATGACGATTATAAACATTTTAACTTATTTATATGCTATAGTATTGTTGGATCGAGGTAAGCAATTGACTGCAAGGGACGCCGTAGAGAATAAAGCCACAAAACGAAATTATATGATTTTCAAATTAATTCAATTTTATATACACATGAGTAGACGACGAAATAAACAATGCAATTTGACAGATAATAGTCTCGTGACAGATGTCAACTCTATGAATGTTGCTGACAAATACAAAAATGGTAGAAATATTTCATGATATCCTCATTTTTTCGTAAATCTAATTCCAATGGAGTAGGATAAAAGTAAATAGAGAAATAAATCTAAAAAAATACGCCAAATTTTTTGGTAATAATGAATTTCTTGTCCACGGTTGGACCAAATCGACCGATCTCCTTTGTATAGAATACATAATAGGTATAATATGTTATTTTATTATATTAATCGGGTAAGCGGAAACATTGCTCAAGTGTAATGGGTTTTTAGATTTACGCGAATGTTACACATTGAAATAAAACTAACTTTTACGGATTTTATCGCGATTTGGTTTAATTTTTCAATAGAGAAGCATAAGCATAAGCATTTTTAAGCTTGCACCATCATGGGATCACTGAGTGGGTGACTTATACCTCAGTCCGCCCCGTGACTACGAAAGCTGTAAAGCAATCGAAACGTCGCGTTGGGAAGTCAAAAAAATTAAACCAAATCGCGATAAAATCCGTAAAAATTAGTTTTATTTCAATATTGCTCACGTGATGGCAAGTAAATAATTTATTAATTAAAAATATATATTTTACTAGCAGCCCGGCCCGACTTCGCCCGGGTGCAGATAGTTTTTGAGTCCAGTCCATATCAGCAACATATTATTTCCAGTACTGTTTTATATTTAAACTCAGCACTATATTTTTTTGGGATAAAAAGTAACCTATGGGTTAATCCTGGGTGTCAGCTACCTTCATATAAACTTTCGCGTTCATAATATTAGTAAGGATCTTTTATTTAACCCACAAAAAATATAAATCAAAGCATACAATACTATACCTATATAATTTGTAGCATTTCAAGAACAAATATATTAATAAAAAAGATCAGGATGTCACTAAGATAGTTCGAACAAAGGGTGCCTTAGATTTCGATTTTGACTATCATGGGATCAATAACTAAAAAGCTCAAAATGGACGTCAGCAATATTAATTCTGACCTCCATTTTGAACAATGACAATATTAGTGGTAATGATTCAAATTACGAATTTTTGACCGCTATATTTCATCCCTTATTCCACCCCCATAATACTATTTTCATAGAAATAGCTTCAGCGGTTTTAATTTTCCATATAAGACGTCAACCCTTATTTTAAACCCTTTTGGGGTATATAATTTGGGGTATAAAATTATAAGAAAACAAAGTAGACAGATATTTTTATTTTTAAATGAGTAACTAAAGTGCCACGTTTGACATCTGTAACTTCAACGGTTTAGATTTTCGGAATAACATTTCATCCCTTATTCACCCCCATAACACTATTTTTCTAAAATTATAGCACGCCATTATTTTGCGTTTGTAATAAGCTAATAATATAAATAATAGCTAATATATAAATTTAATATAAGTAAATTTAATATAAGAGCTAATATATAAATTTTCATAGAAATAGCTGCAGCGGTTTCGATATTCCATATAAAAATGTCAACCCTTATTTTAACCCCTTTAGGGTTAACTTTATAAAACAAAGTATGCAGATATTTTTGTTATCAAATGAATAACTAGTGCCAAGTTTGACACCTGTAACTTCAATGGTTTAGAGTTTTCCATACAAACTTTCATTCCTTATTTCCACCCTTTCAAGCCTTTAATTCACAAAAAAATATGTCCTATGTCCTTCCTCGAGTTCTTATCTATCACTTTATTAAATTTCATTAAAATCGGTTCTGTGGTTTAGACGTGAAAAGGTAGCAGACAGACACAGAGAGAGAGTTACTTTCTCATTTATAATATTAGTAAGGATTAGTACCTTGAGCTGTTTATATTGTTTATTAAATTTCTACGCTGCTACGTTCATGCGTTGTCTTTTTTTAATTGTTGTAGCATAAATCCGAGCATTTTGAAGCAATGTTATTGTTGTAATATATTTAAAGCTATCGTATAACAGCATTGTGTTAAATGTATTTATTTATAGTTTCTGTATATCAGTGATATAAAGACAAAAGTACAAATGGAATTCTTATCGTAGCTACAAGGCAATATGTATCATAATATGAAACTGTCGTTCTCATGTTTGATTGCCGGTTTACTAAGAAGAAATGATAAACTGTGAGACTTCCAATACCTCATACTCAAAACCATGGAAGCGAGAAAACAAACTCAAAACACTCTCCTTTTGGCTGGTTTCGCACTTAGCTGAGGTGCGGTAATATTGCCGTGCAAGGTTTTATAAATGTGTTACAATAAAAAAAATAAGCTTGAACAATACACATGCGCCGAGCAATTCGTCCACCCTGATTCTATTTGTCCAAGGTTCACACGTTTTAAACTGTTTTTGTATCGTCCACCCTTAAATACCCTTCTTTAACCATATATTTGTTCACGAGCCACCCTGTTGAAAAGGGTTGCATAATTAATCACTCGCCCACACAATTTTTAGGCGAATGTGTCTTCATTTTTTTCCTCTTGGGTTTTACTTTGAAGTGCACTTATTGTTTGGAAAACTGAGAGAGCATTTTGTAGATCTATCTGTTTTTGACTCCAAAAAGTTGTACCTATGTCAATTTTCTCAATCGCTTACAACAAAAAAGAACTTTAAAATATTTAAATTACTTAATTTCATAATACTTATTAGCACGTCAGAAACTTTTGGAGCGCTGCATATTACTAGGAACAAAAAGAAAAACAAAAATTAGAGACGCTGTAATAAACATCATTACCGAAACCTAGATTTTAACCAGGGCCCGTATGATCGCATGGACCTTATGCTATTGTCATTGAGGTTTTTGACTGTATCACTGACATGCAAATTACCAGTTTGGTTTAGAACCAGTGATATTTGGGAGCGTCAACACTCATTTCTGGAACCTCCATATCCGAATAATACTAAAGACCTCTAACTCTTATAATATGGTTTACGTTTGTGACTTGACTATTAGCAGTCAATTTTACGACATTGATTATTGTGTTTTAATCATTTTCAGCGATTTTATTTATAGTAGTCAAATAAGGGATAAAGGTAGTTGAAGTTGGTAGTGATGAATCAAAAGCGTTTTTAAGGATTTTTGAAGGATCAGGCAGGCAATATAATGGCACGTTGTTTTTTCTTTTATTAAATGTTCTCAACCCCTATGTAGGGCGCAACATAATTCCTATTTATGTTATAGAATAATGTACCTTATTTTATATACATACATATATCCTTGCATCGCATCTCCCGCCGACGGATACAAGTAATCTATTTAGATTACTATGCGTATACATTGTAATTATTCTGTCATACCAGTATTAAAACATACTAAATAAATACAAAAATGACTAATATCTAATTTATTAATTTACATTCATAATCTAATATCAACTTTATCCGTTTTTGCTTCCGCCTTTTCATTATCGGGGCTAGATTTCCGACTATTCTTAAATATTTCCTTCACGAGATAAGTGAAAGGCGCTTCCACCAGCAACCAAAATACAAAAGCGACCACATAGGTTATCACTACAGTTCCGCTTGCGGTGATTACCTGAAACAGACATTTGATTAGTCATTAGTATCCGTGTGTAGGTTGCGAAAGCATGTACGTGTGTGGCATGTGCTGTGGGTCGTAGAGGTCTTAGGTTCAAACCCTTCAAGTCAAACTTGTGCCCGACATGGCGATAGGCTCGTTCATATCATATCTTAGGTAGAACTACATACATACATAAACTCACGCCTTTTACTATAAAAGGTAGGCAGAGGTGCTACCAGAAAACCTACGTTTCGCCTTGTGTGTAGTTAGAAATCATAATAACGGCAATATGTGTGTGCCGATGGTGCTGACCTAGGAACTGAGCCTAAGACCTCACTGTTCACAGTGAAGCGAGGATACAATGAAGATGGTTCAATAAATGTATTATATTAATTTGTAACACCTATTTTACTAAGGACAAAACAACTTACCATACCAATGAATGTTGGAGAATTTAGAGTGGTTTGTATGCCCATGGTATATTTGATTGTTGCCACGTGGACGAGGTACGTAGCGTACGTAATTCTACTGGGGACTGTCCATCCGTCCCACTCCAGTATACTTCTGTACAAACCTAGAATTAAAAATCATCACAAAAGACAAATAAACAATTACAACCAGCAGTCACACACTATTGACCTCACAATACCATACCATATCATGTTTTGTGGTTATCAGAAACACATTTATCTCAGAACAATCAACCATTTGTGCGGATATCGAACTCATGGCCAACCGTTTCACAATCGGCGTATAAACCGAAGGTTTATATGTAAAGAAATTGGAACGAATTGAACCACCAAAAGCTTTTCAAAAGTAGAATTATTAAAGAAGTTTTTTTTCGGAATAGGAGGCAAACGAGCAGACGAGCCATCTGATAGTAAGTGGTCACCGCCGCCCGTGAATCAAACTTTGTAGAAAGGATCTGGACGCAGACCTTATAATTGCTGCAGAAAAACTTGTAGAAATGTAGTATGTTAAATATGGGACTTGCTGTGACGATGATATTGACGATGTTCACATGACATTTTTATTTACAATGTCAGTTTTCTTCAAACTGAGTAAACACTAACCCCGGATTATTTTATACGGTTGTGACAATTAAGGCTAAAGCAAATACTTATCATCAATATTTTGTAAGTCAGAAAAAGATGAGTAATACTTACTTTCATACTTAAAAGTAATTCCCAATACAAGCACACTCAATACTATAACAAACACAGGTTTCATGAATACTGCATACATAATTCTGAAGAGCAGGGACAGTCTTGGTCGATCATCGTAGAAGATGGCGCTTGAGTACACAAGGATCAAAAGTAAAGGTAAGGTACTCCAATACAAGAATCGGTATTTCTGTAAGCAAAGAAGGAACTAAACTGTTATATGCATCTGGGAGCACGGCAGTGCTCCCGCCAAGTCGAGCAAATAAGCATCACGGTCGTACAATTCTTCTCTTGAAGCAGTTTAGATCATTTTCGACCCCCTATAACTTCGTTATGCATAAAACTATAGGCCTGAATTTTCAGTAACCAATCAAGCATTGTATAAACATAGTATTATTGAAATTTAATTCAATTGAAACCAGTAGTTTACGAATTATAACTAGTCAAAGTTTCTTAATTTTGTCACTCACTGACTGATAGACCGTCAAAACGCGCAGGCACTTTTAGCAGACATAGGAGCTTCAAATTTAGAATACAATTAGTATTTAGTATAAAAAGCAAGGAAAACTAAAATATTTTGCAATTTCGGTCTAGTTTTCTAGATACACCAACTTTATAAATAACTTGTAATCCCGATAAATATATAAGATTACAAAAATTACATTTGCAGTGAATGAATCAGTGTTTGAATAATAGGTGTAAAAGCTCATAAGACAGGGAGTGAGCTTTAAGAAAATCCGTTGTTGGTATTTAAGAAGGTAGCCGAAAAGAAAAAAGAAATGAGATGCCATCAAATTAAAACTTGTAAAAACACGCAAGTCTCGCAACTCAGTTCTTCTACCGTAACAAGTTGTGAGATCCATGTAATACAAAGTGGAATAATTTATTTGGTCCCTACTTAAGGGGCCTTCTATCTTAAATTATTACGTAATTAACTAACCTAACAACATTTTATAGTGACCATATCAATATTACAAATCTTTTATGTTTTAAATAAAATAGATTGAAAAATGGTTTCTTAGATTTACGCGAATGTTACACATTGAAATAAAACTATTTTTACCGATTTTATCGCGATTTGGTTTTATTTCAAAATAGATTGACTTGGCCATTGATATGGTCACTATAAGATGTTGTTAGGTTAGCAAATTACGCAATAACTTAAGACAGAAGGTCCCTTAAGTGGAGACTGAATAAATTAACCGACTTTGTGTTACATGGATCTCACAAGTTGTTACGGTAGAAGAAGTAATTTGCGAGACTTGTTTTATTACAAGTTTTTAATATATCTACTGATAGAAGTAGAGACGTGAACTAGAAAATAAAATGCAATTTGGCTTATTTCACATTGCTACACACGTGTGGGTTTCTATGGTAGGTTTAGTTCTTTTTACGGCCTATTCATGTGTTTAAAATATCCTACATCCATCAACCTCAATAAAAGGCCCTTACCTTTACTTTATACTTTTCAAGATCGATGCCGATGTCCTTCCAATAGTAGAGGATATAACCCATGGCCATGCCCATGACATATCCAGACAAATTAGTGTGCCCGCGCTTGTAAACGTGGTTGAACGTATCGTTCTGTATAAAGAACCTACGAGATGTTCTGAAAAAATACGGTCACTATTTAACATTCTTCGTAGGAGGTGGAGCGTCACACGTTGGAGTTTAAAGTAAAAGTTTTCGAGCAACGAGGGAAAATATGAATAAATATTTCAATACCTCTATGTATACCATGTATTCAATCGATAGTTCTCTTTGATGCTGCTTGACAATGGTAATAATTTAATTGGCTCAAAATTCTCAGAAATCGCTACTCAAGTCAGGGATCGTTGATAGTCTAATTGAATTTTCTACGTATTTGCATTTCTACTTCAAATATTTCATCAATAATTTATGAACTCACTCAGGCAAAAGTAACAATGTGGCATCCAAGTCTTGGTAGTATGTCTGCTGGCCTATTATGATGGATCCTAGCACAAACAGTACTGACAGCACAGTCGTCCTGGTTATTTTATTTCTGCAGCACACGAAGATCACGATACCCAGGCAGAACAACTGCGTGTCGGCTGCTAAATACCTGGTTGATAGTAATAGGAATAATCATAAGAAATAAATGAGCAAGGGGAGATAACATAGGCATTCACAACGACTTTGCGGGCAAAGAAAATCACGCCTTGATTTTTAAACAATCTGGTTTCTTCTTATCGTGACAATAAATTGATAAATATTTATAATAAGGAGATCGGTCGTTTTCCTATGAATATTGGGCCTAGTAGTGGAAACATGGGGGAGACAAATTAGACATAGAATTAAATAACAAGGATTTTTTATCCTTCAAATAAGACATAGTCTTCTTGAGCTAGGATACGAGGTTTTTTAGATTTATCCTCTTAAAGTTTTACAAAATCTACCATTTTCTGCTATCTGAATACGTAATATCATAGTTGGCTTATATTTTAAGTTTGGGATGAGTATGAATATATATTATTATAAAGTACGTAAGCTTATCAAGGAAGACAGAAAAACATATTTGAATATTTAAAAGTATATTATTTTGATATCAGGTTTATTGTATGTAGTTAGTCACTTTGTCATGCGCTAGTTTAAAAAATATCTGAAGCTACCGTACACAATAATGAAAAAAATAAAACAATGATTGAGGATGAATCCATTCAGACATTACAGATCATGTAAGCCTTTGCGCCTTTACGATCGGTGTCTCGTAGTTGTTGGCTTCAGGCGCGCATCAATGATTTCCCGTAGTTTTTGCTTGCATGACGATTATAAACATTTTAACTTATTTATATGCTATAGTATGGTTGGATCGAGGTAAGCAATTGACTGCAAGGGACGCCGTAGAGAATAAACACAACACCCAGCCACAAAACTAAATTATATGATTTTCAAATTAATTAAATTTTAAATAGGTACACATTAGTACACGACGAAATAAACAATGCAATTTGACAGATAATAGTCTCGTGACAGATGTCAACTCTATGAATGTTGCTGACAAATGCAAAAATGGTAGGAATATTTCATGATATCCACATTTTTTTGTAAATCTAATTCCAATGGTGTAGGATAAAAGTAAATAGAGAAATGAATCTAAAAAAATACGCCAAATTTTTTGGTAATAATAAAATTCTTGTCCGCAGTTGGACCAAATCGACCGATCTCCTTTGAATCGCCTGTCAAGAATCTGCCATTACAACTATTTAGGTATTTTAAAAACCAAAGTTAATAAGGTCTCACAAATGTGTCATCATCTCCGTTCTCTTTAACTGAGTGCTGAATGCTGACAAACTACTACAGGTAAACATAGACCTCCTTAATTATTTCCATTGCGGCGTTTTGGAAGCGACATGGATTCAGAGATTTTTTATGACACTTTTATAATTTGTTCACTTTATGAACCTGACATATGACGCGACGCTTGAATAATTTTCGGAGCCACCTACTGTCAGCTCTCTGTGCTATGTGCCCTATGTAATGCCACTGCAATACTGTAATGATAGCACTTACCAGGCCTGTATGAAACAATTGGATGTGTCGTTGTAATTGTTCAAGTATGTCAAAAACCACCACCAATCCTTGCGGCAGTCCATAACCTCATTAGTTACTGCGATCTGGAAACCAAATGGTAGTACATTTTATTTATGGTCTTTTACAAGAACATAATTTTCGCGTACCTTATGCTGCTACAAGGAATCGTTCTATTCTTAGTACCCCTTTTGCATCCACAAATTATCGACAGAATTCATTTATTATAAGAGGTAGTTCTACAGTAAATGAGGCCTTGTGCGACTCCGATTACGATTTATTTAATACCAAACTTGCTGATTTTAAAAGGTATTTATGTAAAAAAATCTATCTTTAAGTTAATCAAAGGATTATTAAAATAAAATTAAATAAGAACATTCAATTAAGGTGCGGTGTGTGTTGTTTGTGAGACCGAATAGTCGTTCGTAGTTTGTTATATACGGCACAATTAGGTGTCAGGGCTATGATTGTTATGTGTATTTATTTTTGACCGACTTCAAAAGAGGAGGTAATCAATTCGACTGATTTTTTTTTTATGTATGTTTGTTACTCGATTACGCTGGTATGCGGGAACTGATTTTGAAAATGTATTTTTTGTCAGAAAGCATGATACTCTAGGTTGGTCCCATAAAAAAATGGTGACAGTCTGAGTAATATCTTCGGACCTGAAGACCAGAACTCCTCAAAATTGAACAGTACAGCAATAATTCTTTTTGCCTTACATTCAGTATAAGTGTATTACTACAAAGGGGGGTTAAAAGGGGAAAGGGGGGGGGGGGGGGTGTAAAAAATAAGCAGTATTGTAAAAACCTAAAATCTCCGGCAGTACTTCAACAATTAAAAAAATAGTTTTTTTTGGCGAAAAGTATGATATGTTATATTGATCTCAGTAAAAAATGGTGAAGATCTGATGAATATTTTCGGACCTGAAGAGCAGAACTCCTCAAAATTTAACAGTACTGCAATAATTCTTTTTGAATTAGCTTCAGTGCAAGTGTATTACTACAAAGAGGATGAAAAGTGGAAAGGAGCGGGAGAGGGGTGGAGTAGATAATAGATATAAATATAAATACTTAATATATACGGCAGTACTTAACTGATTGCAAAAAAAACGGAACATATTACGTGTAAGGTTGGCCTCATAAAAAATGGTGAAGAATATCTATCTGGAGGGCAGAACTTCACCACATTTAACCGAATTGCAATTATTCTTTTTACATTAGGCCCAGTAGGTATATGTGTTTTATTAAGAAGAGCGAGTGAATAAGCGGTGGAGTTTGAATATAAAAGTTTCACTACAAAAAGTAGGTGAAGAAGGTGGAGAGTGAGAGAAATATGTAGATACGTACACTGACGACGCGAACTAAGACAATCCGACCCGGTCAGTGTTTAACAATAGCGGATACCATGATTATAATGAATTTACAATCTTCTCATAATTTCACAGTATTAATATCAACTTTGGTCTCAGGGAATCGTTAATTTTATAGACATAGTTTTGATTAAATGATCACCTTTCTCATCACTACAGTGCCTATCAAAACTAAAAAGGCACAAATAAAATATTTTTTAATAAAAAAAAAATAAAAGCCGACTTCAAAGTTCCACTACAAAGTAACAAATAATAATTATCTATTACATTGTGCTAGTACACATTGATTAAAATTCTTATTGACTTGACTAGCCAACAAATCTTAAACACGTAATATTTTGAAGGCGGGTCGCTAAATACCGAACGCGTCGAAATTTAAGTAAATATAACATGATTTGATATTACGTGTATATCCTGCATCGTCGGCGCTAATAAAGGTACATGAGTATATTTTAAACACAAATTAATACAACATGTTGACCCTACGTGCAAATATATTTAAGTTTTAATACCATTTCTATGTGTCTTATATGTGTATGGCCTGTTGATAATGAACTGAATACGATCCACGAGATAGTAGTCAAGGGCATTAGTTTCAGCGTGCCCCTCCGGAATTATCGGACTCACTTGTGTATTGATAATATTTAATGACCAAACTCTTTAACAGTGACGGAAATCAATCAGGAAACCTGCATGCCTAAAAGGTCTTTCAGTACAAGAAAGGGTATGTTAAGTTTGTAACTTTCCCTCGATTGCACAGAAGTACCATGCTCAGCAGTGGACGATTAAGGAATGATACATTTAGACAAATTAATATTGGGTGTAAAACCTGCGAGTTTATCGCTAGATTTTTTTAAACAAATTAATGTTAAACATAAGTCGTACATGTTCGGCACTTAGCGACCCGCCTTCAAAATATTACGTGTTTAAGATTTGTTGGCTAGTCAAGTCAATAAGAATTTTAATCAATGTGTACTAGCACAATGTAATAGATAATTATTATTTGTTACTTTGTAGTGGAACTTTGAAGTCGGTTTTTTTTTTTATTAAAAATTATTTTATTATAATACTCACTTCCCAGAAAGGCCCGGATCCTAAATGCCGCATCCAGGTGGCGGTAAACGCCAGTAGTACTGCATTGGCAGGGGTGAGCCTATAATGGAAGATATTGTTAGTTTAGTGCTAAAATATTTACCAATGCTGTTTGGAGCTGAGAATTGGGCATGGAAAATTTAATTTGTTTTCGTAGTAGTATAAGTACCTATACCTACAACAATTTTAGAAGACATCTTTAGATGTATACGAGGACACAATATGTGAGATTCCCAGCGAAATTCTTTTAACAAGTATTTTTGAATACTACAAAACCTTATTAATTATTGTGTGGCTGTTATGGATGGCTAAGACCATATTTTAATTTGAAGCTAGACGCTTACATGTTTGTTACAGTTTTTCGTACTTGATATTATTCTTGTCGATCAATCTTTTCGAGATTCAACTTACTTAATAGCCTTCTTTATCTCTTTTATCCCAATATAGATAAAGGCCTAGCAATTTTTTGGTCGACTTCAGTTCTTGATGCTGTTATCTTAAGACTCTGTAGTGTACTCTGTGTAATGTCTTACCTCAGATATCTTAGGAGCAGTGCTTTCGGGAGCATCTTCCAATTGAATTCATTTTTCTCCACGTACATACAAGAATAGTAGACCATCAACAACCCAGACATTAGGAAAAATGTTTGCATTATTATGGTACCATTTATAAATAGCTGACATGTTTGTATTGAATACAGCTGGAAATTAAAAAGCAATTTTTTAAAGTGATAATGAGGACACGAGCTCGTCGCTCGCCTGATAACAAGAGTAACACTATTCAGGGCTTATGATTACCAAGCACTGCCTCGCTCTGCACTGACCTCGTCACGTCAAGACAATAAGTATCAAGTTCTTTCTCTCTCTCTCTCTCTCAAGCCACAGGAAGTCCACTGCTGAACATAGGCCTCCCCCATGGATCTCCACATAGACCTGTTGGACCTTTCATCAAGATCTATACTACTACGTCATTTCACTGGCTACAAAAACATTCTCAAACAAGTTTTCGTTTTTAGAACCGACTAAATATTTACGCGTTTTCAAATTTCTTAAAGATTAAATTTTAAAAATCCTTAAGTATATTATAGTGAAAAAAATCTTCAATTAAAAAATTGGAGGATTGTTTAAATCCCGCTATTTTTCAGGTATCATAAAATATGTAGTTTACATAAAGTTTTCGCGGCGACTCGAATATCTATACAATAATATCTATCAGCTTTCGGTCAAATAGGTTTTACACAATATAAAAAGCTATAAATTATAAAGTTTCAATAAAATTATATCGCTGCGTTCTTAGATTATATACACGTCTAGATGACACATCACACCTCACCGCACGGCTCAAATAAAGTCTACCAAATTTGGTAGACTCGCTTCTCACGTACGTCAGTGTCATTTGAACTACATATGGATAACGTGCTCCTGAAAAATAATCCATTATGCCGGCTTGTGCTGTCAAATTGTGTCGCAATTATGTGGGAAAACTGTATAATAACACCAAAATCACTTTTCATCGGTAAGTTTTGTTGTTCAACAACTATTACTGCAAGAAAATACGATTTTTTAGGCGTATTTTTTAAGGTGAGTATCATTAGCCAGTGTTGTCACTTTATTACTAGGGAGATTTGCTGAAACTATGGGAAACAAAATTCAAATAACATTACATCATTTTTCGGTCAAAATAACATTATTATTTTAAAGGTGTAATTATTTATTTGATCAGTAAATAATAACTTACCTACATAATATATTATAAATTAAATACATGACGTCACCCACTAAATAGTAATTTTGTTTGTTCTTTCTTATATTTTGGGTTTTAGATTTCCTACGGATTCCGTAGTAGCAAATCGTTGGACAGACATTATACAGCAGACACAAAATGAAGACCATTGGAATCCTCACAAGACCTCAGTTGTGTGTTCCGAACATTTTTCTTATGCTGATTTATATTTTACAAAAAACGGATTACGGAGGCTAAAGAAAGGTTCGGTACCGAGCAAGGTACGATGTGCTTAGATCATTTTTTTTAATACATTCATAAACTCACGCTTTCATCCCAGAAGGAGTACGCAAAGGTGCCAGGACACCCTCATTTCACCTTGCATGTTCCGTCCCACGACATGATGACAATGAGTGCGATACTGTAAGCGCTGGTCGACATGATATTGTAACCCAGTCTGACATTTCTTTATTAATTAATCCAGAATATGCAGATTATTTCGAGCAAGTAGTAGGATACATAGCAGGGTTTGTTGTTCGACGTATTTGTGGATTGAATAAATGTAGTAGCTGTATCCAGGCTTTAAAATCAAACGAAATATTAAAATTTCATTAATTAGTCAGTGTTCGAGATGAGGGTGGTCTTGTGTATGCTTCAGAGGATGCATTCAATATTTGTAAGGCGTCTGAATACGTAATAAGAGACTTTATGAAACAGGGCTATATAGTAACAACATCCTCTAATTATGAAAAAATATGTCTTAAAATAATCAGTTTGTTGGTCATACTTATTTCAAAAATATCAGTGATTGTTGTCAATATCACCAAACAAGCTTGTTAAGACTAATAATAGAAAAATATTTGCAAATACGATGTCATCATATATGTAAATCAGATAACATAGCCCAGGCAATAAATTCAAAGAGGAAACTATTTCGAAAACAAACACAAAGAGATGGATTTTGCCCTAATATTACTATATACTTTCTCCATTAAATGTATTTTCACTAAAATGCTTTATATATATATGTATATTTGTATATAACATAAATATATAATTACTTTAAATAAATCTGAGTACTTTACTTAACCTATTTTGTTTAACGTTCATATTATCAAATAATGTAGAAAAGGTAAATAAATCTGGAGTAGGCATCCCTAAACACACACACCTTGACAGTTGGATTACAATAATTACACGATCAATACTCACACATATCAAAGAAAGTGAGGACACTTTTAGCGCATCGTTTGTTGGCATTGCTCAATCTAGACTAGTATATAATCTAAGGCTGCGTTATACATGACTTTATTCTACATCAAGTACCTAACTAAGTAAGGCGAATAATTCGAATACTCTTAGGATCAATAAGAAATTAAAGGAATACGTACGTTTTCAACAAAGTGCGTGTCGTCGGTAAAGAGGGAATATGATCCCAGGGAATGCGCCACGATCACCAACACCATCATTATTGTTCTAAAAGAGATATTTTAAATGCAGTGTTTGATTCTAAGTTCCAATGTTATACTCAACTTCATGTTAAATAGATGATTAATAAATACACCCAACAGTTACCCACACAATCTTGTGTCGCTAGTATCAGAAACTACGACAGATTTTTTGACCTCCTATTTTTTGACCCAGACCCGAAACAATATATTTTGTGTGACATACAAACAATTGTCTTGATCCGGGGATCGAACCCCGCGGCTTTTCGATCCATAGCTAGCACTCCACCAACTGCGACACAGAGACTGTATATAAATCAACAAGTGGATTAGTATATCTTATACATTCCAAAACAATGTACCTACTGCTGATAAAAACTTAGGTTACGAAACAGGTCAATGACAGAATTGATATAAGTTTGGTAAATTTTGCACCGTGTATTTACGAATTATCAAATTACATACCGGGTATATCAAGACTGCGACCGCAAACGGAGCCAGGTGGTAGTCCTAGTGGTTACAAACACGATGCAAATAAAAATTTGCCAAAACAGAGACAGATATTTTTTTAGAATTTTTAAAAAATCATCTTATTTGGGTGGTAAATACCTAGTTTTTGCGAAAATAAACATCCTGTATGTAAATGAAATATATACCAGTTTTCAAGTAGGACCTGCACCAATATAACTGTGAAAACTGCATCTCATTCCGTGCGGTAGTTTTTGAGTAATGTGCAAGCAAACAAAAAGAAACACCTGTATGTAGATGCAACATATACCAGGTTTTAAGTTGAACCTGCAGTAATACAACTGTGAAAACCGCATTTGGTGCAGTAGTTTTTGCGTGATGCGCAAGCAAACATATAGACAGACAGACAGACAAAAATTCTAAAAACAATTGTTTCGGCTTGTGTTGCTGTTATAAAGACCCCTCGCGTTAAAATTTCTTCCATGTACACACATCGACGATTAACATTTTTATTAATAATTAATTAAATAATAATGTATATTGGTAATGAAAGTGATTATTATTATAAAGCAAATCGTGATCGCTTTCGGTTCCGATATTGTATAATTGTGTCGTTTGGGCTTCGCCACACAAACTTCTTTACACCATTGTTATAACTAACAACAAAAAACTATCTTTTACTGTGGGTATCAGAATATACAAGAGAATTTGCAGTCTTAAGCACACCCACAACGTAATGATGGATCATACAAACTTATACCATTGGGCGGCAATCGACCCCGTCGTCTTTCGCATGACAGTCAGTTTCTTAACAGGATGTTTCATGTAGAATACATTAGCCTTACCATGACCTCTTAATGCGACGCAATTCAGGACCTATTCTGAACCGCTTTGTGTTTTCGTACCATGACATCGTTTTAGCCGATCAATTTAGGTTAGCGCCTAAACTGAATCGCAAATCATTCGCAAATCACGTTTTCATTCATTCAATTCGTACCATGACTAAACTTCAAGACCTCAGTTGAGTCGCTGATCTGTCAAAACTTGCGATTCAAATAAAGTTCTTTATTTACTACCGAAACTAAATCGTTATTGAATAAAATAGATATTTCAGTTAAATGAATGCATTAGGAAAGTAGATAACGTTCAATAGTGGTATTTTAATTATATTTCTAAGTAATGTACATTGAATAAGCATAATTTATATTATTTTAGATGTCACATAATTTATTATTTTTCGAATAGTTGGAGTGTGATAATGAGGATAATACCACAATAATACTTCACGCCGTAAAATTAATAAAACAAGAACAATTCAATACCATTTTGGCATATTATTCAAAACACCCGCGTTCCGAGAATGTTACAACTCACAATCACGAATGTCATAATATATCATAAAGAAACGTTCATAAGTTTGACACAATATTCTGCAAGTTGACGCGCATAATATACATATTATAATAATCAATTAAAAAAATGATATAACGTCACCTAAAATACTATTCTGTGTCAATCTGCAACATTCACATTAAATGTAATCTTAGATAAAAGTTAATACATAGTACAATAATACAAATTATCAATCGTAAATATTATCGTAACTTTTACACTATTAAGTTTCAGAACGCTGCTAACTAGTGCGGTAAGAAAGAAACAAAGGATATGATGATTCTATAGCGCTGTCTCTTTCTAGCTTTACGGATCAGAGACTTATTCGTTCACTCATTTGGTTAGTTTGCGACTCACTTGCGATTCAGTATTAACATGGTCATGGTACGAAATAAAACGATAACCTAAAATGAATTGCATCGCAAATGAATCGCTAATACAACGGTCATGGTAAGACAGCATATCTTTCTTATAAACTTAAAACAATAAGTACCTAGTTCTTTGCAAGTTGCGGTTACTTTGCAGACCGAAGTTTAGCATTAAGCAAAAAGTGTTACAATACCAAACGTTACAGCGATATTTTGACTCGGAAATGTGATGTTTGTAGTTTAATCGGAATAATTTTATAAGTTGGACGTATAAATGAGAAGTATTTTTAAGGCCGCGTGTTTGATCCCTGCACAGAAATCAATATTTGTGTGATCCACAGGTATTTGTTACCGGTGTTTGTAATACCCACGACTCAAGACTCGATCTTATTGTGTGGTCTGGAATTTGTACAGTCCCACTGTTGAGTGTGTTTATTCTTTATTAGTATTAAAACTATTAATAATAAAAGTTGAAATGAAACATATAATATCTACTACCTTATTCCGTTTAATCCCTTAAGTTGACGGAGACGAGAATCGCAAGTTGCGTATGGATCACTAACCAGTCTTCGAAAATTTCTTCTAATAGAGAAAACTAAAAGGAACTTTATACCTGTTAACAAAGATATGCTGTTACTTATAGAATGTTCGTATCCGGTAGGATAACACCGTGCGGTAAATAATACATTGGTTTTGATTGCATTACTATGGTGGTATAAACATCAATATAATAGCGTAGTGGCCTATAAAAGTGGGCAGCCACACGGGATCAGCGTATGCAGCTCCTGCTTCGAGCAGACTGGCATATTGGTGTGAACTGCCAAGATGGTTATCTCGCTGCACTTACTATCAGAGCATTATAATTATTTTACTATGACACATCGTTATCCCAACTGGTGCGAAGGTCCGTCTTCCTACGTAGTATTCTCCAATTCGCCCGATCGTCAGCTCTTTCAGTTGCAATACCATTGACTAATTGGTCGTTGATGACTTTTTTTGTCGACCTCGAGGCCGAGACTATGCTATATTTAGGCTAGAGTATAAGTTATGGACGAACCCCTGTGGTCTTTAAAGAGATTACCAATTATCTTAAGAAACAATATAAAAATAGAAATACCGTCATTTGATTTCCCCGTCGTACATGCAACATCGTATAAAGTTCCAGCAATATTGAGCATCAACAATATCAACAGCAACACTGCGACTATCATATCCTGATAATCAATCTTCTTCTCTTCATTACTGCATGAGATGTGGCCCATAACTTTGGTCTTGAGTTTATATTCTTCCCAATATGTCGTATTAAGGCAGGCTTCCAATCGGTCTTTCAGGTCCTTTGACGCACTCAAATAGAAATTTTTACATCTCTGATTCACACAAAGACCATGCGTTACAAGTGAATGGTTGAAGTGCTTGAGATAGTCGTCAGAATATTCCTATAAAAAACAAATTCTTTTACATCCTTTCTTATTGAACGACTAGCATTTGCCCGCAACTTCGTCTGCGTGTTTAAGATAATGTAGACGTTATATCGCTAAAACTATGCCATTATAAACTTTACGTAAACTTTTAACAAAAATCAACGTGCAGCATTTTTATTTCCAATTCTGACTCTGAGTTTAGATTATCGGATCAATGGGTCCGTCAGTTCAGACGATTCAGAAACCAATCGGATCAATACATAAACGGCCTTATTCATATACAGTTTTAAAACCTATTTTAGGTATCGAATATTTGTTTTCTCGCTCAAACTGAATTGAAGAGTCGTTCGAAAGGGACAAAAGTTAAATATTCATAAGAATAACTTCAGCAGTTTTGATTTCCATACAAACTTTTCAACCCTTATTTTTACTACTTTAGGGTTAAATTTAAGTAAACAGAGTACGCACTTATTTTTTGGTTTTAGATGAGTAATTATAGTGTCAAGTTTGAAATCTGCAACTTCAACGGTTGCGGTTTTCCTTACAAAATTATTTTACTCTTTTCACTCCCCTTAGGGGTTGAATTTTCAAAAATACTTTCTTAGTGCTACCCTACGTTATAAAAGAAATACCTGTGTAAAATTTCAAGTTCCTAGCTTCAGTAGTTTCGGCTGTGCGTTGATCCGGTAGTTCGCTTCTACAAAATTTCAACCCTTAATTTCGTCCCTTTAGGGTTAATTTTAGATAAACAAAATATGCAACTATTTTCGTCTTAGAATGAATAACTTAAGTGCCAAGTTTCACAATTGTAAGTTTAACGGTTTAAATTTTCCCTATATCAGTTTTTAACCCTTTACACCCCTTTAGGGGATGAATATCCAAAAATCCATCCTTAGTGCTACCCTACGTCGCAATAGGAATCCCTGTGTAAAATTTCAAGTTCCTAGCTCCAGTAGTTTCGGCTGTGCGTTGATCCGGCAGTTCGGTTTTACAATATTTCAACCCTTATTTTCACTCCTTTAGGGTTAATTATAAGAAAAAAGAGTATACAGTTGTTCTTGTATCTAGATGAGTAACTAAAAAGTCAAGTTTGATATCTGCAACTTCAATGGTTTCGGTTTTCCATACACCAGTATTTTACCCTTTACACCCCTTTAGGGGACGAATATCCAAAAATCCACCCTTAGTACTACCCTACGTCACAATCGGAACCCCTGAGTAAAATTTCAAGTTCTTAGCTTCAGTAGTTTCGGCTGTGCGTTGATCCAGCAGTTCGGTTTTACAATACTTCAACCCTTATTTTCACCCCTTTAGGGTTAATTATAAGAAAAGAGAGTATGCAGTTGTTCTTGTTTCTAGATGAGTAACTAAAAAGTCAAGTTTGATATCTGCAACTTCAAGGGTTTCGGTTTTCCATACACCAGTATTTTACCCTTTTCACCCCCTTAGGGGTCGAATTTCCAAAAATCCTTCCTTAGTGCTACCCTACGTCACAATAGGAACCCCTATGTAAAATTTTACGTTTCTAGCTCCAGTAGATTCGGCTGTGCGTTGATCGGGTAGGAAGGAAATCACACAGTTTCTAAACATTTCAACCCTTATTTTAACCCCTTTAATGTTAATTTTTAGACAAATAAAGTATGCAATTATTTTTTTTATTAAATGAGTTATTAAACTACCAAGTTTGAGAATTGTAACTTCAATGGATTAGATTTTCCATACAACAGTTTTTAACCCTTTTCACCCCCTTAGGGGTAGAATTTCCCAAAATCCCTTCTTAGTGCTACCCTCCGTCACAATAGGAATCCCTGTGTAAAATTTGAAGTTCCTAGGTCCAGTAGTTTCGGCTGTGCGTTGATAGGTCAGTCAGTCAATCAGGTTCCTCTTTTATATATATAGATTAAGTTTGATGTGTTTCATAAGACTGAATATAGCCCCCACCTTATTTTTGACGTCTAGTATTATCCAAATCCGATGATACGAACATCCAAGAACCAAACGAAAAACTTTAAATAGGAAACATTAAAGTCAATAGTTAAGGAATTTTCCTCGAAGGAAATTTCCCTTCAGCTTCAAATGATGATGGATGACAACTAACAAAGGCAAATACGTGCAAATTACACTTCGTTGTATACGGGTCAAAATTCAAATATTAATATGCGGTAATGATACTTAATTCAGCAAAAGTTATATCAGCCCACTTAATATACCAAACCTATAAAGTTAGGTAGGTACTAAACAAGTTAACTATGCCTAAGTCTTATCAATCGAATTCTTGGTTGTAGAAGAGTTTGTGGGCTGGTAAAGTACGTAACAGTATGCTTCAGATGTGGTACGAATGTATGCGTTTTCTACACCCCAATAAAACTACTCAATATTTGAGTAGTCCTAGTTTGAGTCGTCACATGTATACGATAGCTTTAGCGAACTATAGCAATTCTCAAACACTTAATTATCTCAAAATTTTAGTGAATAAGGTATCAAAAATGGTCTCACCTGAATCATTTGTAGCAAAGGACTAGGTTCGTCTGAGACCAGGGCGAAATCGACAGTACAGTACAATCCGCCAGGTTCCCGTAGACATTTCTCATAGGGGTCCAGTCGGAATATCTTTGGCATGAGTTCATGTTGAGTGTCTGAAATGAAAAAGGCTTTTGTTATACCTATCTTTTATGCCTACAATTTTAGAAATATTTGGGCGGCTCTTGTGTATAGATTAATGAAGCTCAGTATTATTGAATCTTGTTAAAAATATATAAACTAACTACTTTAGTAGTTAGTTTAATTATCAATGTCGCAAAGTAATTTTATGACTAGGTAGGTACAACTCCGTAATGTAATGTGTGAAATTCCACTTCTGCTCGTATTAAAGTCATATTTAAAACATATTTTATTCAAATAGTCTTTTATAAAAATTGTTTATTGAAAACGGCGTGAGAAATTAATTCATCAACACAGGTAGTCTTCTTTTTTTCTTATTTAATGTAATTTTATGCATCCCTATGAATGTAATTGAACGAAATACTCGTACTATCAAACTAAACTTTAAATACTATCCAGCCCATACACTCACCACTGCAACTCGTGATAGCCAGGATCAACAGTGGCACGCAAAGAATCAAAACAGAGGATTTAGTTCTAGTATTTAGATAATTAAGTATCATCTAAAAATGCTTTACCTGTTCAGTATTTTTTTGCGTGCGATAGGCATTAGGTCCGCCTGTACTATTAAAATATATACAAAGTGAAATAAATAATATTAGAAGAATTATTTCAATAGGATATCTAATAATATGATGATGTGATGTTACGGGTGACTTTAACTGATGACTAGCCTAATCAACGGTTTACTTGAAGATGGTGAACGAGGCCTAAGAAATATATAATATTTAAATGGCCTATGTTTTTTTTTATTTATTGTATTAAGTACTGCTACATCTTATATATTTAAACTTTACACAGTGTTATTTATATTAAATTAAATATTTCTGATACATAAGACAATTAGAGCGTACATACAATTTACCAACATTATTGGCTAAATCAATGTGACTTTATAAATAAGGATACAAAATGAAATGAAATGTAAACAACTATTACAGACAAAATTTCAATGACAATTAAATGCACAAGAACAAAAACAAAAACAATTAACAGTTAATACTAGGTAACAATAATAATTAATAAGACTTTCTGAATAATTATAAGTAAAGTCACAAGCGATGTGAGGAGGGAGGCTGTTTTAAAAGTTCTTATGAAGAATTATCTTTTAATTTTCTTTTGAAAGTGTTTAACTTATCGCTAAATATGTCAAGGCTGGGTATTTGTGAAGCTAAAGTATGGTAATCGTTAATGATCCTAGTTAGAGGGGACTGTAGACCTAGGTTTGTTTTAACACAAGGGACGTGGAAAAGCTTTAAAATCTTTTTGCGTGGATATGTCCGAGGGATCCGTAAGGAAATATTTTGAAGCAGTTGGGGGCAGTCGATTTGACCGTTTAACAATTTATAAAAAAAACAAACATCTCTATTTCGCCTTCGCTCGCGGAGAGTATACATTTTAAATTTCTTCAAACGTTCACTGTAGGGTTGTCGATGTGAGAATCCAGTTTTGGCATAGGCCAGATATCGTGTAATTGCTCTTTGTATGCCCTCTAATCGTTGCGAATGTATGGTGTAGAAGGGATTCCACACGACACTAGCATATTCGAGATGGCAGCGTACTGATGTGTTGTAGAGACAAATCTTGGTGTGGTCATTTTTAAAACCCTTAAGGTTCCGTTTGAGAAATCCGAGCATCTGAGCTGCTTTTGTTGTAGTAGCCGTTTGCATTTTTTAAGTATCATCGTATTTGGGTGGTAAAATTGTTTTGCTAAAAAAATTATTTTAACCCTTGCGTACCATTGCATCATTAAAAATAAAAAGGTGTACATTATTATTTTAGGACTTATGTTTTTACCACCCAAACATGACGATAAGTAAAAAGTTACAAAAAAATCGTCGCAGTTGTTGCAAATATTTTAGTTGTATTGTGTCTGAAGTCAGATTCAGATCCTATAGCTAGCAATATTTCCGTGTTCGTCCCGATTGTAACCAACGTAAACGATGGTCGAAAATAGGACATAATATGACATAAGAGTGTTGCAGTTCAAGTTCAACCTATGGTTGTCGGTTTCGAAAAGGCTGGCATAACAGCGGACAGCGACAGGACAGCGACTCCCACGGAACTTACTTTCATCGGATACTCTACCGAATAGTCATTAGTCTATTATTACATACATACGTACATAAACCCACGCTCTTATCCCCGAAGGGGTCGGCAGAGGTGCCACCAGGACACCAACATTTCGCCTTGTATGTTTCGTCCCACGATGTGATAGGGGGCAAGCCTATCGCCATATCGGGCACAAATTCCTGACTCCGGGCTAATAACGAATAGAAAAATCCAATATCACTTTGCCCGACCCGGGACTCGAACCCGAGACCTTAGCTTTGTAACCGTACCGTAATACAACTACGCCACCGAGGCAGTCTTTTATTCATACAAAAAAATATAAAGTAAGAAAGAATACAATTTAGTAAAAAAGTTAAACTCGTCGTACGTCAGGACGTACAATTGTTTCTGGTAATTGAAATATAAAACACAGATGTTTTTGTAATTCTAATGAGATGGTTTCAATTTAAACTGAACAATAGGATTGTTTATGACATTCACATTACAGTGAGAAAAAACTATGAAACGACACACAAAAACATAAAAGTTTGTTTGTGTTTACGCGATCGTTATAAATAGAAATGGAATTCATTAAACATCCAAAATTATTAAAATAATCCGCGATAAGATCAATTTTATTTCGAGATGCAAAGACGTCATAAATAATTCACACAAGATATTATTGATCTTAATATGGGGTCAGAACTATATTATGTGACTATTGGTTGTCTTATTATTATTAATTATTCTACATACAATAAGGATTATTAGGATAGTCTGAAAGCATTAGCACTTACTACTAGGTGCAATGCAGTCACTGTTCCATGGCAAAATGAAAAAACAAAAATTGTGGGAACGTGCTCACTTCCCGTAAATCTCGTATTTTCATTTAACTATAAGTAATTATTTAATTACTGACCCACTGACATATCTTAACCAAAAATCAATTATACTATACCTTTATTATTTGTTAGCATTTCAGAAACAAATATATTAATAAATAAATTCAAGATGGCAGTTAAGTACCTAATCAATGTTGACTCTGAAAACTGATTTTAAGAAATATAATTAAGTCCGCTTGTTCAAAGTACATCAAGTAGGTGCTACGGAAAGTATCAGTTTCGCTGATTTGTTACAAAAAATGAGGGTAATTAATAAGTATTGGAGTCCAGTAGGTAATATGGACTTTTTTTCGTCTTTATACATATTGGTTCAACAATAAGGCACGTAAATATTATGGTTGTTTTAAAATCATATTAAATCCATCAAATATGGTACGATTATTCCACATTGCACACTATGAAATAATGACCAGATTTCACCAAAAACTCACCATTCAAATGGTATATCACAGCTGAGCTGTATCCAACTGAACACAATACAATAAACGGAAGCACCTTCATAATAACACAAGCACGTGTGGGAGCAGTACTAAACGCAGACGCCAACTAAACTCATATCATCTTGTTTTTATTATTATACGTCAACTTGTATTCTCTATTATAATTGAGTTAAATCACAATTGAGAAAACTGCTATAAGGCTGTGATTACGTGCGCGAACTAAAAGCGACGTCCAAATCAGCAGCGTTCAAAAATATACACTGTTTATTCTAAATTAAAGTTCCCAGTGTCAAGGTATATATTACAAAGGCTTGTTTCACGTGTCGAGTTTTTATTATTCATCCATTATATTCTGTACAGTGATTAGTTAACACCCTACAACGACAACATATAAAATTTACGACTTAGGCGGTAGGTACTTCGCAAATTGCCACTCATCTAAAAAGATGCAGCAGGTAACTTTACCGAAGACGTTATCTTTGTTACTGTTGTATTTACGACCGCTATCATAACACATGACTTAAACCATCAATTTACATAAATGGTTCCTACGAATTTTTACATTAATTTTATAAAAAAGTTATAATTAAAAGAACAATAACCAATCTTACACCCAAAACTCCAAAATTAAAAAGCGTGACGTGGTTAATGTGATCTGCAAAAACGTCTTTATTTTACTCACATTTTTGTATATTGAAAAAACAGTTTCAATGACAAACTAGGCATTTGCAAGATATTTAGTTAATATGCAAGACGTATAAATACATTTATTAGGCTTGAATATTACATAAAAAATATTATGGCTGGAAGGCAAACATTCGTTTTAATAGCTATTTCTTCGGTGTTTCTTCCATGAAAATCTTTGGATGTGCTTCCTTAGCGTGGTAGCTTTTGTTAAGCAGTACGAAGAATATTAAATGAAATATACGTAAACAGTTAGCCATTGTCAACAGTGTCCATTTATCACTATAAATGACCTTGATTAAGGCCACCGACTGCTTCGGTGGCGTAGTTGTACTAAGCTACGGTACGATTACAACGCTAGGGTCCCGGGTCGGGCAAAGTGATATTGGATTATTTTATTCATTATCAGCCCGGAGTTGGGATTTGTGCTCGATATGGCGAAAGGCTCTCCCCTCTCACATCGTGGTACGGAATACATAAGGAGAAATGCGGATGTCCTGGTAGTACCCCTGTCTACCCCTACTGAGAAAAAAACACCTTTATGGCTTTTGAAGTTAGTAAAGGATTAAAAGTGACGAATGAGGATATGATGAATGGATATAAGTGTGAGAAAATTTTACTTCGAATATACTTATATATTGAAGTAGGTACTTATATAACTAAGTACTTCACCCCAGGCCTAACCCCTGTCATTCAAACTTTCGATTGAAGGGAAATCCCCTGCTCAGCACCGGGTTATTATGAGTTTATGTAGGTAATACAGTGACAGTGTCAATATAGAGATCCTAGGGGAGGCCTATATACAGTTGTAGACTTCCACTGGCTGAAGAAGAGAAGAAGTGGAAGAAGATACAGCATAGTGACTCCACCTCGCTGTAATGTATCTTGGTTTCATTTTCATTTGTTGGTGTATACCAGCGGTCGGGATGATCTACCATCACTTTATTCATAAACAAAGAAAATAAGCAGTGTTACCTAATAATGATAAACAGTGACAATATATTAAGAGCAAATACCGGATAAAATTGCCGATAGTACCTGTTTAACTCAGTACGTAAATAAGAAGCTTATCAAACAACATGTTCTCTTTGAACTATTGCAACAGGCTGTCACTGAAAGAAAATACCATTACGCAAACGGGTTCTTTTCTATTCTTAGCTAATTTATTGAGAAGTTTCCCGTCACAGAGGCTGATAAACTTTGTGTCACTGACAGTAAATAATTTAACGAATTTTTAATGTAACACAACTGGATAATAATTATCAATAGTTGACCTGAGCTACATGGAACCGGACGAACTGTGCAGTCAGCTTGATTTACGACGAACCAAACAGGAAAATGTTTGCATATTTATCTGTTATAATGTTTTTCACTACAATTTTTAAGGTATTTCGGTGCGATTTCCGCTCCACCTCTGCCAAACATAGAAATATGCGTGCAATAATATGACACATACATATAGACATAAATAAATCGATATATCGAGCGATAAGACCGCCCTTTGTAGGTTTTGTTTTTTCTTTTATACTTTGTAATTTTGTATATCGCAGGTGTACAATAAAGTTTTAAATAAATAAAAAATAAATATAGATTTAGCTGTTGAGTGAACGCAAACAGTGGTGCCACCAGGACTAGCCACACCTATATGGCGCTGTATCCGGTGTCATTCTCTCTCCCGCGTATGCTGTTCTCCGTTAATCATATATTGTAAACCAAAGTGTAATTAAACAGTTTATATAATACTAAATAGTAATTTATTTATCACAACAATAGCAATTTACCAAAACGTCGAATGCTATAATTTATCCGCAACATTTTTCACACCCCAGTCACGCTTCCCTCACATTTTCCTTCATAAGAAAGTAAATTATCTAATTAAAGACAGTAACTTCATCATATAATGTGGTTATTTAATTGGTCCCGACTATGGGAGCAAGGGCTTCCGCAGACAAATCTAATTCCGCCGTGGTAACGCCAGTGTTAACTCCACGGAGCTGTTTTCAAAGGAGAAGGTGATATTTTCCAGCATTTGTATAAGTTCTACGCAGAACTGTCGCAACTAATTAAACGAAAGCGATATTATTTGTTTCACTCTGATTTGGTAAAGGGACAGTATTCTTTATGTTAGCAAGTGCAATGCCGTTTAATTAGTGGCATTGATCAGTAAATCGCAGGACAGATCATGTTAGATTTTTAAATAATGGCATAGTAAAAATTATCATAATGCTAGATAATATTAAACATGTACCTGATAAACAAGTTATTATAATTTACAATATCCAAGGCAAGTTTCTCCGAGTATACCGATCACTTGGCAGCGCCTGTATATTTATACGTCGAGCGCGTCGCCGCCGGCCACTCTGGCGGCATCGAACAGATTCGCGTCCAAAGCGATGCACTTTCCATATCAATATGTACCTAAATATTCTCCATTATAATAGTCTTTTAAAAGAATTATCGAATTTAATTAATATTGAACGTGTTTTAACTGTAAAGAGTAACCGCGGCAAAAAAACTTCTTCAGCAACACCAACACAACAAATGCACGATTAAATACAAAAATAAATAAAATTACGATCAATTGAGTAAAAACACCTTCAATAAATGGACTTAATTCAGGCCCACCCGGCACCTACATCTTGCATAGAGACTTGCGCAAATGTAACGCATTTCAGATTCAGCCACTGTATACCCGATTTCAACAAGAATTACATATTTACGTGAATTAATTTGTAATGCACTACATTTACCATCATGTAAAGCAGCTTCGATGTTTGTGGTGTTGGCACTTGCTAGTTTGGAGCACGAGTAGCAACTTACAATAAGGCACGCTGCTCATCTTACGCCCTTGAGCTTAAGAAAACAGCTAACACTCCTAATAAAACTTGCTCTGTAATCTGTACACATATTGAAGTTACTCGAGGAGATTCTGCGTCGTGCCGAGAAACGAGAGCTCTGAACTAAATTAGGGCGCCAGGCAAATGTTTGTCTGATCCACAAATGTTTGATCAACCACTATTAATACTTACTACAGAGGGAATCTCAGTGTACGTGAAGAAACATGTGTATCATATTATGTTTCTTGTTTTGGTTTACATGTATTGAAATTATCCGATGTGATTGAAAAGTTAAATAATCAAATACCAACCCAACAGTCAAACAAGTTGATCCAGCATTGTGATTCAAGTGTTGCGCGTAAAGAATTACGAACGACCTTTTGATTTCACAACACCCACACCCGAAACAAGGTGTCACTAGCTACTAATACGATCCACAGATAATCGAAAGTATTTCCATTTTAAGATATGATAGTAGTTATATCGCAATATCGGCTTAAAATTCCAGACCCGGGCAACTTACCAAGATGAAGGTTTTAGAAAGTCAGGAATTTGTGCCCGATATGAAGATCATATCCCCCTATCGCTTCGTGAGACAGATCATACGAGGCGAATCGTGGGTATCCTGATAGGTATGTACTTCATAGGACTCGTTAGGTAGTTCTTGGTATTGCAAGATCTGCCGAACGCTTAGGCATAGATGATTTTGAATCGTCCTTTAGGAAAATTTTAACATCCTGATTGTTTCATGGTTTTTCTTGAACGTGGCTTCCTTATTTGTTGAATATTCGTCGACGATCCCGTTTGCTTAAGTTTCTAGACCCAAGGTTAGATTAAATTACGCTTTGACACTCATTGACACGCATAATCCTTATTCAGTTCTGAAAACGAGTCGCATAGAACTACGTATGGATCGTTGTTTTCGTAAAATTGCTTTACACAAAAAGCCCACTGTTACCCCGTAAAGTGCATCATCGACTCTAAAATTGCATGAAGCAATGCAGAATTCCCCACCCCACGCGCGCCTTTCTCTCTATCCGTTTTTGAGAAATTCTGTTTTGATATTTGCAAATGTTTCCCAACCTATATATCGCTGGATACGGGAACCAAACCTATAACTTCACAAAACAAAACCAAATCCAAACTCATCATTATTATTCTCCAAACTTATTCAAAATAATACCTTAACTAAAAACGTAAGTAAAGTTGAGAAGCCACAGTGGAGGACAATATGATTAAATTTCAAAGTGTCAGCTCGGTGTTCGTTACAAGCCCGGATACATGCAGACGCGGTCTTTACCGGTTCATTAAAACTTCAGCTTGGCGCTGTTTATACGGATATTTATTCATTGCCCGGGTTATATCGAGCTCTTGCGACTTCACCAAATGTTTCTTCGCGACATGAATTTTGTCGAGTTCGGACGTGGTGTCAAGTTGTTGGATGTAAATATTAGTATGGTGCATTATTGGTTCGATTGAACAATTAAATTGCTGCGAGTTTTTTTGGGTATCAGCTCGATTGGGAGGATTAATTTGTGATTACAACATAAATAATAAATATAATGTAATAGCAATTTTATATATCGATAGAAGGCGTCTAGTCTCTACTAAAACCCGCGATAACCGTTATGGCAGTTAATAAATTAGTTTTATGATTTATAACTAGATAGAATATTATATTTTCTGATTGTACATTATTCTTGTTGTCAATTGCAAAGATAGAATCTTCGAACTCAACTGACTTTCATTCAAATCTTGAGAACAAACAATACCTATGTGTATTTTCGTCTATATTACAATGTTTATTACATTTCCAACATATTTCGTAAATGCTGTAATATTTTGTATTCTCTTTTCCTTATTGTGAGTTTATTACATTCTTGATGTTTCTGTCTGTTAAATTGGTGGATATTGGAAAAGAGCCACGTATAAGGTAGTCAAACATGTTCAAATTTGCCCAACAGATTTGCCTGACTGTCGTGGCTGGCGGGCAAAACTGCTAATGAAACGCGATAAACCCAGATGTGCCTGCAGTATGTCGGCCTGCTACACGTGCTCTAAACTGACAGTTTATGATTTAACCAGCTTCACCACTTTTGCTGGAGATCATGTGTGGTGGAATCACGGATCAAATAAGTATTGATGTTTTAAAAACACCTTTAACGTATTTTGTTTGACAATACTATGTGTACCATTTTGCAAGTGTGATGTACAACATGAACTGTCTTTAAAGGCTAATATGATTTCTTGTTATTATGTAAAAATTCGATTAACATGTAAATCTTTGTACACCCTATAAATATTTGATTCCAATTCGCCATTGTTTGTAAACCAGACATTTGTGTTTGTTTATAAATAAAGAGACGGCAAGTGAGATATCTAAGTGTGGCAAACAAAAATATTTACTCTATTTGCTTGTAATCTTATAGATAGGTCTACTATCCATTATACATAAACTCACGCCTGTATCCTACTGTGGTTGGCAGAGACCATAAAGCGGTGATTACTAATTGTTACGGTTCAAAAATACCTCCTTCGCTTTATCAACTGTCATCAATCTCTTCGTGCACGCTCGTCGGCTGTACCTTACACTTTTTATTTCACTTTTTAATAAAGTCAACTGGTGGTAGGTCTCTCATATGTGAGTGGTGCCTGGGTAAGCACTCCACAATGTCTATTTCTGCCGCTAAACAGCAGTGTAAATGCATTGTTGTGTTCCAGTTTGAAGGATATTGTAGCCAGAGTAACTACTGGACATAATGAGACTTAAAATCTTATGTCACAGGATGGCGAGCGCAGTGGGATGACAACCGTTGTTTGGTGTTGCTAATATCCATGAGCGGTCGTCTTGCATAGCCATTATAGCCAAACTACAGAGGCATTCATATCTTCATGTTAGTTGATACATCGTCTTTCAAACCAGGATAGGTATGGACCTGTCTGTTTCCTAGAACATAACCCCGACTGCTCTAAAAATGTCTCTTAACACAAATAGTAAATTTTCATAAAAATCTGACTATTTGACGCTTCCACTCATAAATATTCAAGTTATGTTGATAACTCTCGTTTATTATCTGGGAAAGCTCGGGATAATCTTTGTTAGTTATGTAAATAAAGATGATTATCTAATCTAAACTTGTTAAGCCGACGCACCTGCCTCGTAAATCTGAGTGGGAGCGCGGTCTCTCTCTAAGCACTTACAAAGGTGATTATTCATCAACACTGTGACAGTTTTTTAAGTTGTAATGGTTTGTAGTTTAGGCTTCTAACTATCTAGATTTTTATACCTAGCCTTATTAATATGTATGCTAGTAATTTGTTTTGGTGAGAATATTAGAAGTTGCAAAACATGTCGTTATTTTTCTTTACATTGCGGTGGTATCTACCCAGGCGGACTCTCCCATATTAGAGAGCTACCACCAGTTTTTAGAACCAAAATATAGCGAAATATGATAAAGTGATTGCAATGCACCCGATAGTAAGTGCAGCGTGATCTAAATATGGGTGTATTCTTTGCTAATTTCCGCTCTGTTATTTTTTGGATCAATAACTATGCTTCAAGTTACACGGGTAAAAAGTACCACAAAAAGTCATCACAAAGACGCCACAGATATCCACATTGGACATGATTATGTGCAAACAATTCCAGCAATAGTCGTCGAAAGTGGCGGGTTAAGTGAAACTTTGATAATATCGAGTGTAACTCGCGCGGCGCGGAACACATCGCATTGTAACCGTTTATTACTTGGCTCAAACTTGCGCTGCCGGCTTCACGGCAACATGGCGTCGCATGCGAAACATGTGTCGTCAATACGCTTCATTAAACGATTTACTAATATGTTTATAACTGAATGGTTGTGCGCCAGTGCTCCTAAAGGAATAAGCAGAGTGTTACCAGTGTGGCAAAGTTGGACTAGACTATTTCTGCTTTTAAGATGTTAAATGGCGTGACTTTAACGCCATGCTGGACACCTACTCCAGTTCCAGTTTTTTTTTTCTAGATATAACTTACAAAAGGTAATAAATAATAGCAGGTAGATGTAACAATAATTGATGTAAAACAGAGGTAAAGATATCAAAGTAAATCAACCGGACGCAATCAGATAAGTATACGTATGCTAGTTTGCCGTAGTATCGAAAATAAGTAAACACGTAGCGGACGGTAATCTCGCTGCCTCCCGTAAAAGACTTGTCAGACTGTTCTCATAAACAAACGGAGTTTACCACGAGTTTCCTCTGACCATTACAAGTTCGTCGAACAGGGGGCGTATTAATAGAACGAAGGAAGCGACCCCCGTTTAAATTACTAATATAATAAAGCAGAATAATTTGTAGGCGGTTACGGTTGCTAGATCTAATAAGCAAAAATACATTAAATAAATATCTTGGTGTAATCTTTAATTTCAACGAATACAATATGGGTTTCAATTGTATTTCTCCGTAGCTCTACTAGATAACCTTTGAAAATAGACCACTCCAAAAAAATCCTTCAGCCATGAAACCAAGTGAAGCACTTAATCCCGTATTTTCGTAAGGGAAGCTCCAATCCCAGAAGTGTCATAAGTAGGTCGGACTGTCAGTGACGTCACAAAATAAAGCTTAGTGGTCACAGAGGTCAGTGAGATGAAACACGCGGGCTCGCACTCGGGTTCAGTTGAAAACACTCATTGTGCTAATGTATCGTTTAATAGAACGTAAACCGATTAATCTGAAACCTGATTGTTCGTTCATTTATAGTATTAGCAAGATAACTAATGGTGTTATACACATATGACTAGGCATATTAATAGGATGGACGGCAGCAGCAGAAAATAGGGACAGATGGAAAGAGTTGAGTGAGAACTTTGCCCAGCAGTGGGACGATATAGGTTCATTAAAAAATACATGTGAATGTGTTTGAGCTTGTTTGTTACCACTGGTGTAGAGGTAGCACGTATAAATTGTGAAGTGTAGATCTTGTGTTTGATTCTTAAGTACAATTTTAACCTGGTACTATTAAAGCAAATCGTAAGCGAAATTGCTGTGCTAGACGATGTGCTTCACATATAGAAATTCTTGTAAGTAACTTCTAAGGGTGAATATGCATAGTTTTTCCTTGCGTATACTATGAACACAAGTTAATTTGAAAGTGCGGTGTGTGTGCCGAGATCGAACCTGATACCCCCAGGTTTAAAGTGTCTTTTACTAACTTTATAAAGCTGGTATCGAGAGTTTGGAACATAATTGTGGCGGTGCGGCTGCTCTCTTATTTTGATTCGATTGCCAGTTCAAAGTTGTTGTGACTTTATAACCCCTAACGAGACCTTTATTTATAAACGCATAGTTTATATGATTTTGATTGACAATAACTTTCACTATTTTTTCAACTTTGCGATAGTTTACGATTTTTTATAATTAATCCTTATTATAGTGATAATTGGGGTTGTATTACTAGACTTTAGTAAATCAGCCAATGATGATTTTATATTTTTGTCTTAATGTCTGCCTCGGTGGCGTAGTTGTATTACGGTACGGTTACAAAGCTGAGGTCTCGGGTTCGAATCCCGGGTCGGGCAAAGTGATATTGGATTTTTCTATTCATTATTAGCCCGGAGTCAGGAATTTGTGCCCGATATGGCGATAGGCTCGCCCCCTATCACATCGTGGGACGGAACATGCAAGGCGAAATGTGGGTGTCCTGGTGGCGCCTCTGCCTACCCCTTCGGGGATAAAGGCGTGAGTTTATGTATGTATGTATGTCTTAATGTAACATTCATCATTGCACAATTCGGCTGTGAAACGAAATACTGCATGTAATGTTTACTTCTAAACGAATGTTTTAAATTGGACTGAATATCTTTCGTATAATTTTATAATTACGACATGGTCAAGATTATAATCTTAGTATGACGTCAAGAATATTACTACGTATTTATTTATCGTTATGATAACTTAATGATAATAAATTAATATAAAAACACCCAACAACCACATAATCCATTACATTAATCAAGTAACTATATACATTCATTCTCCTTCCAGTCCTTACCCTGCAAAAATACCTATTCCACTGAACAAAAAGAAAGCTCACGAGTCACGAGTCACGACAAACCGATAGCCATCACAACGACGTTGTTTACACCTCCTTACCAATCTGTTGACGAAGTTCTAATGAAGCTATTATACCGGCTCACAGTTTTTGCGATCAGAAATTCACTTGCAAAGGTCCTCGCCAGCAATGGAGCGAAGATTCACACTTCACTGTTTTTATTGCATATGTCAATGGAAAATTCCGGGAGTTGGTTTTTACTAAAAAATTTTGAAGGATCAGGCAGGCAATATAATGGCACGTTGTTTTTTCTTTAACTAAATGTTCTCAACCCCTATGTAGGCCGCAACATAATTCCTATTTATGTTATAGAATTATGTACCTTATTTTATATACATACGTATACTCTTGCATCGCATTTCTCACCGGCAGATACTCTATTTAGATTACTATACACATTGCACATACATTGTGTTAGATACCATTATCTAATTGCTAGTTTAATGTTAGATACCATTATGAAATCGCTAGTTTTGTAGAACCTATCAGGGCCCTCAATTACAACAAATGTGCACAACATGCATTTTGGGTAACATACGTTAACGATAACAAACCAATTGTCAGATGTATGAATCTTGTCAATAGGGATGATGACTGATATAAAGAATTAATGAAATGATGATTTACAATAATAATATGTATTATAGGGAATCTAAGAATATAAATTTGCTTGAGATTATAATTGCGATTAATTATATTTTAGTAAAAATAAAAGCAGAAAACCTAAGAATCCGCCATATTAGATGAAACGCCAATAGAAAGCGAGTGACGTTTCACTTTCGTAAATAGTACTATGGTTGACAGTTGACTCCACGCGAACTTCCATATCATTTGGTAATTAGAACCAGAATAAGTTTTCAAGTACTTATATACACAGCTATTGGTATAATACCTAAAGTAAATGAATGAAATCTAGCCTCATAATTGATTGATTGTGTTATTAGCAGTATATTATGTATTAGTTCTGATTATAAGTTTTCTGGGCGCGTGAATCATTATAAACGTTGTAAATACTTACATCAAAATGGTCTTCACAGAAATATATTACTGAGTTACAGATACAGATGCTGTGTCTCGCCTTGCCATTTTTAGCCACATATTTCTAACATTTTTGTTCGTTGTAACGTTAATAAGTAACTTATTCGGAGTTTCTATCGATGTATTTTTACATTGTGGAACTGAACACCATCGATACACATTAGGATTCATCATTATTAAAGAATTTGATGAAATTAATTTATCACAACAAACTTATAAACAAAGAACTGTCAAATGTTTACGAAAGCCTGACGTCACACGCGACGCCATTATTATTCTAGCGTTTTGGAGCAGAGTATAAATTATTTTATTTGAAACGAATTTTTTTCCTGCAAAACCTAACTTTTTTTCAGAAATAAAATGTATTTTAAGCTAAGTTATAGTATACGAACATTCTGAAGTAATTTCTCAAAATCAGTCATCATGCCTATTAGAGTCCCTACGCCACTTTTACTTATTTATTGCCTGTTTAAGTAATGTGAAGGACCATTTCAGTTTTTGTTGAACGCAATATTGTTTAGAGGTCCCACGACACTGTTATTCATTAATTGCCAGCTTGAGGAATGTGAAGTACCAACCTTTAATTTTTGTGTTGAAAGTAATATTTAAGTATACCCCGAGATCATAATGGGTTCCCTTTTTTTCTAATATTACACCATTTGTCGCCACTTTTTGTACGCAATAACTTATG
The DNA here is from genome assembly GCA_905220455.2 of Deilephila porcellus. Lineage (NCBI taxonomy): Eukaryota > Metazoa > Arthropoda > Insecta > Lepidoptera > Sphingidae > Deilephila > Deilephila porcellus. The sequence continues at coordinate 12,849,742 of LR999988.1, forward strand.
TTTCTTTATGGCCTGTAAGGCGACGCTAACGTTCTCACAAAGCCCTAGATAGTATAAAACGATGGTATTTTGCGAGGTACGACACATTCGTCTACAAACCTTCAATTAGTAAAGTTACAGTCAACTATTTTGTATTTAGACCAAGGCCTTCATATTGTATTTGTTTGTAAAAGTTTAACTATTCTCTAAAGTGATTGTATAGAAATCTAGAATATAAATAAAGTGTTATATTGGCTGACTCATTTTCTGATTTCTAATAATTGTAATTAATCTGTCATACCACTATTAAAACAAATTAAATAAATACAAAAATGACTAATATCTAATTTATTAATTTACATTCATAATTTAATATCAACTTTATCCGTTTTTGCTTCCGCTTTTTCATTATCGGGGCTAGATTTCCGAGTATTCTTATATATTTCCTTCACGAGATAAGTGAAAGGCGCTTCCACCAGCAACCAAAATACAAAAGCGGCCACATGCGATATCACTACAATTCCGCTTGCGGTGATTACCTGAAACAAACATTTGATTAGTCATTAGTATCCGTGTGTAGGTTGCGAAAGCATGTACGTGTGTGGCATGTGCTGTGGGTCGTTGAGGTCTTAGGTTCAAACCCTTCAAGTCAAACTTGTGCCCGTCATGGCAATGGGCTCGTTCATATCATATCTTAGGTAGAAATACATACATACATAAACTCACGCCTTTTACTATAATAGGTACGCAGAGGTGCTACCAGAAAACCTACGTTTCGCCTTGTGTGTAGTTAGAAATCATAATAACGGCAATATGTGTGTGCCGATGGTGCTGACCTAGGAACTGGGCCTAAGACCTCACTGTTCACAGTGAAGCGACGATACAATGAAGATGGTTCAATAAATGTATTATATTAATTTGTAACACCTATTTTACTAAGGACAAAACAACTTACCATACCAATGAATGTTGGAGAATTTAGAGTGGTTTGTATGCCCATGGCATATCTGATGATTGCCACGTGGACGAGGTACGTAGCGTACGTAATTCTACTGGGGACTGTCCATCCGTCCCACTCCAGTATACTTCTGTACAAACCTAGAATTAAAATTATCATAAAAGACAAATAAACAATTACAACCAGCAGTCACACACTATTGACCTCACAATACGATACCATATCATGTTTTGTGGTTATCAGAAACACATTTATCTCAGAACAATCAACCATTTGTGCGGATATCGAACTCATGGCCAACCGTTTCACAATCGGCGTATAAACCGAAGGTTTATATGTAAAGAAATTGGAACGAATTGAACCACCAAAAGCTTTTCAAAAGTAGAATTATTAAACAAGTTTTTTTTCGGAATAGGAGGCAAACGAGCAGATGAGCCATCTGATAGTAAGTGGTCACCGCCGCCCGTGAATCAAACTTTGTAGAAAGGATCTAGACGCAGACCTTATAATTGCTGCAGAAAAACTTGTAGAAATGTAGTATGTTAAATATGGGACTTGCTGTGACGATGATATTGACGATGTTCACATGACATTTTTATTTACAATGTCAGTTTTCTTCAAACTGAGTAAACACTAACCCCGGATTATTTTATACGGTTGTGACAATTCAGGCTAAAGCAAATACTTATCATCAATATTTTGTAAGTCAGAAAAAGATGAGTAATACTTACTTTTATACTTAAAAGTAATTCCGAATACAAGCACACTCAATATTATAACAAACACAGGTTTTATGAATATTGCATACATAACTCTGCAGATCAGGGACAGCCTTGGTCGATCATCATAGAAGATGGCGCCTGAGTACATAAGGATCAAAAGTAAAGGGAAGGTACTCCAATACAAGAATCGGTATTTCTGTAAGCAAAGAAGGAACTAAACTGTTATATGCATCTGGAGGTACGGCATTGCCTCGTCATGTCGTGCAAAAAAGCATCACGGCCGTACCATCCTTTTTTCGAAGCAGTTCATGCTATTTTCGACCACTATCTGCTGATAGGAGATACGTTGTGGATAAAACTAGAGGCCTGAATTTTCAGTAACCAAGCAGGCATTGTAAAAACAAGGTATATTTCAAATTTCATTAAATTTAAACCAATAGTTTACGAACTATAGGTAACTAGTCTAACACCCGTATTCTAAGACGTGTCCTCCAATCTTCCTCAACCTTATTTCAGTCGAGGTGACTTTACAAATGAATTGGAGGGATCCTCGAAAATGGTATGCTTAGTTAAAAATATACCTTTACTAAAGGTTCCTCGAGTGAGGTTGAGTCAAGGAAAAACGTCATCAATTACGTCATTGATGTAAAGATAAAGTAGAGATTTAACAAAAAAAAATTGAAACTAGTCTATGATCACTTGAAAAGTGACAGTCAAATGTCATGTCAAAGTGTTTACATATAATAATATATAATTATTAAACTCAAAATCTTCGGGATTATGACTGGAAGACAAATATTTAGTGGGTCGGAGAAAAAAACGCATGCAGACAGGAGGAGGGTCATACCATCCAACCCGGAAAGGAGATATTTCATTTTGGGCCGTATTGTGTACGTCTAGTACAAATACTAGAAAAAAATGTGGAATTCAAATAAAATACATTTAGATTTCTTGGACAACGGGGGGCTTTATACAAAAATATGATTGTTTTAGTACAGAAGCAATATTTTCTTCGATAATCTGTCCTCCATGATGCCTAATTGTCATATCGTTCAAAAATGCGCAAACCTCTTCTTCAACTTGAATAAATGTCTTATTTTTAAAAACCCGCTACTAATTATAATTGTTTTCTATATATTTATCTGTTGATACTATAGTCCATAGGTTGTCAAAAGTTGATATACATTGTTAAAAGCGTCACTTTTATTATTATATTTATATTTCATGATTTCAGTTAAAGAACGAAAATGTTTTGTATAAAGTTAATAAGCAACGCATAACAGTAATTAATACTTAAATCGAAAGCCAATTTCACGAACTATATTTCATGTACTGTACAGCACTATGGCCCAAGGTCCATACATTTCTGGACCATCTCCTTTCGAAGGATATTCTTATGGATGAATCGTCGTTCGAGATATTCGTACGGAGTATCGTACAAGTATTACAGGAACTGCTGGAAATCTTTAATAACTCGTTTAAAATAATAAACACTGTTTCCAAACCAAAAACTTTTATTAAATGAAATAAAGAGTAATGTTTGTATCATTCACTGGGAAAACGTGTAAATCGTGTAGACGCACCAGCCTCAAAAAATTGTTGGCATATTTAGGTTTTTAAGAATTTTAAAATGTAAACTTTGTTTCTCTCTTTTAAATTACAATTTTAAAGTAGGATTATTTCTTTTATTTCTTCCTTGTGGTAGGTCGCGATGTACCTTGAGTTTGACAGTTGATTCCTTTCCTCGAGTAAGGAAAATTTTTGATTGACGTTGAGTGGAGGAGATTTTTTTCTACTAAGAATATGGATTTCCTCTAGTAACTTCAAGTGGAGTCGAGAAATTTTCGAGGAACGTCTTAGAATATGGGTGTAAGCATACCATTTTCGAGGATTCCTTCAATTCATTTCTATACTCACCTCGGCTAAGATAAGGTTGAGGAAGATTCGAGGAAACGTCTTAGAATACAGGTGTTAGTGTTTAGTATATAAAGCAAGGAAAAACTAAAATATTTTGCAATTTCGGTCCAGTTTTCTTGATACACCAACTTTATAAATAACTTGTAATCCCGATAAATATATAAGATTACAAAAATTACATTTGCAGTGAATGAATCAGTGTTTGAATAATAGGTGTAAAAGAGTGAGCTTTAAGAAAATCCGTTGTTGGTATTTAAGAAGGTAGCCGAAAAGAAAAAAGAAATGAGATGCCATCAAATTAAAACTTGTAAAAACCCGCAAGTCTCGCAACTCAGTTCTTCTACCGTAACAAGTTGTGAGATCCATGTAATACAAAGTGGAATAATTTATTTGGTCCCTACTTACCCTTAAGTAGCCCTACTAAGCCTTCTTTCTTAAGTTATTACGTAATTAACTAATCTAACAACATTTTATAGTGACCATATCAGTATTACACATCTTTTATGTTTTAAATAAAATAGATTGACTCGGCCATTGATATGGTCACTATAATATGTTGTTAGGTTAGCAAATAACGCAATAACCTAAGACAGAAGGTCCCTTAAGTGGAGACTGAATAAATTAACCGACTTTGTGTTACATGGATCTCACAACTTGTTACGGTAGAAGAAGTATGTTGCGAGACTTGTTTTATTACAAGTTTTTAATATATCTACAGATAGATACGTGAACTAGAAAATAAAATGCAATTTGGATTATTTTACATTGCTACACACGTGTGGGTTTCTATGGTAGGTTTAGTTCTTTTTACTGCCTATTCATGTGGTTAAAATATCCTACATCCATCAACCTCAATAAAAGGCCCTTACCTTTACTTTATACTTCTCAAGATCGACGCCGATGTCCTTCCAATAGTAGAGGATATAACCCATGGCCATGCCCATGACATATGCAGACAAATTAGTGTGCCCGCGCTTGTAAACGTGGTTGAACGTATCGTCCTGTATAAAGAACCTACGAGCAGTTCTGGAAAAATACTGTCACTATTTAACATTCATCGTAGGAGGTGGAGCGTCACACGTTGGAGTTTAGAGTAAAAGTTTTCGAGCAACGAGGGAAAATATGAATAAATATTTCAATACCTCTATGTATACCACATTCAATCGATAGTTAGATAGATGCTGCTTGACAATGGTAATAATTTAATTGGCTCAAAATTCTCAGAAATCGCAACTAAAGTCAGTGATCGTTGATAAGTCTAACTGAATTTTCTACGTACATATTTGAATTTCTACTTCAAATATTTCATCAATAATTTATGAACTCACTCAGGCGAAAGCAAAAATGTAGCATTCAAGTCTTGGTAGTATGTCTGCAGGCCTATTATGATGGATCCTAGCACAAACAGTACTGACAGCACAGTCGTCCTGGTTATTTTATTTCTGCAGCACACGAAGATCACGATACCCAGGCAGAACAACTGCGTGTCGGCTGCTAAATACCTGGTTGATAGTAATAGGAATAATCAACATTAGTCTGCAGCAGTCAACTGCTGAATACATGAGCAAGGGGACATAACATAGGCATTCATAACGATCTTGCGGGCAAAGAAAATCACGCCTTGATTTTTAAACAATCTGGTTTTTTCTCATCGTGACAATAAATTGATAAATACTTATAATAATTTGAGTCGCCTGTCAAGAATCTGCCATTACAACTATTTAGGTATTTTAAAAACCAAAGTTAATAAGGTCTCATAAATTTGTCATCATCTCCGTTCTCCTTAACTGAGTGCTGAATGCTGACAAACTACTACAGGTAAACATAGACCTCCTTAATTATTTCCATTGCGGCGTTTTGGAAGCGACATGGATTCAGAGATTTTTTATGACCGTTTTATAATTTGTTCACTTTATGAACGTGACATATGACGCGACGCTTGAATAATTTTCGGAGCCACCTACTGTCAGCTCTCTGTGCTATGTGCCCTATGTAATGCCACTGCAATACTGTAATGATAGCACTTACCAGGCCTGTATGAAACAATTGGATGTGTCGTTGTAATTGTTCAAGTATGTCAAAAACCACCACCAATCCTTGCGGCAGTCCATAACCTCATTAGTTACTACGATCTGGAAACCAAATGGTAGTACATTTTATTAATGGTCTTTGACAAGAGCATAATGTAAGAACATTCAATTAAGGCGCGGTGTGTGTTGTTTGTGAGACCGAATAGTCGTTCGTAGTTTGTTATATACGGCACAATTATTATTTGGAGTCAGGGCTATGATTGTTAGGTGTATTTATTTTTATAATACTTACATCCCAGAAAGGCCCGGATCCTAAATGCCGCATCCAGGTGGCGGTGAACGCCAGTAGTACTGCATTGGCAGGGGTGAGTCTATAAAGGAAGATGTTAGTTTAGTGCTAAAATATTTACCAATGCTGTTTGGAGCTGAGAATTGGGCATGGAAAATTTAATTGGTTTTCGTAGTTGTATAAGTACCTATACCTACAACAATTTTAGAAGACATCATTATATGTAGCGAGGACACAATAAGTAAGATTTCCAGCGAAATTCTTTCAACAATTATTTTTGAATACTAAAAAACCTCATTAGTTATTGTGTGGCAGTTTTGGATGGCTAAGACCATTTAATTTGAAGCTAGACGCTTACATGTTTGTTAAAGTTTTTGTTACTTGATATTATTCTTGTCGATCGATCTTTTCGGGATTCAACTTACTAAATAGTCTTCTTTATCTCTTTTATCCTCTTCATCGTTTCCAATTGTAAGACCGGTGGATTTCATATCTTGATGACATTAGCCTAACAATTTTTTGTCCGACTTCAGTTCTGGATGCTGTTATCTTAAGACTCTGTAGTGTACTCTGTGTAATTTCTTACCTCAGATATCTTAGAAGCAGTGCTTTCGGGAGTACCTTCCAATTGAATTCATTTTTCTCCACATACATACAAGAATAGTAGACCATCAACAACCCAGACATTAGGAAAAATGTTTGCATTGTTATGGTACCATTTATAAATAGCTGACATGTTTGTATTGAATACAGCTGGAAATTAAAAAGCATTTTTTTTAAGTGATAATGAGGACACGAGCTAGTCGCTCGCCTGCTAACAAGAGAAACACTATTCAGGGCTTATGATTAACAAGCACTGCCTCGCTCTGCACTGACCTCGTCACGTCAAGACATTAAATGTATCAAGTTCTTTCTCTCTCTCTCTCTCTTCTCAACCACAGGAAGTCCACTGCTAAACATAGGCCTCCCCCATGGATCTCCACATAGACCTGTTGGACCTTTCATCAAGATCTATACTACTACGTCATTTCACTGGCTACAAAAACATTCTCAAACAAGTTTTCGTTTTTAGAACCGACTAAATATTTACGCGTTTTCAAATTTCTTAAAGATTAAATTTTCAAAATACTTCAAGAAAATTATAGTGAAAAATATCTGCAATTTAAAAAATGGAGGATTGTTTCATACGGTCTTCGGGTCATTTTTGACCCATTTCAGGACTGAAACAAAGTTTTCTTTTTAAGTATTTTGTTTTGACATTTGATATTGCGTGACATTTTTCAAAGTTCTTAGCTTAATATAAATATATGAATATTTTATAAAAATATATAAAATATTTCAATATATGTGTATAATTGATCGATGCGTGTTACCCACTATTTATTGTATAATGCTTACATTGTTCTACCCACACCCCACTTTAGTTTTACAACAAACATTGAACGAATGGAACGTCAGTGTTACACGATCAAGTAATTGTTTCGTATTTGAAAATGAGGGACAGTGATATTGAAAACTTTTTGAACGAGGTGTCTGATGAGGAAGAATCGTGTTCTGAATTCGAAGATCATGTGGAGAATGCTGATTCATCTAACAGTAGTTCTAGTGAGAGTGAAAATTCATTTGTTCCTTCTGAAAGAATGTTGTCAAAGAATGGTCAAATAACTTACAGTAAAAAACCGTTTGGGAGCAGTTACGGAAGAGCTTCGAGGGAAAATATTATCAATAGGGTAAAAGCCGGATAGTTGCCTCGGACGGATACATGCCTCAGTTTCAAATGCTCTATGTTAGACGTATTGACAGTGTTTCTTTTTGATCATAATTAAAAGAGTACCCCGCGCAGGCCTCAGTGCCGCATAAGCCGTTGAAGTAGGCGCACTTGTTTTGTCCGTATAAGAAAACATCTTCCGCGGCGATACTTTGACGAGCGCCAGAATTATATTGGTAAGTAATCTCTGTTAAATATTTTTATAACTGATTGCGATTTCAGTCAAAAATATATTTCTTTGAGTGCATTGGAGTTTAAATTGCACTGCTTATTAGGTTTTATTGTTAAATATGTTTTATTTATTTCATAAATGAAAAGGGCAAGTATCCGTATCAAATCGGATAGTTGCCCTACTGTCTTTTGCGGATTGTTGCCCTGCCGTAACTATACATTTTTAACAAGCAAAGACAGATTTTTTTCTTAGTTATTTTTTTTCATTTGCTTTTACTATTTTTTCTTGGTGATTTTTTATTGGGTTTTACTATAGTTTATCTTAAATAAAATAAATACTCAACAGCAAACTGCCTCGCAAGTATAAACGAAAGCCAGGCGTGGTGCCGCGCCACATCAACTGGACAGAAGATAGTTTAACACTTGCGTTCGAAGAACTAAATAAAAAACAAAAAGTATCAACGAAAGGGCTAAACAATCAGCAGAAATTTTAAACTCAAATGATAAAATAATCGAGAAGAAGAATAAAACTGAGAAAGTAAAGAAAACAAGCGTAATGAAACAAACTAAAGAAACAAAAAACAAACCAGTTGGTAGCAAAGAAAAGATTAAGAAGAAAAAAGGGCGACTACAAAAAAATAAAAAATCAAAACAATATAGAGATGTTACTAGCAGTGAATCTGAATCAGATAGCACAGATTTTATTGAACTGACTGAAGGAAGGGCTCTAAGGAAAAGAAAAATTCGTATCTACAGTTCTAGCAGCGAAAATGAAGAAAATGTTATAAGTTCAAAAATATCTAAAGGAAAAGCAACTAAAGGGCTACTAACTTACAATTTAAAACCTTAGTATTTTTAAGTGTTGATTAGATAATAATTTAACTTCTCTTAGTACTTAGTACATAATAAAGGATCTCAGTAAGTTATAAAGACTGAATACTTACTTAATAGAGGCTAATGCCAAAGTTAATTCTAATTTTGTTTATTGTTCTATCTTCAAAATAAATAATAACATTACATTTTTATTTTGGACTCTTATTTACTATTTTGGAGTCTATTATTGTTATAATTTTATAATTCTAATTTAACTTTAATTAATACTTAATAAAAGATTGTATTTAATAATAAAAACGGATTATTTAAATTAATATAAGTTCATTTTTATTTGAAAAAAAAAAACATACGAGCATCTATCCTCACATTGGGCAAGTATCCCCCCAACCATTTTTAACGTTAGGCTAGTATCCGCTATAGTTGGCAACTATCCTCTTTTTTAGAGGTCATATTAAACTGGATTTACTTAAAATTTATAATATTTAAATTTTTTTTATAGATAGGGTATGTTAGAGGATTAATGAACTATGTTTGAGAATACACTTTGAATAAGAAATGTATTAATACACATTTTTTAAAGGAGCTTTTTAAAAAGTGTGGCAACTATCCGGCTTTTACCCTATGATGCCAGGATTGACGCGTTATTCTTCATCAAGAATCACAGAAGTAGAAATGTCAAGTTTTGAATTATATTTTCCACTTCCACTGATACACATTATTTTGAATTATACAAATATTGAGGGTAGACGTGTTTTTGATAAAGAATGGACTGATATTGACAGTACTGAATTGTTCGCGTTTATTGGTTTACTTTTGTTAGCTGGTGTGTTTCGTTCAAATAATGAAAGTACTGAAAGTTTATGGGATTCTAAAAAAGGCAGACCCATATTTGCAGCGACCATATCACTCAAGACGTTCAAAAAAATTTCAAGAGTTATAAGGTTCGATAACAAAGAAACTCGAAGCGAACGGCGATTATTAGATAAATACGAACGATCCACAATCGTCAACCACATCCCAGTCTGAAAGGAATACAGAGAAAAAAACAACCAAGAGAGGCCGATGTCATTTGTGTCAAAAAACGGATAATAAAACAGGATTGGTTTGCCTCACATGCAAAAAATGTATATGTAAACAGCATTCTAAAACGATTACTTTGTGTTCTCAATGTAATAACTGATTTTGATTAATATGTTATTTTGCTATTATAGAGTAATATAGTACCTACTACGCACCTAATAAGTAAAAATGGTTTAAGTTCGAAACTTAATTAATTCTAATAAAATTTATATTAACTAGCTGTTGTTTTCATTGTCAATAAATAAATGTATTAAAATATAAACCTAAACAATATTTGTAATGCAATTATTTGACATAAATGTAGGCAATATATGTTACGGGTCAAATTAGACCCGAGGCCCGTTGACGTTGGTCATTTTGAAGACCGTATGAAGGTTAAATCCCGCTATTTTTCAGGTAACATAAAATACGTAGTTTACATAAAGTTTTCGCGGCGACTCGAATATCTACCTATACAATAATATCTATCAGCTTTCAGACAAATAGGTTTTACACAATATAAAAAGTAATAAATTATAAAGTTTCAATAAAATTATATCACTGCGTTATACATGACTTTATTCTACATCAAGTACCTAACTAAGGTAAGTCGAATAATTCGAATTATTTTAGGATCAATAAGAAATTAAAGGAATACGTACGTTTTCAACGAAGTGCGTGTCGTAGGTAAAGAGGGAATAATATAATCCCAGAAAATGCGCCAGGATCACCAACACCATCATTATTGTTCTATAAGAGATATTTTAAATGCAGTGTTTGATTCTAAGTTACATACATACATACATACATAAACTCACGCCTTTATCCCCGAAGGGGTAGGCAGAGGCGCCACCAGGACACCCACATTTCGCCTTGTATGTTCCGTCCTATGATGTGATAGGGGGCGAGCCTATCGCCATATCGGGCACAAATTCCTGACTCCGGGCTGATAATGAATTGAAAAATCCAATATCACTTTGCCCGACCCGGGACTCGAACCCGAGACCTCAGCTTTGTAACCGTACCGTAATACAACTACGCCACCGAGGCAGATTGATTCTAAGTTCCAATGTTATACTCAACTTCATGTTAAATAGATGATTAATAAATACACCCAACAGTTACCCACACAATCTTGTGTCGCTTGTATCAGAAACTACGACAGATTTTTTGACCTCCTATTTTTTGACCCAGACCCGAAACAATATATTTTGTGTGACATACAAACAATTGTCTTGATCCGGGGATCGAACCCCGCGGCTTTTCGATCCATAGCTAGCACTCCACCAACTGCGACACTGAGACTGTATACCGCGTGATATTGACATCTGTTACTTAATTTTGTCCACATGTTCGTGACCACCCCAGGAAACATTGTACCAAGTTACATAAAAATCCACCTGGTAGTTTTGACAAAAATCACGATTTTGTATTTCGCAATTTTCGATCACTCTGTACATGCACGAGTAGTTTTGCCGCTCAGCTGACAAAGGACTTTGACCTCGCAAACATAAAACTTGGCGAAATACAGATCACTCAATATGTTCGACACTACAATAATTATTATTAATGTAGTCTAGAACATAATGAATGATCGTTATTTTATAAGTAAGTACTAATGATTAACTGGGGTTTAATAGTTCACCTTTTAGTAAGCATTTAATCAAATACATTCACTAATTACTAGGCACTCTCAAATTCCAATATACACATTAATGATTAACAGGTTTCTTGAATATCGGACAAACATACAAGGCATTTTAATTGCACAATACAAAAACTTTAATTGAAATCATAATCATCGACCAACAAAAAAAAACTATTCTTCGGCACGTGACAATCGGTCCAAATAAAAATACGTGAATAAAACTATGCAACAAGAATAAAATTTATTTCAGCTTTATTTTTAAACAATATGCATTAAATTTCAAGTAATGTTTAAATCCAACACGCAATATTTCAATTTAACATTTTCAAAACAATTTTACGTAAACGTATCATAACGCGCCATGTCCCTTCTGTACTTTGCATTTACTATAATCACTTGTTGCCAGATTGTACATCTTTTTATATCATAATATGCTGTCCCTTTTTCGCCCTTGGAGGAAGTATAATTATAAGAAAGTGACAGCATACGAAACATTTTTGAAGTAGTGTTGTGAAATTATCCGAGGACACTTAATCGATATTTTTTATCTCTCATATTATTTAATTTGATTTGACTGGAAACTTAATACTATGTCAGAAATATCATGGTCGTTTTTATTTCTTACGGTTGGTTTTAATAATTTGGAACATCTTCAATAATTAAAACCCAAACGGTCATCGAGGGTTTTTAGCATAATGATATGCTGGCGTAGGTGTTGCTAGGGACCCAGCTCGACCACAATATACGCGTTTGTACAGGGCTAGAAGGCCAGAGACACTGATTTACCTTTCTCGGCTTCCCCGGGGTATCGAAAGGGGAGCAAAAAGCTTTTCCTCTTAACAAAAAAAAAACTAATTTACAAAGTTATCTGACTACATTTACTGAAAATGACAATAACTTGACAATATTTAATGTTTCCAAAGTAAACCACTTTAAGAAATCTTAATTTTATACAAAATACACGTATGCATTCGCTGCTGTAGATTGTTTTATTTTATTAATGAACTACTTACGGGTAAAATTGCTTAGAAAAGTAAAGTTGACACATTTGAATAAACTACAAATAATCGATATCGATTTCAAGATATTGTAGTCACGGCTCTTATTTTAAACTACCAATCACATAAAGTATTTTTCTACGCCAATCAGAGTATCTCATTTTAAATACTATTTTCCAATCCAGTTACGTAATTACTGCATCAACCAATCCATCCAATCAATCCTTAGGGATCTTCAACTTTTTAGCAAATTCTAATGTATGGCGGCGCGGCCGGCGCGGGCGGCACGCTCAGTGTTCGGTTTACTGCGTTCAATTAGTAATGTAAACAAAAACACGCGCGCGCGCAGAAATCGCCATTTTGATAGTATTTTAAATTCTGTTGTTATTTGTATGTTGTGTTCAAGTAAGTGAATAAGTGTTTAAGTGATAGAGACACATATTGCAATTAAGTACTTTTTATTAGTTGTTAGTTTAAGTGTTCTTTTTATTATTTAAGTGTTCGTATTAGTGTTTATAAGTACTTTTTAGTTTTTGTAGATTTAAGTTGTTCAGTATTATTGTATTTTCTATTCTTAATACAATGACGAATACTTATAGTACTGTGGAATACACAGATATGGTGTTGTTGTATGGTGAGTGTAATCAAAACGCCGTCATGGCCCTCAGAACATATCGTGAGAGATTTGGTGCATAAATCATAACAATTTGAATAAGTTAATTTTATGTATTTATGTGTTGTGTGATTACTATGAAAAATATGTGACATGGGAAGATAATTCCCGCGATCGCAGCGCCGCCCGTGCTAGCGGGTCAGGCTTTTTTCATAAACGCGGGAATATTGCGATGTTGCCGCTCCGCTCCGTGCGGACGCTGTATATCAGGTAAGTCTAAATATGGGATGTTTAAATTTAATGTCATTATTTTGACTTATAATTTGTTTGAAAAATCAACTTTTTTGTTTTTCCTTCTACGACAATTCCTATGCGTGCAAATAATATCCCTTGCTACGCGATGCACATGGTTTAATTTAATGTCGGGGGTGTCAATATCACGCTGTATAAATCAACAAGTGAATTAGTATATCTTACTGCTGATAAAAACTTAGGTTACGAAACAGGTTAATGACAGATTTGATATAAGTTTGCTAAATTTTGCACCGTGTATTTACGAATTATCAAATTACATACCGGGTATATCAAGACTGCGACCGAAAACGAAGCCAGGTGGTAGTCCTAGTGGTTACAAACACGATGCAAATAAAAAAATTGCCAAAACAGTGACAGATATTTTTTTAGTTTTTTTTTAAAATCATCATATTTGAGTGGTAAATACCTAGCTTTTGTGAAAATACTAATTTAAACCCTTACGTACCATTGCGTGTTTAAAAATAAAGAGGTTTACATCATTATTTTAGGAAAACTATGTATATATCACCCAAATACGACGATAAGTAAAAAATTACAAAATAAAAGTTGTCGATTTTTTTGCGATATTTTTACTTGTATTGTGACTGAAGTCACTAATACTACCACCTGGCTTCGTTTTCGGTCGCGGTCTTAATATATCCTGTATATTGGTAATGAAAGTGATTATTATTATAAAGCAAATCGTGATCGCTTTCGGTTCCGATATTGTATAATTGTGTCGTTTGGGCTTCGCCACACAAACTTCTTTACACCATTGTTATAACTAACAACAAAAAACTATCTTTTACTGTGGGTATCAGAATATACAAGAGAATTTGCAGTCTTAAGCACACCCACAACTTAATGATGGATCATACAAACTTATACCTTTGGGCGGCAATCGACCCCGTCGTCTTTCGCATGACAGTCAGTTTCTTAACCATCTGAGCCACGGAGGCTGTCATACACAGGATGTTTCATGTATAATACATCTGCACACGGCTTTAAGGTAAAACACTAAACCCAATTATGGAAAATTTGCCTAAAGAGTGTTTAACTGCTAGTTTTCCTTTCTTTAATTCCGGAGTAGATAACGCAGGGCCCGTGTTGATTTTAAGCCGCAAGGGTAGGGTATCAAAATCAATAAAGGCATATATTTGTTTCTTCGTCTGTCTTGCTACACGTGCAATACACTTAGAACTGGTTAGTGACCTGTCGTCCGACTCATATTTACTCGCTCTTAAAAGTTTTATTTCACGACGTGGAAAACCGTCACACATAATGTCAGATAATGGTCGTAACTTCATTGGCCTGAATAATGAATTTGCTCAATTTTTGTCATCATGCAGTAAGAAGATTACCGAATACGCTAGGGATCAAAATATAAAATTTTCCTTTATACCTCCCTATTCTCCGCATTTTGGTGGCTTGTGGGAAGCGGGGATAAAATCGTGCAAGTACCATTTACGCAGAGTGGTGGGCAACGCTCACCTGACTTTCGATGAACTCACTACGGTGCTATCGTAAATAGAAGCGGTTCTTAACTCCCGACCACTGGTACCTTTATCCACTGACCCTCGGGATTACGTTCCGCTCAGCCCTGGACATTTCTTGATCGGACGACCTCTCACCTCGCCAGTTTATGAGAACGACTTGCAAGACCTGCCTATTCATCGATTGAGTCGCTATCAGAGAATAGAACAACTACGGCAGCAGTTTTGGTCACGTTGGGCCAAAGAATACATCTCCGAGCTACAGACCAGATCCAAATGGAGAATACACAAGGGGAACTTGGAGCCTGGAACTCTTGTAGTTATTAAAGATGACAATCTTCCGCCTTTAAAATGGCAAATGGGTCGAATTTTGGCCACGATACCTGGTACCGACGGCATTTCGAGAGTGGCAAACATCAGGACGTCGACAGGGATCATAAGACGCTCATTAGCAAAGATAATATGTCCTTTATTGGCTGATGACTAGTCTCAAGTTGCAAGCTGATGCTTCCAAGGCCGTTGGTATGTTGAGACGCGTATCCAAAACACCGACGCCGTGCTGCACTCACCACCATCCAATGACGGCATCGGAAAATGACGCGATATGAAGTCGCGCCTCTCCATTGGCTGAAAAAACATTAATTGTCTATTTCCCCCCATCCACGAATTATGTATATTTTTTGACAGGAGTAAATATGTATTTCAATCATTCAAGACGAGTAACGACAATTGTTTTATTTTTAATTTCCTTTTTCGATAAGGTAAATTTTAATAACCTTTGCAAACACAATACACGACACTTTCTTATAATCTTAAAACAATAAGTAGTTCTTTGCAAGTTGCGGTTACTTTGCAGACCGAAGTTTAGCATTAAGCAAAAAGTATTACAATACCAAACGTTACAGCGATATTTTGACTCGGAAATGTGATGTTTGTAGTTTAATCGGAATAATTTTATGAGTTGGACGTATAAATGAGACGTATTTTTAAGGCCGCGTGTTCGATCCCCGCACAGAAATCAATATTTGTGTGATCCACAGGTATTTGTTACCGGTGTTTGTAATACCCACGACTCAAGACTCGATCTTATTGTGTGGTCTGGAATTTGTACAGTTCCACTGTTGAGTGTGCTTATTATTTATTAGTATTAAAACTATTAATAATAAAAGCTGAAATGAAACATATAATATCTACTACCTTATTCCGTTTAATCCCTTAAGTTGACGGAGACGAGAATCGCAAGTTGCGTATGGATCACTAACCAGTCTTCGAAAATTTCTTCTAATAGAGAAAACTAAAAGGAACTTTATACCTGTTAACAAAGATATGCTGTTACTTATAGAATGTTCGTATCCGGTAGGATAACACCGTGCGGTAAATAATACATTGGTTTTGATTGCATTACTATGGTGGTATAAACATCAATATAATAGCGTAGTGGCCTATAAAAGTGGGCAGCCACACGGGATCAGCGTATGCAGCTCCTGCTTCGAGCAGACTGGCATATTGGTGTGAACTGTGCGAAGGTCCGTCTTCCTACTTAGTATTCTCCAATTCGCCCGATCGTCAGCTTTTTCAATTGCAATACCATTGACTCATTGGTCGTTGATGACTTTTTTTGCCGACCTCGAGGCCGAAACTATGCTATATATTTTTTTTTTTATTTATTTTAGAGAAGCTTACAGACAAATAACAAATACAAATAACTAATCTTACATATAACTATAGCTAATTACAAGCCTCCACCGATTTAAATTTTTAATTTAGGCTAGAGTATAAGTTATGGACGAACCCCTGTGGTCTTTAAAGAAATGACCAATCATCTTAAGAAACAATATATAAAAAAAAGAATTACCGTCATTTGGTTTCCCCGTCGTACATGCAACATCGTATAAAGTTCCAGCAATATTGAGTATCAACAATATCAACAGCAACACTGCGACTATCATATCCTGATAATCAATCTTCTTCTCTTCATTACTGCATGAGATCTGGCCTATAACTTTGGTCTTGAGTTTATATTCTTCCCAATACGTCGTATTAAGGCAGGCTTCCAATCGGTCTTTCAGGTCCTTTGACGCACTCGAATAGAAATTTTTACATCTCTGATTCACGCAAAGACCATGCGTTACAAGTGAATGGTTGAAGTGCTTGAGATAGTCGTCAGAATATTCCTGTAAAAAACAAATTCTTTTACATCTTTTCTTATTGAACGATTACATCGTTTCAATAAGATTTATTTATAGATAACCGAAGAGATAACCGAAGTGACACGTTTGCATATCTATTTCATTACAATAATATTTTTGTAAGCATAATTCCATGCTTTATGCAACGTAAGTTGTGAAGTCTCACTAGATTCCTAAGCTTAATCTGTTAAAATGTATAGAATTTTCCTCGAAGGAAAATTCCCTTTAGGGTCGTAGATGATCATGGGTGACAATTGACAATGGCAAATACATGCAAATTACACTTCATTGTATACGGGTCAAATATTAAAATGCGGTAATGATACTTAATTCAGCACAAGTCATAGATCATGTTATATCAAGTTCATAATGATTGATAATGACAATGTAGACCAGTAATTTAATGCTAAAACTAAACAATCGATTTGACCCTGCTTTGACGAAGTAAACAAATTATTTTTTACGGGACTACGTTAGAGGTGTCTATTAACTTCTATGACGTCTATGACGTCGACTACTGCTCTCGTTAACAATGCATTTACGTTTGTCTATGTTCATATTGCGACGTCATTAATCTATTGTCGTCTTCAAACACACACAAACACACTTAAAAACAAACACTTAAAAAGTTAAAGTTGTGGTGATCCACTTTTGCCTTGGAGTACAGCGGGAACACGCTGCGCCAGCTCGACTCGGGTGGTAGTTGGTACTACAATTCTGTGGCTTTACTGTCCTAATTCGTTAGGTAAATGAGATTGCCGGTGGCCCAGTACCCCTACAATGGTCCCGTCTTTTTTCCATTCATTTCCTTCGTATTTTGAGAGATCGATAAAATACGATCCAATTGAAGTGTAGATGTAAATGGGTGATGGTGATCACTTACCAACATCTGTTAGGCATTCTCTCGTTTTGAAATAAAACTATTTTTTACGGATTTTATCACGATTTGGTTTAATTTTTACATTTTTTAACTTGAGATTGCAGATTGCTTTACAGCTTTCGTGGTCACGGGGCAGTCTGAAGTATTAGTCGTCCGCTCAGTGACTGTTACAATTTAACTACCCTGAATTTGCAATTACAATAGTTAGTACAAATCTGTTTATTATATTGTAATTAATATGTTTGTATTATGTAATTGTTATGTAAATTTATTGTTGCCAAAACAAGCTTAGATAGGTGCTAAACTAACTAACTATGTCTAAGCCTTATCAATCGACTTCTTGGTTGTAGAAGAGTTAGTGGGCTGATAAAGTACATAACAGTATGCTTCAGTTATGGTACAATTGTATACGTTTTCTATGCCGCAATAATACTGATCAATTCGAGCCGTCACATCTATTCGGTAGCTTTAACGAACTATAGCAATTCTCAAACACTTGATTGTCTCAACATTATAGTAAATAAGGTATCAAAAATGGTCTCACCTGAATCATTTGTAGCAAAGGACTAGGTTCGTCTGAGATCAGGGCGAAATCAATAGTGCAGTACAATCCGCCGGGGTCCCGTAGACATTTCTCATAGGGGTCCATTCGGTATACCTTTGGCATGAGTTCATGTTGAGTTTCTGAAATGAAAGAGGCTTTTGTAAAATCCTTAATGCTTTAAATATTACAAATATTAGGACGGCTCTTGTGGATAGCTTAATGTATTAATGAAGCTTAGTTTTACGTCTTTTATTATTATATCGTAATAAAAAAATACTTTCGAAATAATAATAAAAAACGTTTTATAGCTGTGTACAAAAAACGGCGTGAGAAATTAATTCATCAACACATTTGGTCTTCTTTTTTCTTTTTAATTGTAATATTAAGCAGTTGTAACTGTATTAAGTATTATTATTTCTTATCAGTCAAGCTATTGGTACACTATTGACTGCTCTCTCTTTTATCCTTCTTTTATTTCCATCCCAAGGTAGTCGATAAGAGATTGCTTCAAGCGATACGACTGCCTTTTGTATTGCTATCTAATTTAATGTTTTTTGTTAAGCTTATGTAGTATAAGGGATATACAGGGTGAGTTTTTCAAGTGGGCGTGGATGGCCAAATCCGAAACTATGAGGAATAGCGAAAAATACTGAAAGGAGTCACGAGCCCGATTTTGATAAAAACTAAAACTGCATACTTGGATTTTTGATAAATCAATATGGCCTCCATTGCAAAAAATTCTCGTGAACTATGAAGCATGTGTAAAATGTAAAACGGTGTAAATGTCTCAACAATAAGTGTATTAGAGTTGCTAATTGAAATACTGCGCGTCTTTACTTTTGATCCATCACTCCAACAAAAATAAAGTTAAAATTCGTCGCACGTCAGAACGTACAATTATTGTTTCTGGTAATAAAAATATAAGACTCAGATGTTTTTTTAATTCTAATGAGGATGGATTCAATTTAAACTTAACAATAGGATTGTTCATGAAATTCACATTACAGTGAGAAAAAACTATAAAACGAGAAACAAAAATATAAAAGTTTGTTTGCGTTTACGCGATTGTTATAAATAGAAATGGAACTTATTTTGCGGATTTTATTTAATATATAAAATTAATATAAAAATCCGTGATAAGATCAATTTTATTTCGAGAAGCATTTAGACGTCATAAATAATTCACAAAAGACTTTATTGATCTTAATGTGGGGTCAGGACCATGTATGTGACCGTTGGATGTATTATTATTGTATCATTATTAATTACCTATGGGAATGAAAAGTCGCTCGGGTGTTTGTTTCTAGGCAGACAAGAGAAAAGACTGTACTGCATCAGTCGGCAAGTGCAGCGCCGAGCAGATAAAGTATGCAATGGCAACAGATGATTATATCATACTAGCCACCTGGCCCAGCTCTGCCTGGGTACATTTTTAAAAACGATTTGTAGTGGACCATAATATTATGAATCTATACCATACTCGCATCCACTTGAACACACACAAAAAACTATTAAAATCGGTTCAGTGGTTTAGAAATACTTTCCAGCTTCGCCTTGGTGCTTATATTTTTTTACTCCACTCCATACAAGATACATGTTATTTTTCGTACAAACTCTTGTAAACGTAAAATCGACGTAACTGTCCTACCGTCACGTCCCTCCATGATCTGTCTATTTCGTTACTTCTTGCTCCGTCCCTTCCTGTCTTTTCCGTCTTATCCCGTGCCTTTGCAATCCGTCCTATCCCATCGAATAAAATCTATTAGCCATCCCAGTCCTGCCTCGTCCCACTCTCTCTTTCTATTACTTCCTCTTCCCATACACCCAAATAGTGAGCTTTTGGTAAAAAATATTAATATTGTTGTTTATTCTATGTATATAGCATTTTCCCACGACTTCGTTTGTAGACGATGATGTAGACGTAAAAAGAAAACAATTATTTATCGACGATTATATTGTAATCTCTTCGTAAGTTTCATAAAAAAACTAACACTTCCCTTAAATCTCGTATTTTCATTTAACTATGAAAAACCTTTTATTTCTTTCACTGAGATATCTTATCCAGAAACAAAGCATACTTACTATACCTATATAATTTGGTAGCATTTCAACAAAAAATATATTAATAAAAAAGTTCAAGATAGCAGTCAAGTACCTATTCAATTTTGTCTCTGAAAACTGATATTTCAAACATAGGGTCCCTCAGATATAGATTTAGAGACTAATCGGATCAATAACAAAAAAGTTTAAAATGGTGGTCACACTTCTCAATTCTGACACTGTTTTATTTTTTGTTGCGATTCTCGAATGTAAACAACAAAGTATAACGTTTTCCCCATCTTACTGATTTCTACCAATTCTTCCCTACTCTAAACAGAGCCGACACTAAGAACTAAGAAATATAATTATGTCAGCTTGCTCAAAGTACATAAAGTAGGCTTGCAACGGAAAGTATGAGTCTCGCTGTTGTGTTTCAAACAATGAGGAATAATTATTGGAGTCCAGTAGGTAATTCGGACTATCTGTTTTTTTCGTCTTCATACCCATTGGTTCAACAATAAGGCACGCAGGTACGTTCTAATATTGTGGTTGTTTTAAAATCATATCAAATCCATCAAATCTGAATTAATAATGACCAGAAAAACTCACCATTCAAATGGTATATCACAGCTGAGCTGTATCCTACTGAACACAATACAATAAACGGAAGCACCTTCATAATACCACAAGCACTTGTGGGAGCAGTACTAAACGCAGACGCCAACTGAACTCAAATCTTCTTGTTTTTATTATTATACGTCAACTTGTAATCTCTATTATAATTGAGTTAAATCACAATTGAGAAAACTGCTATAAGGCTATGTTATCACATGCGGGAACTAAACGCGACGTGCAAATCAGCAACGTTAAAAACATATTATACTGTTTATTATAATTTTAAGTTCTCAGTGTCAAGGTATCTTTTACAAAGCCTTGTTTCACGTATCGAGATCTTTATTATTTATCCATTATATTCTGTACAGTGGTTAGTCAAACGCTACAACGACAACAAATAAAAATTACGACTTAGGCGGTGCTTCGCAAATTGCCACTCGATTAAAAAGATACATCGAGTAACTTTACCGTAGACGTTATCTTTGTTACTATAGTATTTACGACCGCTATCGTAACACATGGCCACCACTAATTTACAAAAATGGTGCCTACGAATTCATACGTTAATCTTATAAAAAAATTTTAAAGCCTAATTATTAAAGCAGGAACCAATCTTCCAACCAAAACTGCATTAAAAGCGTGGCAAAAATGTCTTTATTTTACTTACATTTTTGTATATTAAAACAACAATTTATATGACAAAATAGGCCTTTCTAAAATATTAAAAGCTTTTCTTTAACTTGCATTGTATGTTTGTTCGGGTGGAATCTTGCTACTCAATTGAATTGATGAAAACTAAAACTGCATACTTAGATTTTTGATAAATCAATATTCCCAGCGAGGAATCGAACCCGATGATTTTAGAAAAAAATAACACCTGCTGTATTTTTCCACCATTCGGTAATATTGCTAATAAGGATCAAGTTCTGGGAAGTAACGACATATGGCAAACTTAAGGAAATAGGTCATTTGAAGCAAAATACTATTTTTTCTTCTAAGTGATATTGGATTTTTCTATTTAATATTAGCCCGGAGTATTTATGCCTGATATAGCGATAGGCTCGCCCCCTATCACATCGTGTGACAAAAAATACAAGACGAAACGTGGGTGTCCTGGTTGCACCTCTGCCTACCCCTTCTAGGAAAAAGGCGTAAGTTTATGTATGTATGTATGTTAATACTGGATAAAATTGCCGATAATACCTGTTTAGCTGGCTCAGTACGTAATTAAGAAGCTAATCAAACAACATATTCTCTTTGAACTATTGCAACAGGCTGTCACTGAAAGAAAATACCATTACGCAAACGGGTTCTTTTCTATTCTTAGCTAATTTATATATATCCCGCCACAGAGGCTGATGAACTTTGTGTCACTGACAGTAAATAATTTAACGAATTTTTAATGTAACACAACTGGATAATAATTTATCAATAGTTGACCTGAGCTACATGGAACCGGACGAACTGTGCAGTCAGCTTGATATACGACGAACCAAACAGGAAAATGTTTGCATATTTATCTGTTATAATGTTTTCCACTACAATTTTAAAGGTATTTCGGTTCGATTTCCGCTCCACCTCTGCCAAACATAGAAATATGCGTGCCATAATATGACACATACATATAGACATAAATAAATCGATATATCGAGCGATAAGACCACCCTTTGTAGGTTTTGTTTTTTTCTTTTATACTTTGTAATTTTGTATATCACAGATGTACAATAAAGTTTTAAATAAATAAAAAATAAATATAGATTTAGCTGTTGAGTGAACGCAAACAGTGGTGCCACCAGGACTAGCCACACCTATATGGCGCTGTATCCGGTGTCATTCTCTCTCCCGCGTATGCTGTTCTCCGTTAATCATATATTGTAAACCAAAGTGTAATTAAATAGTTTATATAATACTAAATTGTAATTTATTTATCACAACAATAGCAATTTACCAAAACGTCGAATGTTATAATTTATCCGCAACATTTTTCACATCCCAGTCACGCTTCCCTCGCATTTTCCTTCATAAGAAAGTAAATTATCTAATTAAAGACAGTAACTTCATCATATAATGTGGTTATTTAATTGGTCCCGACTATGGGAGCAAGGGTTTCCCCAGACAAATCTAATTCCGCGGTGGTAACGCCAGTGTTAACTCCACGGAGCTTTGAAGAAATGCAGTTTCATTTCATTTTGTTGCTGCATCTGAGCGTTTAAATTTTATATGTCTTTTTACTAGTATAAAGTATAAGTACCCTCACCACAAAATTCAAGGTCCCGGGTAGCCTTATATAAATAATAAAATACTACGGGATAGGCGGAATTATCATTCGTGCTTCGTTATGCTTATTTCCTTACCAAAATATTATTCCCGTAACGAATATAGATCATAATATTTTTGAAAATAAAATAATTTTTAATAAATAAAATAAAAACCGACTTCAAAGTGCCACTACAAAGTAACAAATAATATATATTTCATCGTACTAGTACCCAATGATTAATGTTCTTATTGACTTGACTAGCTAACAAAATATCTTAAATACGTAATATTTTGAAGGCGGGCGGATTTTGTTGTGATGGTGTTCACAACAAATGCACGATTAAATACAAAAATAAATAAAATTACGATCACGCGAGTAAAAATAGCTTATTTCAAATATTGTATGGAAAGTCATAAAATAACACCTTCAATAATTTGACTTAATTCAGGCCCACCCAGAACTGTAACACCTACCACTATATTTATGGTCAATTAACCCCATATTATGCGCATGAATTAAGAGCAAGTTCAAGTAGTAATTACATCAAATAATGACGCGGGCAACAAGCCACAGACAATAACTTAAGCAACTGAAATCCAATTTGTAAATAGTTTGAATAAACAGCGGAACAAAGCGTGACAGCGCATGCAGTTAATGAAATAAAAACGTCTATCAAGAGTGACAAACGAGAGTTAATTATTTTGACTGGTGCAGGAGCGGAACCACAAATGAAGACAAATCGGCTGCGACGTCCCTCACCCGTGGGACTACCGTCTCTAACACTAATTCTCGAACTGTCTATAAGTGAGTTCCGTCCAATAGCATCGGTAGGTAATGAGTTTATTGATTCATTTGCTTTTGTCTTGCTTTTTGAACTAATTAACTTGCTTGGTTGTCGTAAACATCTCTTTGTTTGAATAATAGAGTCTAGTCTTGTGCCACTAGTGAATAGGCTGAAGTTCTGCGCTCACCAAAACGCCTGCTCTATGTTTGCGAGTATGTGCAAATCTTTATTAACGTTGAATAGTGTTATCATGAAAATATTATGCGGTGGGCCATAACAACCTGCCAGAGTGAATGAGAAGAGTAAAGATGATTTAATAAAACTGCGTATCGTTAAGACTAACAACAGAATGAAATTCATCCCAACTGATGGGCATTAAACTTAAGGATTACACACAATTAACTCACCGAATCAGAAATTGCTAGAATTACCTTAATTTTCTCAATATACGCAACAGTACTGTAAGGAAAATCCTAAAGGTCTAAATCCGATCAAGCCACGCCACATCAAGGTCAAGTGACTTCGTAGAAAAATATAATGATCTCGATTCCGTGGTTACAACGTTCAATAATGACACTCGATTGAAGCTAGTACCTTCTTTCTATTTTTAATTTTTTTTTTTGCCAATCTATTGTGCCTGGTTTATTTATTATGTATTCCCGAGGTTCTCGCTGGCTTTGACTGAAAATGGATTTATTTCTACACATATTGGAACGAAATTCCTTATCACGCGTTGCGAAAGAGGGCTAGAAGGAAAAAATTAAAACAAAAGTTGTAACGACACTTTTTGCTATAGTTGTAAGCCGTGCAGCATGCGCGTGTTTCTCTGTCTGTGTCTCTCTCTCTCTCTCTCTCTCTCTCTCATAGAAAGCAAGCAATGTTATGTTTAGCTAGATATTGAAAGTGTAGTTAGTTGGGAATCACTAGAAAGGTTTCTAACTGATTTTTTTTTTCACAAAAGCTTTGAAAAAAAAAAAGCTTTAGCCCATAAAGATATTAGGATGTCTAAGGACAAACAATGGAACACTTCCACCTACGGTTGACTCACGATTGGTGACAACCAATGAAAACAATATTTCGCGTTTCGGTGCAATCTGCATATTGCTCGTTCAGAGCAGATAAGCGCAATACTTGTCCAGAGACCTAATCCCTTTAGAATTGGCCCGTTGGTAATGGACCAGAAGCGGCTGCCTACATATTCACGGTGGTCGCAGATTCAAATTTGCACTAGGCCAGCGTAGTGAACTATATGGCCTAACCACTCTCAATCTTAGTCTCGATTGTAGAGTAGGCCCGTGCCCTGCAGTGGGACGTATATGGGCTGATACAATACAAAAAAAAAACAGGTAATATCCTCTTGACAGCCTCCATGGTGCAGTTGGTTAGACACCGCCTGTGAAACGAGAGTTCGCAGCTTCAATCCCCGCACCGAGACAAATGTTTGTGAGAACCACAAATATTTGTTTCGGGTCGGGGTGTTTGTGAGACCGAAAAGTCTCTCGTAGTTCCTGATACCCACGACACAAGATCGATCTTAGTGTGGGGTCAGGACTATGTATGTGACTGTTGGGTGTAATTATTATTATTTATTATATATTCACTTTGTCGTGCCAGTAAAAAATAATAGTCTCAAATACAATTTAACAGTCTAAGACTGGTTCTTTGGATTCGCAATTCCGTGTCGTGTGAAATTTGTGTTCGTATCAAAGCAATTGCAATCGAGGCTTCCAAATTACTGAATACATCTGGTGTAATACCCAAACGGATCTCGCAGAAGCGGATGGGTTAAGGCAGTTCTCAATGTGTGTGCCTATCTATACAGGCGGTTACACGTTCCGTCTCAACAGCTGGTATTAAAGCCACCGCGAACGATCAGTACAGGAAACAGACTCAATTTAAAGCAATTCCACGAATACTTATTACTTTGTAATTATCTTAATTGAATACGTAATGGCGTGTTAATACTTTGCAGTTTAGCTTGGCTGCACTATACATACTATAAGTAACATTGGAGTCACTTTATTGTGCACAATATATTATACAATTCATTAATGTTGCAAAATATTCGTATCCATCATTATGACTTTACGGATACACGGACAAATTTAAATGTCGCATATTGTAATTCCTTATGTCACCATACATGATCTGTTATAATCTGTTGCACTTAACTACGTGCTTATGGCGTGAGATATGTATTTTGGCCATACGTTAGCAGTTTTGCCGACCAAGTAAGGACCAATAGACAGTCAGGCAGATTCGTGCGATTGTTGTTGAATAAAGCCGTAGGTGTAAATTATTATTTTTTTCAATTATAATGATTAATGACCCACCCAACCGTGTTTTATTCCGATTATGCTGGACCGATACGGAAAGATTTTAGCAAGGTATCAAAGATAAATGCAAACAATAATTGTACCAATTAAGTCTGTATAATATTATGTTTATTTTCTCATAATTTTTTTTTTGTTTGTTGTAGTAACTATTATTGTGATTGGTCTAAAGCGTAGCTATTAATAAATATTCATAGTAACTGAAAAAAAAAATGAAGAAGCCGATTTTGACATTTATTATAATAACCCACGTGGCAAAAATAAATAAAACATATTTCATTACCCACAGCAAAGCTTGGAAAATACCGTCAATAATACATGAATTCAATACAACATAGTAACAAAAGCGATTGTCATCCAACCAGACGCTTCACATTAAGAACTAATCAATAGAACATAGGAAAAACAAGTAGCAATTGAAAAACTAGTGCGTCGTGTCCCTGGGGTGTGAAACTGCGAGACCGTAGACAAAAACTTATGACATTCATGTGACATTATGTCGTTGGAGCGGGCCGGGGCAGCTGGACGGTAAAAGGAAATTCCCACACGCATTTACTACGAGACGTTGCTAAACATAATACGGACCAGGCGCTGTGACGAGCGCCGCGGTGTGGCGAATGTGTTGGGGGATTAATTACGTACTGACTAGAGAAATGGACGTCCACACACTTAATAGACACTTGACTGACGTTGCACGAAGCTGCTGAGATCATTACAGGAAACGAATTAAATTATTCTCCCACAGTGTCTACTTCTTGCCGATCTAGATTCATTTAGTCTGCTATCTTCACTTACCACCAATAAGACGCATTCCGTTCTTAGCTCAAGTGGCTCCCTATTCGCCTCCGCCGGAATACTCACACCCTTGTCTTCTCCACCTATAACGTATAATATAATCCTAGTTCTTTCCATTATCAGTAGTAACGATATTGAAGACTCCTTGGCATGGCAGTGGTTTTTTTGACAGATCTTTTTCTCAAAAAAGCTTACAGAGTAGATTATCTAAGGTGGAAAATGAGACGACTAATGATGAACAAGCTGATCGTTAATTATAACAAAGGTCGCCACCAATATCCGCTGCCGCGTGACCACAGTATCACCACCGCAACATGGACGCCGACAACATGAATACTTATTCGTTTCTATTCTACATAGGAAATCGACTTCTGTGACCTCCCTTAAGGGAATATTTTCGTCGGAAAATCGTGGAAAATGTACGAATATCAACTGATTCCAACGCATAAACAGCTGTTATGTACCCCGTTACACTGGATTACCGAACTCGAGGAATTTTCGCAGAGGAATAGCTATTCTTACTTATTTTCTCTGGCAAGTCTACGAGTAAAAACGCTTCGACGCTTTTGATATAAATGTTTCCGCTATATTGGCATGATTGAGTGCTTGCTTTTGTTTTCTTCCTTAATAATACAGATGTCTAAATTGATATCTATCACCATTCCAATGTTGAGTCTTTTGTAAATGCGAGAGAAATAAAAGGTCAGAGTATAAAAGAAAGAAACGAAAAAAAATGACGTAGTCGAGGGAGTTTTTTGCTTGACATTTCTTTCGTTGGCATTACCTTGGTTTTGACAAGCCTCCTCGCTAAAGAACACCGTTTCCTGCCCAGGGTGTTACGCGAGGCTATTTAATTTAAAAAAACATCCAAATTTCAATAAAGAAGATGGCTTGAAGCTTGCACAAGCATTGGATCCAATTCTACATTTAATTAGATTGGAATCCAAAAGTCCAACTGCCAGACCTCATGACACAGTGAGCTCCTTCTACGTAAATCCGATCGCGAAAACCAATTAACTTTTTTATTTAATAGTTGTAACTTAAGGGTAGTTAAATTTTAATACCTCAGTCCCCCTCGTGACCACGAAAACTGTAAAGCAATCGAAACGTCGGGAAGTTAAAAAAGTAAAAATAAACTAATCCGCGATAAAATCCGTAAAATTAGTTTCATTTCAATTAATATATTATCCTTCATTGCAAGGTCTTAACTAAATAAAAAAAAAACAACTCATATACGCGAACAAATAAACCGATCTTATCGCGATCTCCTTCAAACCACCTTTAGATAGAATATTCATCAAACACAAGATTAAAGTAGACAAATATGCAACAATCCACATTCATTATACGTGGGAATTGTGTTGCCATTATCAAAACAACTGCAAGACATCATCCTTCCACGTTGAAAAACCTCGCAGACAAAATTTAGTATTCAAATACAGTGCTTTCAACGGAGCATAACATCCCAGGATGTTTGGTTTACAGTGTGCCAACAATTCACCCGGCAAACAGTTGAAATGCGGATGGCGCGCCATTTTTAATTCACGCCGGGGGGGGGATAAGAGCGGCTTTATCACAGAGCGTCCTTAGCTTAAGAACGGGACGGACGTGTGGTTTACTCGCAATTGTTTCGTTAAAAGGATTCCTAAAGAGGACTTAAATAGAACATGGTTAATGTCATGTTATTCTGTTTAGCGCAGAGTGCTTATAGTTTTCAGAGCGGATGGCTGAGGGTTCACGAGAGAATATGTCAGGGATCTTGATCAGGAAGATTGATTTAGAGAGCCTATATTCGTTAGATAATGTTATTCTTCTATGTTTCGTCATATTACATGATAATGGACAAAATATTATGCTGATAGTAAAAATTGGATACAATTATTTTATAACTTGCCTGATATAGACCGATTAGGAAATGTTCAAATGTTTCCGGAAATGTTAAAGCTTAATTATATGACATAACATTGTGTTATTGTATAGAACTAATACCATAGCAGGTAGCATAGTAATAGAGTTTTTGCTTGCAGTGGAATCTAATAACATACTAATCAGAGATTTTAATGATATCAGTCTACATTACGCGGATATTAAACACGTTTATTAAGATCTTGAAATAATTCTTCAAATTCAATTACAAAAACTTGGTATCCAAGTACTAGTTAAATTAGCTAAAACTCGTTCCCATCGTCTTCATAACTCGTGTCTCTAAACAAACTCTGTATTTGAAGATCACTTAAACTCCAATATTAAATTAAACGACACTCAGTTGATGTTTTTCTTGTCTGGGAAGTTGTCGAAGCTGGAAGGTCCCAACTCGCGCACTCCAAATACTCGATGTGTACACAGCGAGCGGAATTCACTGCGCCAAGTCAGTTTACTTAAGTGTAAGCTCCAAAGGACGCATATTTACTGCGAGAATATAGAACTGTTGTATGTAGTGGCGATATGTTGTGCCAATACGTTTGACAAAAGTCTTCTAGTTTACATAATAATTAAGAATTCTCACTTGACAGAATTGGTGATCTATTGTAGGTTGTAGGAAGTCAGTGTATGTATGTCTCTTAGTACAGGTCGATGTGGATCTCCACAGGATTCCCTCGGTTTAATAGTGGCTCAAAATGATGATAATGATGATACAAGTAACTACGTAAAGTTAACATCTGGTTTGCGCTCTACGATTTTAGAATTTAAGGTTAATATCAAGACACTGGCCCATATTATGTTTCAAATTAAACAATCGCTACATTTTTCAAAAAGAATCTTCGATAAGTATGCCCTACAGTGTGTGCCTATAATTAAATGTACATCAAGTAATGTGATCAATGCCTTAGCTCCGGTGTGCAGCATCCCCGAGACACAATCGCGTCATATAGATGTTAAAACGTCACGTGCAAGCGTCGACGTGGCTCGCATCATGAATGCGCTCCCTAAATGTAGACGGATCGCTAAATAATTACTTGATGCAGGTGTAATTTTACTACAATTTAGTGAGAGAGTAGGAAACGAAGCTTTGCTAACTTGTAGTTTAACATGAAACATATCTTTAGAAATTAAGGATAACATCGCGAGATAACTTGCATCCCATAGAGATTTAGAAATGTCTATCCATAATATGTAAACACTTGTAAGCGACATTACTATATGATCAGGGTAGTGGTATAGAAATTGTAGAGATATTCATTATTTGTAATCGAGGCCATATTCCTTCAATCAGTCTGATACACACTCGTAGCTACAACTTTGAACCGACTCCAGTATTTGCCAAAATCTGAAATTGATAGACTTGAAACAAAAATTGGTAGATTACAGGGGGAGGCACTAACATTTGTCTCCCTAGTTTTCAACCCGCGGTTTCTCGTTAAACAGCCAAGCTAAACAAACTAAATAAAATATTCGCCAGCAAAAAATAAGCATCATTCGCGAGTGTAACGTAGGAAAAGGTAGCCGACACGCCGCTCAGGGGACCAAGAGCACGTGCTACATGCCGTGCTAGACCACGCTTTATACCCACAGAACCGATGAGTTACATCGATAAAAGATATTAATATAAATTCCCGTTTGTATAAGCACAGAGGTAAGCAGAAGTACTATTGGTGTCAGTCATATCTCATCAAGCAATTTTCTGTCCAAATATTGGTAGACTTAAAAAGGAGCCTAATGCTATAATTTACACAAATGCAAGCCACGGGCGAATCGTAAGAGATTTTACCAACGGAAAAGCCCACACAAAGTGGTTTAAAGACATGAAAGATTCCCTAAAAGCCTTAAAAATATTATTTTTTTTAATCTCATGGAAATCCGATCGGCATACCTACAAAATCAAACCCAGGACCTAAAAAAATATTCCACAAACACTAAACCAATTAAACGACGGAGAGTAAAATGCCTATAATAATGTCGCCATAATATGAGGCGTTTCATACAAATATTTGTTTTTTTCTTTCTGTTTTCGTTGCTTACGTGTCGTCTGTGGTAAATAGGATGTGAAATTAGATTATTGAAGCTCGGATCGTTGGTTCATTTCATGCATCACATGACACTAGTCTAGCTTGCCTTTGTCTTTGTTTTTTACTGTCCTTTTAATGACAACAATAGATGAATGTTATAGGGCTGTACCAAGTAGCAAAAAAATATAATATGTTGGTTAAATTAATGAGGCAGGTCTCTTACATACACTTGAAGCTTAATTAATATGTATACCATATATGGAATGGAATCCAAGGTTCAACGAAATTTTACGTGATTCTCGTAATTACTTAAAAATGCATATTATTTTAATTATAATTATAGCAATTAATTTTAACATTTGAAACAATAACATTTCTGTAGAACTGCTTTAAAATTATTTTAGAAATTTTCATATACACAGTAGGTACTTAATTTAAAACGATGTTCATTAATGAAGTAAAAGCCAGATTATTTGCATTTTAATGTAGACCTCTTTGAGAGTTTTTCACATTAACTTCAAATGAAAACCAACACGCACTGAAGCTAGTAGAGTTCATTCAATACGAAGCTAGTAGAGTGTAGACTGACTCATGTCAATTGAAAAGAAAGCCTTACTGTAGCATTAGAATGTATACATTTAAACAGATAAAGATAAATAATTGCCTATAAATAAACCAATCCAGCACTAGGGCAGCGAGGTGGACTATATGGCTTAACCCCTCTCAATCATACTGTCGACTGTTGAAGAGTGCCGAACCCTGCAGAGAGACGTATATGGGCTGATACAGATACAGATTAAAAATAAAATAAAGCTAAATACCAAAAAACCGTACCATCAATTGGTTTATGGCAGCGCGTCAGGCGGTGATGCGATGCGTTGAATTCAGAGCGTTTCCCGAGCGGCGCAGAACAGCGCAGCGCCACCAAGCTCAACGCAATTTAATTAAAATTACAAACGACTGTCTCCGGCGCTACACTTAATTGGAGCTTCCTTGTTTTGTTTCCATGTCTCAAATGTAGTTTTTAAACCCTACAAAGTAGGACGTGTGTTGCACATTCCGCGAATAATTATAAAGGAAATGTAAAAATATTGCGGTATTGTGTGTTTTGAAAGTAGAAACGCAAGAGGAATTTAATTTTAATCCATTATATGTGTAGCTTAGCTGTTGGTGGTGGCTAGAAACGCCTTTAAGCGTCGTCTCAAGACGTGATTCGATTAATCCAGTACAATTAAGTGGAACATATTTTGGCAAACGATTTAGGGCTGGACAATATGCTTAACAATAGATTGATTTTATATTGCCATACATAAAATGAGTGACGGTCAAGATTGGCTATAAAATATAACCAATAAATTTCAAGTAAAATTAGATTCAAAATCATGAATAATATAAAATAAAGTAGAAGTGTGTGCACAACTGTGAGGCATTATACATATAGATAATAGTGTTCCAAATCGATAATGACGACTGTTTCTTTTCCGTTTTAATTCACGTTATGCTTGTTGATGCAACAGCAACATTATTCCATATACAAGTAATCTTTTACAAGTCCCCTTTCTAACTCAACGTTCCCAGGAAAAATATGCTTATTCAGTAAATAATATCAGCTGTATATCATCTGATCTTATAAATTCAATAAACATAACATCATCATTATCCTCGTCACTGCAAGTTCATTGCTGAACAATAACTAAATTTCTCCAAAACACACTACGCTAGAAAGTAATTTATACTAAGCAAGCCCCTACGGTCCATTTATTTCAATTTAAAATGTAACAGCACACGAGACGGCCATCCACTCATTCGTAGTGATTGCTCGCTAATTTCCGTTCGCAGATTAATATTAATTGATTTCGAGTTGCCTATTATTTGCCTCAATGTATTGGGCTTAAGGGTATGTACAGATTATCTTTGACATTACGTGATATGAAACACTTCCAACAGGTCTATGTGGAGAATTTCCTGTGGCCGAAGAGAGAGTGAGGGAGTAAGAGAGAGAGATATGAAATCAACAGACGATAAAAAGATACCTAGGGTACAAGATAATGTTTCTGATTGGAATAAAATAAAATATTACAGGCTTTGTTTATATTGGCACAGCAAAGTGACTCCAATACGCTTGATGGCAATTGTAGTGCAATTCAAATAGAGTAACCACAGGTGAGAGGCGCCTCACTCGCAGATCGACACAATGATACCAACATGGTCACAACTGGATAATATGTACACACGTTGAAAACGAAGGCCTGTCGCGCTGATGTATTGAGTTCAGAAAAGTATTGGTTCGAATCGCTTATGTATCACTTCCAAACCAAGACATAAGTCAGTTATATTTTTCTTTAGAAGCCTTTGTTTAGCTATAGTGATATTAGACTATTACAAACTAAAGACTCTTAATATTTTGTAAATAAATTCTTTCACGCTTTCTAGTACAATCGATTCCCGAAGCAGTGTTTAAAATGTAAAGTTTTATCAAAACCTCCATTCGAACAACAAGACGTAGTGCTACTCACGGGCCGGCGGCTAACAGATGACGTCGATTTGTCAAGCCTGTCTCCCGGGGACCAACCTGGACTACTACAACTAAGTGGTTTAAAAGAAAGAAATCCATTACTGCTTGGGGTCAACGAAACTATTGGAGAAAATATTTTAAGGTCTCAAGACTGGGATTGATGTTATTTCTTTCATGTATATTTTTATACTTTGTGATTTGAAATACATTTCTTTAAATCTAACCGAACTATATATAATGTTATATAAGAAGCAGTTTAATTGATTTTTAATTTATAAACAGTGTCTCTAAACTATATTTTGTTTTGTTTTGTGTGTGCATTTTCAAATACAATTTTCACATGTAGAAGATTGAGACTCAGACTAAAGATTCATCATCATCCTCATCATTAGCCACGAAAATATGACAGCTAATCACAGGCCTGAGACAAAGAAATAAATACAATATTCTTTATTGTAAACCAATACATAGAAGTTAATTACAGAAAAAAAGAAAATACAAAAATGGTATTACAAGTTGCGGTCTTATCGCTTGGAGCGATCTCTTCCAGACAACCTTGTATGGATAGTATCAGAAGTTGGTGGCGGTACACAACAAAGAAACTAGTGCCAAGTTTGACACCTGTAACTTCAATGGTTTAGAACTTTCCATACAAACTTTCATTCCTTATTTCCACCCCTTCAAGCCTTTAATTCACAAAAAAAGTAGCCTATGTCCTTCCTCGAGTTCTAATCTATCACTTTATTAAATTTCATTAAAATCGTTTTGTTTTGTGGTTTATTTTTATTAAATTTTCAATCATTTTATTAAATTTCATTTAAATCGGTTGTGGTTTAGACGTGAAAAAGTAGCAGACAGACAAACAGAGAGACTTACTTTCTCATTTATAATATTAGTAAGGATTAGTACCTTGAGCAGTTTATATTGTTTATTAAATTTTTACGCTGCTACGTTCATACGTTGTCTTTTTTAAATTGTTGTAGCATAAATCCGAGCATTTTGAAGCAATGTTTTTGTTGTAATATATTTAAAGCTATCGTATAACAGCATTGTGTTAAATGTATTTATTTATAGTTTCTGTATATCAGTGATATAAAGACAAAAGTACAAATGGAATTCTTATCGTACCTACAAGGCAATATGTATCATAATATGAAACTGTCGTTTTCATGTTTGATTGCCGGTTTACTAAGAAGAAATGATAAACTGTGAGACTTCCAATACCTCATACTCAAAACCATGGAAGCGAGAAAACAAGCTCAAAACACTCTCCTTTTGGGTGGTTTCGCACTTAGCTGAGGTGCGGTAACATTGCCGTGCAAGGTTTTATAAATGTGTTACAATAAAAAAAATAAGCTTGAACAATACACATGCGCCGAGCAATTCGTCCACCCTGATTCTATTTGTCCAAGGGTCACATTTTAAACTGTTTTTGTATCGTCCACCCTTAATTACCCTTCTTTAACCTTATATTTGTTCACAAGCCACCCCGTTGAAAAGGGTTGCATAATTAATCACTCGCCCACACAATTTTTAGGCGAATGTGTCTTCATTTTTTTCCTCTTGGGTTTTACTTTGAAGTGCACTTATTGTTTGGAAAACTGAGAGAGCATTTTGTAGATCTATCTGTTTTTGACCCCAAAAAGTTGTACCTATGTATGCCAATTTTCTCAATCGCTTACAACAAAAAAGAACTTTAAAATATTTAAATTACTTAATTTCATAATACTTATTAGCACGTCAGAAACTTTTGGAGCGCTGCATATTACTAGGAACAAAAAGAAAAACAAAAAATAATTTAAATAAAAAAATAAAAACCGACTTCAAAGTGCTACTACAAAGTAACATATAATATATATTTCATCGTGCTAGTACACAATGATTAATGTTCTTATTGACTTGACTAGCTAACAAATCTTAAATACGTAATATTTTGAAGGCGGGTCGCTAAGTGCCGAACATGTACGCCTTACGCTTAACATTATTTGTGTAAGAAATTCTAGCGAAAAACACGCAAGATTTACACGGAATATTAATTTGTCTTAATATATCAGGCCGTAATCGTCCACTGTTGAGCATGGGACACAACATACCCTTTCTTGTACTTAAAGGCCTTTATGTCATGCAGGTTTCCTGACTATGATTTACATATATCACTGTTAAAGAGTTTGGTAATTGAATATCATCAAAACACATGTGACTCCGATAATTCCGGAGGTGTATACCCTGGAATTATAACCAAGACGGTGGTCAACCGTCTCGTGGATCAGATCTAGATAATTATCAACAGGCTACCACACACATGTAAGACACAGAAATTCTATCAAAAATTCAATAAATTACACGTAGGATTAGCACATTATATTCATTTGAAATTTACTTATGTGCCTTTCTGAGCCAACATTGCAGGATCTACATGTAATATCAAATGGTGTAAGATTTTCTTCATTTATACGTGTTTGATATTTAGCGACCCGCCTTCAAAATATTACGTATTTAAGATTTGTTAGCTAGTCAAGTCAATAAGAACATTAATCATTGTGTACTAGCTTCTCCCCCTCTATGTAGTAATACATTTATACTGAACCAGGTGCAAAAAGAATTATTGCTGTACCGTTCAATTTTGAGGAGTTCTGGTCTTCAGGACCGAAGATATTCATCAGGTCTTCACCAATTTTTTATGGTACCAACCTAGTATATCATGCTTTCTGACAAAAAAGAAATTTTTAAAATCGGTTCCCAAATACCAGCGTAATCGAGTAACAAACATAAAAAAAAAAAAAAAAACAGTCGAATTGATTACCTCCTCTTTTGAAGTCGGTCAAAAATTAGAGATGCTGTAATAAACATCATTACCGAAACCTGGATTTTAACCAGGGCCCGTATGATCGCATTGACCTTATGCTATTGTCATTGAGGTTTTTGACTGTATCACTGACATGCAAATTACCAGTTTGGTTTAGAACCAATGATATTTGGGAGCGTCAACACTCATTTCTGGAACCTCCATATCCGAATAATACTTAAGACCTCTAACTCTTATAATATGGTTTACGTTTGTGACTTGACTATTAGCAGTCAATTTTACAACATCGATTAATGTGTTTTAATCATTTTCAGTGATTTTATTTATAGTAGTCAAATAAGGGATAAAGGTAGTTGAAGTTGGTAGTGATGAATCAAAAGCGTTTTTAAGGATTTTTGAAGGATCAGGCAGGCAATATAATGGCACGTTGTTTTTTCTTTAATTAAATGTTCTCAACCCCTATGTAGGGCGCAACATAATTCCTATTTATGTTATAGAATAATGTACCTTATTTTTGTATACATACATATACCCTTGCGGCGGGTTTAGAGACCGCCCGCAGATAGGAGTAGGTAGTTTAAATAATAACTCAGGGTAATTACGTGGTTCAGGCTTTAATAATTCGCATCACCGTCTTACACTCGGTACTGTTGCTGGTGGTACGCAACAAGAGTCACTGGCCTTCTGTGGACACTGATCCTGGTCCTCTGCACGTGGCGGTTCTCGACGACAGCTCGCCGGCAAAGTTGGCTGCTACGTGGCCGGTATTGGTGAGCAGGTCAGCGGCTCGGTGCAGGTGCGGTCGCAGCACGGGCAGGAAGCGGTGCGGAGTGAAGTCAGAGCACGGCGCGCTCCGTGCCGTAAGCAGGAAGAGAGAAGCAGATGAACATGAAGGTGAAGATGATGAAGCAGGTGAAGTTGATAAAGATGAAGCAGATGAAGCAGGTGAACCTGAAATCAGCGTCCAAGAAATCGGAATGCAAACTACGCTTACATTCCGTGCCAGCGACTCGTGGTAGTTCACAAGCCGGCGGCATAATAAGCTGTGAAGCAAGCGGTTAAGCGGTTAGCACTTTTAACACTCACCCCAGCGGGTACACCAACACGCGTGGTAGCACGCAGTTTATTAAAAGGAAAGAGGACGCGAGCGAGGTTACACGCGTATTTATGCGTGCGATGACAGTTCGCACGTTTTAGCTGTCAGAATTGAATCGACCAATCAGCGCAATGGAGGCGTTGATTGGCATAAACAATATGATTACTGGGCCATAGACGGCAACTATTCCGGGTGACATTCTACAACGTCACACCCTTGCATCGCATCTCCCGCCGACGGATACAAGTACTCTATTTAGGTTACTATGCGTATACATTGTAATTATTCTGTCATACCAGTATTAAAACATCTATACATATAATAAAAATGTAAATGGTCGATGTCTGTACATTGAAGATATTTAAGAAATTTTGACGCGCGGGGTCTTTATAACAGCAACAGAAGCCAAAACATTTTTTTTAGAATTTTTGTCTGTCTGTCTGTCTGTCTGTCTGTATGTTTGCTTGCGCATCACGCAAAAACTACTGCACCAAATGAGATGCGGTTTTCACATTTGTATTGCTGTAGGTTCAACTTAAAAACTGGTATATGTTGCATTTACATACAGGGTGTTTCTTTTTGTTTGCTTGCACATTACTCAAAAACTACCGCACGAAATGAGATGCAATTTTCACATTTATATAGGTGCAAGTCCAACTTAAAAACTGGTATATGTCTTATTGACATACAGGATATTTTTTGTATTATGGAAGATAAATGAGAAAAACTAATATGCGGGTCTTTATTAACGTAATAGAACCCAAAACAATGATTTGTAGAATTGTCTGTTTTTCTGTTTGCCTGTTTGTCTCTTTGTCGGTTTGTCTGTTTGTCTGTGCGGTTGTGCGCGATGTACTCAAAAACTGACACCTGACCGACCTGACCAACCGACAGCTGACACCCTGGATTAACACTTAGCCTACTTTTTATCCCGAAAAATTAAGTGTTCCCGTGGGATGAGGAAGGAATTCCGATATATTTGTTACTTTTTATACTCAAATCGATGGGATGGGACAGGATTACATGCCTTGAGTGAGAATGAGACGGGACGGGTGGGATATAATGGGACGGGACGGGACGGGATGAGAAATACCAAATAAAGTTAATCACGCTGACGAAGTTTGCGGGCAGAAGCTAGTATTAAATAAATACAAAAATGACTAATATCTAATTTATTAATTTACATTCATAATATAATATCAACTTAATCCATTTTTGCTTCCGCCTTTTCATTATCGGTGCTAGATTTCTGAATATCCTTAAATGTGACCTTCACGAGATAACCGAAAGGCGCTTCCACCAGCAACCAAAATGCAAAAGCGGCCACATGCGATATCACTACAATTCCGCTTGCGGTGATTACCTGAAACAGACATTTGATTAGTCATTAGTATCCGTGTGTAGGTTGCGAAAGCATGTACGACTGTACGTGTGTGGCATGTGCTGTGGGTCGTTGAGGTCTTAGGTTCAAACCCTTCAGGTCAAACTTGTGCCCATCATGGCGATGGGCTCGTTCATATCATATCTTAGGTAGAAATACATACATACGTAAACTCACGCCTTTTACTATAATAGGTAGGTAGGGGTGCTACCAGAAAACCTACGTTTCGCCTTGTGTGTAGTTAGAAATAATAATAACGTATCGCTTGGCAATGAACAAGCTTCGCCCAGCACAACCCCCGCTGTCACAGAGTCTCCGAACGGAACTATTAGAGGAAGTGGTCACGACTTTGTTTCCAGTCACAGTGGATACTACTCCTCCACCGATGGTGCCAGACGAGCCGGCGCCATTGTCGAGTTCAGCAAGGGAAATTCCAGAGATTTCACTCTCAGAACTGAGGGTGGCAGTGTTTCGGCTGCAGAGCAAAAATAAGGCTCCGGGGCTCGATGGTATACCTGGCAAGGTCTGGGTTTTGGCCTTGGAGTACCTGGGTCCGAGACTCTGCGGCCTTTTCTCCGCCTGTCTGGAGCAGGGCGTCTTTCCGTCCCGCTGGAAAATCGGGAAGCTCGTCCTGCTCAAGAAGCAGGGACGACCCGCGGAATCGCCTTCCGCGTATCGGCCAATTGTGTTGCTCAACGAGGTCTGCAAACTTTTCGAACGGATTATTCATGCACGCCTCGTTGGGCATCTTGAGACAGTCGGCCCGAATCTGTCCGATTACCAGTTTGGCTTCCGGAGGCATCGTTCTACGATCCACGCAATTCTGTGGGTTAAGACATTGGCGGAGGAAGCAGTGGCTCGGGGCGAAGTTGTCTTGGCGGTGTCTCTAGACATTGCCAATGCATTTAACACCCTGCCTTGGGACTGCATACATGAAGCACTGCGGTACCACGCGGTGCCACTCTATCTGAGACGTCTGGTTCATTCGTACCTATCTAATAGGGACGTGATGTATCCGGGCGCTGATGGGTGGCACCGAAGAGCTATGTCTTGCGGCGTTCCACAGGGCTCAGTTTTGGGCCCACTACTGTGGAACATCGGGTATGCTCCGTGGTGCCAACCTCTGGGGCGTCAGCGTCACCTGCTACGCTGACGACACTTTGGTAACAACATCTGCCAGGACTTTCCATGAGGCCGTGACTTTAGCGGCGGCTGGTACTGGCCATATAGTCGGCCGCATTCAGCGTCTTGGCTTAAAGGTGGCCTCGAAGAGGGCCACCGGCCGGTGCCTATATCGTTGTGAATGGGGTGCAGATTCCCATCGGCTCCACCATGAAATACTTGGGCTTAGTTCTCGATGGCCGGTGGGCGTTTCGCGCTCACTTCAAAACGTTAGCAACAAAGCTGTCCCGAGCAGCGGGTGCACTTAGTACCTTGCTGCCCAACTTGGAAGGTCCTGGCATCCCTTGCCGAAGGCTATATGCCGGTGTCGTGCGGTCTATGGCTCTATACGGTAGTCCCGTATGGGCTGAGTCCCTGGGTAACCGATGCATCGCTCTTCTGCGTAAGCCACAGAGAGTAGTAGCGCAGCGAGCAATCAGGGGCTACCGCACGATTTCTTTCGAGGCGGCTTGTGTATTGGCTGGATTCCTGCCCTGGGATCTGGACGCCAAAGTCCTGTCGGCTATGTCTTACTGGCGAGAGGAGGCGTTCAGACTCGGACAAAGACCGGTTTCCAGAGAGGTAGAGGTAATGCGAACCTCCCTCCTCAGAGCCGCCGTGGAGAAGTGGCGTCTCAGGTTGGACAACCCGACAGCGGGTCTGAGGACTGTCACGGCAGTGCGCCCTGTCTTTGACCAATGGCTAGACAGGCGCCACGGCGTGGCGACGTTCCGACTGACTCAGGTGCTCACAGGACATGGTAGTTTTGCCGAGTACCTGTGTCGAATAGTTGGCGTGGAAAGATTGGCCGTGTGTCACCACTGTGACAACTGTCCAGAAGACACGGCCCAGCACACGCTGGAGGTTTGTCCATCCTGGGACAGCGAACGCAGCGCTCTCATAGAGGTAATTGGGACCGACCTCTCTCTGCCGGCTGTGGTTTCGGCCATGGTAGGCAGTCTAAGGTGTTGGCGTGCGGTGACTAAGTTCTGCGAGAAAGTAATCTCGCAGAAGGAAAGTGCCGAGAGGGATCGAGAGCGGTCAGATCCTTCCCGCCGCCAAAGAAGGCGTAGGAGGCGCCGACGTGACGAATGATCGGTGACTCTCGCCCTGTGGTATGGGGGCGTTACGAGAATCCCGCCACGGTATCCCCTGCCTGTCGTAAGAGGCGACTAATGGGGCAACTGGAGGTCGCGGGCGCGCAGTTGGGGACTGGAGTGCCCATTTCACAAAATACGACCCCTGAGATGTTCGGCAGCAGAAGTGGAAGCAACTGCATGCTGCCGTGGACGCCTAGGGCGTCATTGGGTTTGAGCTGCAAATTAAGCAGCAGTGTGCAGGAACGGTCCCGGTAGAAGCTGGGGTGCTCTAGCTTCGGGTTCCCGGGGCCGTTTCAATTGCGCCGAAGAGGGCAACGCGGGGTTTTGGTTGGTATGCCGTCGACTGGTGAACCCAACATAATCGCCCAACTCTCCCCAAGGTGGGGCGGTAGCGGTAACCCGGTTACCCCGCGAAAACAAAAAAAAAAAAGAAATAATAATAACGGCAATATGTGTGTGCCGATGGTGCTGACCTAGGAACTGGGCTTAAGACCTCACTGTTCACAGTGAAGCGACGATACAATGAAGATAGTTCAATAAAAGTTTTATATTAATTTTTAACACCTATTTTACTAAGGACAAAACAACTTACCATACCAATGAATGTTGGAGAATTTAGAGTGGTTTGTATGCCCATGGTATATCTGATGATTGCCAGGTGGACGAGGTACGTAGCGTACGTAATTCTACTGGGGACTGTCCATCCGTCCCACTCCAGTATACTTCTGTACAAACCTAGAATTAAATACATCATAAAAGACAAATAAACAATTACAACCAGCAGTCACACACTATTGACCTCACAATACGATACCATATCATGTTTTGTGGTTATCAGAAACACATTTATCTCAGAACAATCAACCATTTGTGCGGATATCGAACTCATGGCCAACCGTTTCACAATCGGCGTATAAATCGAAGGTTTATATGTAAAGAAATTGGAACGAATTTAACCACCAAAAGCTTTTCAAAAGTAGAATTATTAAAGAAGTTTTTTTTTTCGGAATAGGAGGCAAACGAGCAGACGAGCCATCTGATAGTAAGTGGTCACCGCCGCCCGTGGATCAAACTTTGTAGAAAGGATCTAGACGCAGACCTTATAATTGCTGCAGAAAAACTTGTGGAAATGTAGTATGTTAAATATGGGATTTGCTGTGACGATGATATTGACGATGTTCACATGACATTTTTATTTACAATGTCAGTTTTCTTCAAACTGAGTAAACACTAACCCTGGATTATTTTATACGGTTGTGACAATTCAGGCTAAAGCAAATACTTATCATCAATATTTTGTAAGTCAGAAAAAGATGAGTAATACTTACTTTCATACTTAAAAGTAATTCCCAATACAAGCACACTCAATATTATAACAAACACAGGTTTCATGAATACTGCATACATAATTCTGAAGAGCAGGGACTGTCTTGGTCGATCATCGTAGAAGATGGCGCTTGAGTACACAAGGATCAAAAGTAAAGGAAAGGTACTCCAATACAAGAATCGGTATTTCTGTAAGCAAAGAAGGAACTAAACTGTTATATGCATCTGAGAGCACGGCAGTGCTCCCGCCAAGT
The DNA here is from genome assembly GCA_905220455.2 of Deilephila porcellus. Classification (NCBI taxonomy): domain Eukaryota; kingdom Metazoa; phylum Arthropoda; class Insecta; order Lepidoptera; family Sphingidae; genus Deilephila; species Deilephila porcellus. The sequence goes on from LR999988.1 coordinate 12,892,541, forward strand.
CGAGCAAATAAGCATCACGGTCGTACAATTCTTCTCTTGAAGCAGTTTAGATCATTTTCGACCCCCTATAACTTCGTTATGCATAAAACTATAAGCCTGAATTTTCAGTAACCAATCAAGCATTGTATAAACATAGTATAATTGAAATTTAATTCAATTGAAACCAGTAGTTTAAGAATTATAACTAGTCAAAGTTTCTTAATTTTGTCACTCACTGACTGATAGACCGTCAAAACGCGCAGGCACTTTTAGCAGACATAGGAGCTTCAAATTTAAAATACAATTAGTGTTTAGTATATAAAGCAAGGAAAAACTAAAATATTTTGCAATTTCGGTCCAGTTCCCTAGATACACCAACTTTATAAATAACTTGTAATCCCGATAAATATAGGTATAAGATTACAAAAATTACATTTGCAGTGAATGAATCAGTGTTTGAATAATAGGTGTAAAAGCTCATAAGACAGGGAGTGAGCTTTAAGAAAATCCGTTGTTGGTATTTAAGAAGGTAGCCGAAAAGAAAAAAGCAATGAGATGCCATCAAATTAAAACTTGTAAAAACACGCAAGTCTCGCAACTCAGTTCTTCTACCGTAACAAGTTGTGATATACAAAGTGGAATAATTTATTTGGTCCCTACTTAAGGGGCCTTCTATCTTAAATTATTACGTAATTAACTAACCTAACAACATTTTATAGTGACCATATCAATATTACAAATCTTTTATGTTTTAAATAAAATAGATTGACTCGGCCATTGATATGGTCACTATAAGATGTTGTTAGGTTAGCAAATTACGCAATAACCTAAGACAGAAGGTCCCTTAAGTGGAGACTGAATAAATTAACCGACTTTGTGTTCCATGGATCTCACAACTTGTTACGGTAGAAGAAGTAAGTTGCGAGACTTGTTTTATTACAAGTTTTTAATATATCTACAGATAGAAGTAGAGACGTGAACTAGAAAATAAATTGCAATTTGGCTTATTTCACATTGCTACACACGTGTGGGTTTCTATGGTAGGTTTAGTTCTTTTTACGGCCTATTCATGAGTTTAAAATATCCTACATCCATCAACCTCAATAAAAGGCCCTTACCTTTACTTTATACTTTTCAAGATCGATGCCGATGTCCTTCCAATAGTAGAGGATATAACCCATGGCCATGCCCATGACATATCCAGACAAATTAGTGTGCCCGCGCTTGTAAACGTGGTTGAACGTATCGTCCTGTATAAAGAACCTACGAGATGTTCTGAAAAAATACGGTCACTATTTAACATTCATCGTAGGAGGTGGAGCGTCACACGTTGGAGTTTAAAGTAAAAATTTTCGAGCAACGAGGGAAAATATGAATAAATATTTCAATACCTCTATGTATACCACATTCAATCGATAGTTCTCTTTGATGCTGCTTGACAATGGTAATAATTTAATTGGCTCAAAATTCTCAGAAATCGCTACTCAAGTCAGGGATCGTTGATAGTCTAATTGAAATTTCTACGTATTTGCATTTCTACTTCAAATATTTCATCTATAATTTATGAACTCACTCAGGCGAAAGTAACAATGTGGCATCCAAGTCTTGGTAGTATGTCTGCAGGCCTATTATGATGGATCCTAGCACAAACAGTACTGACAGCACAGTCGTCCTGGTTATTTTATTTCTGCAGCACACGAAGATTACGATACCCAGGCAGAACAACTGCGTGTCGGCTGCTAAATACCTGGTTGATAGTAATAGGAATAATCAACATTAGTCTGCAGCAGTCAACTGCTGAATACATGAGCAAGGGGAGATAACATAGGCATTCATAACGATCTTGCGGGCAAAGAAAATCACGCCTTGATTTTTAAACAATCTGGTTTCTTCTTATCGTGACAATAAATTGATAAATACTTATAATAATTTGAGTCGCCTGTCAAGAATCTGCCATTACAACTATTTAGGTATTTTAAAAACCAAAGTTAATAAGGTCTCACAAATGTGTCATCATCTCCGTTCTCTTTAACTGAGTGCTGAATGCTGACAAACTACTACAGGTAAACATAGACCTTAATTATTTCCATTGCGGCGTTTTGTAAGCGACATGGATTCAGATATTTTTTATGACACTTGTATAATTTGTTTATTTTATGAACGTGACATATGACGCGACGCTTGAATAATATTCGGAGCCACCTACTGTCAGCTCTCTGTGCTATGTGCCCTATGTAATGCCACTGCAATACTGTAATGATAGCACTTACCAGGCCTGTATGAAACAATTGGATGTGTCGTTGTAATTGTTCAAGTATGTCAAAAACCACCACCAATCCTTGCGGCAGTCCATAACCTCATTAGTTACTACGATCTGGAAACCAAATGGTATGTACATTTTATATACATAATATTTATTAATGGTCTTTGACAAGAGCATAATGTAAGAACATTCAATTAAGGCGCGGTGTGTGTTGTTTGTGAGACCGAATAGTCGTTCGTAGTTTGTTATATACGGCACAATTTGGAGTCAGGGCTATGATTGTTAGGTGTATTTATTTTTATAATACTTACATCCCAGAAAGGCCCGGATCCTAAATGCCGCATCCAGGTGGCGGTGAACGCCAGTAGTACTGCATTGGCAGGGGTGAGCCTATAATGGAAGATGTAAGTTTAGTGCTAAAATATTTACCAATGCTGTTTGGAGCTGAGAATTGGGCATGGAAAATTTAATTGGTTTTCGTAGTTGTATAAGTACCTATACCTACAACAATTTTAGAAGACATCATTAGATGTAGCGAGGACACAATAAGTGAGATTCTCAGCGAAATTCTTTCAACAATTATTTTTGAATACTACAAAACCTTATTAATTATTGTGTGGCAGTTATGGATGGCTAAGACCATTTAATTTGAAGCTAGACGCTTACATGTTTGTTAAAGTTTTTCGTACTTGATATTATTCTTGTCGATCTATCTTTTCGGGATTCAACTTACTTAATAGCCTTCTTTATCTCTTTTATCCCAATATAGATATAAGCCTAGCAATTTTTTGGTCGACTTCAGTTCTTGATGCTGTTATCTTAAGACTCTGTAGTGTACTCTGTGTAATGTCTTACCTCAGATATCTTAGAAGCAGTGCTTTCGGGAGCATCTTCCAATTGAATTCATTTTTCTCCACGTACATACAAGAGATGTAGACCATCAACAACCCAGACATTAGGAAAAATGTTTGCATTATTATGGTACCATTTATAATTAGCTGACATGCTTGTATTGAATACAGCTGGAAATTAAAAAGCAATTTTTTTAAGTGATAATGAGGGCACGAGCTCGTCGCTCGCCTGATAACAAGAGTAACACTATTCAGGGCTTATGATTACCAAGCACTGCCTCGCTCTGCACTGACCTCGTCACCCCAAGACATTAAGTATCAAGTTCTTTCTCTCTCTCTCTCTCTTCTCAGCCACAGGAAGTCCACTGCTGAACATAGGCCTCCCCCATGGATCTCCACATAGACCTGTTGGACCTTTCATCAAGATCTATACTACTACGTCATTTCACTGGCTACAAAAACATTCTCAAACAAGTTTTCGTTTTTAGAACCGACTAAATATTAGCTTGTTTTCAAATTTCTTAAAGATTAAATTTTCAAAATACTTCAAGAATATTATAGTGAAAAATATCTTCAATATAAAAAATGGAGGATTGTTTTAATCCCGCTATGTTTCAGGTATCATAAAATACGTAGTTTACATAAAGTTTTCGCGGCGACTCGAATATCTATACAATAATATCTATCAGCTTTCAGACAAATAGGTTTTACACAATATAAAAAGTAATAAATTATAAAGTTTCAATAAAATTATATCGCTGCGTTATACATGACTTTATTCTACATCAAGTACCTAACTAAGTAGGGTAAGTCGAATAATTTGAATTCTCTTAGGATCAATAAGAAATTAAAGGAATACGTACGTTTTCAAAAAAGTGCGTGTCGTCGGTAAAGAGGGCATATGATCCCATGGAATGCACCACGATCACCAACACCATCATTATTGTTCTAAAAGAGATATTTTAAATGCAGTGTTTGATTCTAAGTTCCAATGTTATACTTAACTTCATGTGAAATAGATGATTAATAAATACACCCAACAGTTACCCACACAATCTTGTGTCGCTAGTATCAGAAACTACGACCGATTTTTTGACCTCCTATTTTTTGACCCAGATCCGAAACAATATTTGTGTGGCATACAAACAATTGTCTTGATCCGGGGATCGAACCCCGCGGCTTTTCGATCCATAGCTAGCATTCCACCAACTGCGACACAGAGACTGTAGATAAATCAACATGTGAATTATTATATCTTATACATTCCAAAACAATGTACCTACTGCTGATAAAAACTTAGGTTACGAAACAGGTCAATGACAGAATTGATATAAGTATGCTAAATTTTGCACCGTGTATTTACGAATTATCAAATTACATACCGGGTATATCAAGACTGCGACCGAAAACGAAGCCAGGTGGTAGTCCTAGTGGTTACAAACACGATGCAAATAAAATTTTTGCCAAAACAGAGACAGATATTTTTTTAGAATTTTAAAAAATCATCGTATTTGGGTGGTAAATACCTAGTTTTTGCGAAAATAAACATCCTGTATGTAAATGAAATATATACCAGTTTTCAAGTTGGACCTGCACCAATATAACTGTGAAAACTGCATCTCATTCCGTGCGGTAGTTTTTGAGTAATGTGCAAGCAAACAAAAAGAAACACCTGTATGTAGATGCAACATATACCAGTTTTTAAGTTAAACCTGCAGCAATACAAATGTGAAAACCGCATTTCATTTGGTGCAGTAGTTTTTGCGTAATGCGCAAGCAAACATACAGACAGACAGACAGACAGACAAAAATTCTAAAAACAATTGTTTTGGCTTCTGTTGCTGTTATAAAGACCCCTCGCGTTAAAATTTCTTATATATCTTCCATGTACAGACATCGACCATTTACATTTTTATTACATTGGTAATGAAAGTGATTATTATTATAAAGCAAATCGTGATCGCTTTCGGTTCCGATATTGTATAATTGTGTCGTTTGGGCTTCGCCACACAAACTTCTTTACACCATTGTTATAACTAACAACAAAAAACTATCTTTTACTGTGGGTATCAGAATATACAAGAGAATTTGCAGTCTTAAGCACACCCACAACGTAATGATGGATCATACAAACTTATACCATTGGGCGGCAATCGACCCCGTCGTCTTTCGCATGACAGTCAGTTTCTTAACCATCTGAGCCACGGAGGCTGTCATACACAGGTGTTTCATGTAGAATACATATCTTTCTTAGAATCTCAAAACAATAAGTAGTTCTTTGCAAGTTGCGGTTACTTTGCAGACCGAAGTTTAGCATTAAGCAAAAAGTATTACAATACCAAACGTTACAGCTATATTTTGACTCGGAAATGTAATGTCGGAATAATTTTATAAGTTGGACGTATAAATGAGACGTATTTTTAAGGCCGCGTGTTTGATCCCCGCACAGAAATCAATATTTGTGTGATCCACAGGTATTTGTTACTGGTGTTTGTAATACCCACGACTCAAGGCTAGATTTTATTGTGTGCTCTAGAATTTGTAAAGTTCCACTGTTGAGTGTGCTTATTATTTATTAGTATTAAAACTATTAATAATAAAAATTTAAATGAAACATATAATATCTACTACCTTATTCCGTTTAATCCCTTAAGTTGACGGAGACGAGAATCGCAAGTTGCGTATGGATCACTAACCAGTCTTCGAAAATTTCTTCTAATAGAGAAAACTAAAAGGAACTTTATACCTGTTAACAAAGATATGCTGTTACTTATAGAATGTTCGTATCCGGTAGGATAACACCGTGCGGTAAATAATACATTGGTTTTGATTGCATTACTATGGTGGTATAAACATCAATATAATAGCATAGTGGCCTATAAAAGTGGACAGCCACACGGGATCAGCGTATGCAGCTCCTGCTTCGAGCAGACTAGCATATTGGTGTGAACTGCCGAGATGGTTATCTCGCTGCACTTACTATCAGAGCATTATAATTATTTTATATTATGACACATCGTTATCCCAAATGGTGCGAAGGTCCGTCTTCCTACGTAGTATTCTCCAATTCGCCCGATCGTCAGCTCTTTCAGTTGCAATACCATTGACTAATTGGTCGTTGATGACTTTTTTTGTCGACCTCGAGGCCGAAACTATGCTATATTTAGGCTAGAGTATAAGTTATGGACGAACCCCTGTGGTCTTTAAAGAAATGACCAACCATCTTAAGAAACAATATAAAAATAGAAATACCGTCATTTGGTTTCCCCGTAGTACATGCAACATCGTATAAAGTTCCAGCAATATTGAGCATCAACAATATCAACAGCAACACTGCGACTATCATATCCTGATAATCAATCTTCTTCTCTTCATTACTGCATGAGATCTGGCCTATAACTTTGGTCTTGAGTTTATATTCTTCCCAATATGTCGTATTAAGGCAGGCTTCCAATTGGTCTTTCAGGTCCTTTGACGCACTCAAATAGAAATTTTTACATCTCTGATTCACACAAAGACCATGCGTTACAAGTGAATGGTTGAAGTGCTTGAGATAGTCGTCAGAATATTCCTGTAAAAAACAAATTCTTTTACATCCTTTCTTATTGAACGATTACATCGTTTCAATAAGATTTATTTATAGATAACCGAAGTGATAACCGAAGTGACACGTTTTCATATCTATTTAATTACAATAATATTTTTGTAAGCATAATCCCATGCTTTATGCAACGTAAGTTTTGAAGTCTCACTAGATTCCTAAGCTTAATATGTTAAAAAGTATAGAATTCCACGAGGATCGCAACCCTCAACTCTACAGGCTTTACTCAATTCTTAAAACCCTATATTTTGGTTTTACATTTTGGGTTATCACATAAATTTGATGTGTTTCATAAGACTGAATATAGTCCCCACCTTATTTTTACGTCTAGTATTATCCAAATCCGATGATACGAACATCCAAGAACCAAACGAAAAACTTTAAATAGGAAACATTTAAGTCAATAGTTAAGGAATTTTCCTCGAAGGAAATTTCCCTTCAGCGTCATAGATGATGATGGATGACAACTAACAATGGCAAATACGTGCAAATTACACTTCGTTGTATACGAATCAAAATTCAAATATTAATATGCGGTAATGATACTTAATTCAGCAAAAGTTATATCAAGTTCATAATGATTGATAATGACAACGTAGACAAGTTATTTAATTCTAAAACTAAACAATCGATTTGACACTGCTTTGATGAAGTAAATAATATTTTTTTATGGGACTACGTTATAGGTGTCTATTAACTTCTATGACGTCAGTCGTCATTACTGCTCTCGTTAACGATGCATTTACGTCCATCTATATTCATTCTGCGACGTCATTAATCTATTGTCGCCTGCAAATAACATAACACTTAAAAAGTTAAAGCTGTGGTGCTCCACTTTTGCCTTGGAGTACAGCGGGAACGCGCCGCGCCGGCTCGACTCGGGTAGTAGTCGATATTCCTATCTCGCAGAAAACCCAGTTTGCTTGGCTTTACTGTGCTAATTCGTTACGTAAATGAGGTTGCCGGTGGCCCTACACCCCTACAATTGTCCTGTCTTTTTTCTTTTCATTTCCTTTGTATTTTGAGAGATCGCTAAAACACGATCCAACTGAAGTGTAGATGTAAATGGGTAATGGTAAAAAATAATTTGCGATTATAAAATTACTTATGTCTATAGTATAAGTAATTGTAATAAAATTGGCCATAGTAAATTTTAAAAATTTTGTAGTTAAATCAAAATAATATATTATAGTAATTTGAAATAAATCTATTTATTATTTAATGAATATGTTTGTATTAAGTGATTTTTATGTATTTTTATTGTTGCCGAAACTGGTAATAAAGTATGACGTTATAATTCCGATAACTTTTTAAATGTTGTAGAGTCTATCGAAAATTAGTTAACAGCCCACTTAATATACCAAACCTATAAAGTTAGGTAGGTACTAAACAAGTTAAATATGCCTAAGTCAATCGAATTCTTGGTTGTAGAAGAGTTTGTGGGCTGGTAAAGTACGTAACAGTATGCTTCAGATGTGGTACGAATGTATACGTTTTCTACACCCCAATAATACTACTCAATATTTGAGTAGTCCTAGTTTGAGTCGTCACATGTATACGATAGCTTTAGCGAACTATAGCAATTCTCAAACACTTAATTATCTCAAAATTTTAGTGAATAAGGTATCAAAAATGGTCTCACCTGAATCATCTGTAGCAAAGGACTAGGTTCGTCTGAGACCAGGGCGAAATCGACAGTACAGTACAATCCGCCAGGTTCTCGTAGACATTTCTCATAGGGGTCCAGTCGGAATATCTTTGGCATGAGTTCATGTTGAGTGTCTGAAATGAAAAAGGCTTTTGTTATATCTTTTATGCCTACAATTTTAGAAATATTTGGGCGGCTCTTGTGTATAGATTAATGAAGCTCAGTATTATTGAATCTTATTAAAAATATATAAACTAACTACTTTAGTAGTTAGTTTAATTATCAATGTCGCAAAGTATTTTTATGACTACAACTCCGTAATGTAATGTGTGAAATTCCACTTCTGCTCTTATTAAAGTCATATTTAAAACATATTTTATTCAAATAGTCTTTTATAAAAATTGATTATTGAAAACGGCGTGAGAAATTAATTCATCAACACAGGTAGTCTTCTTTTTTTCTTTTTTAATGTAATTTTATGCATCCCTATGAATGTAATTGAACGAAATACTCGTACTATCAAACTAAACTTTAAATACTATCCAGCCCATACACTCACCACTGCAACTCCTGATAGCCAGGATCAACAGTGGCACGCAAAGAATCAAAGCAGAGGATTTAGTTCTAGTACCTATGTAGATAATTAAGTATCATCTAAAAATGCTTTACCTGTTCAGTATTTTTTTGCGTGCGATAGGCATTAGGTCCGCCTGTACTATTAAAATATATACAAAGTGAAATAAATAATATTAGAAGAATTATTTCACTAGGATATCTATTAATATGATGATGTGATGTTACGGGTGACTTTAACTGATGACTAGCCTAATCAACGGTTTACTTGAAGATGGTGAACGAGGCCTAAGAAATATATAATATTTAAATGGCCTATGTTTTTTTTATTTATTTTATTAAGTACTGCTACATCTTATATATTTAAACTTTACACAGTGTTATTTATGTTAAATTAAATATTTCTGATACATAAGACAATTAGAGCGTACATACAATTTACCAACATTATTGGCTAAATCAATGTGACTTTATAAATAAGGATACAAAATGAAATGAAATGTAAACAACTATTACAGACAAAATTTCAATGACAATTAAATGCACAAGAACAAAAACAAAAACAATTAACAGTTAATACTAGGTAACAATAATAATTACTAAGACTTTCTGAATAATTATAAGTAAAGTCACAAGCGATGTGAGGAGGGAGGCTGTTTTAAAAGTTCTTATGAAGAATTATCTTTTAATTATCTTTTGAAAGTGTTTAACTTGTCGCTAAATATGTCAAGGCTGGGTATTTGTGAAGCTAAAGTATGATAATCGTTAATGATCCTAGTTAGAGGGGACTGTAGACCTAGGTTTGTTTTAACACAAGGGACGTGGAAAAGCTTTAAAATCTTTTTGCGTGGGTATGTCCGAGGGATCCTTAAGGAAATATTTTGAAGCAGTTGGGGGCAGTCGATTTGACCGTTTAACAATTTATAAAAAAAAACATCTCTATTTCGCCTTCGCTCGCGGAGAGTATACATTTTAAATTTCTTCAAACGTTCACTGTAGGGTTGTCGATGTGAGAATCCAGTTTTGGCATGGGCCAGATATCGTGTAAATGCTCTTTGTATGCCCTCTAATCGTTGCGAATGTATGGTGTAGAAGGGATTCCACACGACACTAGCATATTCGAGATGGCAGCGTACTAATGTGTTGTAGAGACAAATCTTGGTGTGGTCATTTTTAAAACCCTTAAGGTTCCGTTTGAGAAATCCGAGCATCTGAGCTGCTTTTGTCGTAGTAGCCGTTTGCATTTTTTAAGTATCATCGTATTTGGGTGGAAACTTGTTTTGCTAAAAAATATTTTAACCCTTGCGTACCATTGCATCATTAAAAATAAAAAGGTGTACATTATTATTTTAGGACTTATGTTTTTACCACCCAAACATGACGACAAGTAAAAAGTTACAAAAAAATCGTCGCAGTTGTTGCAAATATTTTAGTTGTATTGTGTGATGTGTCTGAAGTCAGATTCAGATCCTATAGCTAGCAATATTTCCGTGTTCATCCCGATTGTAACCAACGTAAACGATGGTCGAAAATAGGACATAATATGACATAAGAGTGTTGCAGTTCAAGTTCAACCTATCGTTATCGAAAAGGCTGGCATAACAGCGGACAGCGACAGGACAGCGACTCCCACGGAACTTACTTTCATCGGATACTCTACCGAATAGTCATTAGTCTATTATTATATACATACGTACATAAACCCACGCCTTTATCCCCGAAGGGGTCGGCAGAGGCGCCACCAGGACACCAACATTTCGCCTTGTATGTTCCGTCCCACGATGTGATAGGGGGCAAGCCTATCGCCATATCGGGCACAAATTCCTGACTCCGGGCTAATAACGAATAGAAAAATCCAATATCACTTTGCCCGACCCGGGACTCGAACCCGAGACCTTAGCTTTGTAACCGTACCGTAATACAACTACGCCACCGAGGCAGTCTTTTATTCATACAAAAAAAAAATAAAGTAAGAAAGAATACAATTTAGAAAAAAAGTTAAAACTCGTCGCTCGTCAGGACGTACTACAATTGTTTCTGGTAACTGAAATATAAAACACAGATGTTTTTGTAATTCTAATGAGATGGTTTCAATTTAAACTGAACAATAGGATTGTTTATGACATTCACATTACAGTGAGAAAAAACTATGAAACGACACACAAAAACATAAAAGTTTGTTTGTGTTTACGCGATCGTTATAAATAGAAATGGAATTCATTAAACATACAAAATTATTAAAATAATCCGCGATAAGATCAATTTTATTTCGAGATGCAAAGACGTCTTAAATAATTCACACAAGATATTATTGATATTAATATGGGGTCAGAACTATGTTATGTGACTATTGGTTATCTTATTATTATTAATTGTAGGTACTACAGACTTTAAGGATTATTAGGATAGTCTGAAAGCATTAGCACTTACTACTAGGTGCAATGCAGTCACTGTTCCGTGGCAAAATGAAAAAACAAAAATTGTGGGAATGAAAATTTGCTCGTGTGTTTGTTTCCATGCAGGGACTGTAGTCTGTACTGCATTAGACCAGATAAAGTATCGAGTGGCAACAAATGATTATATCATACAAGCGACCCGATCCAGCGCTGCCTGGGTCAATTTTTTAAAAACTTTTTGTAGTAGACCATATTGTGAATCTATACCATACTCGCATTCACTTTAACACACAAAAAACTATTAAAATCAGTCCAGCCGTTTAGAAATACTTCCCAGTTTCGCCTTGGTGCATATATTTTTTTGACTCCACTCCATACAAGAGACATGTTATTTTTCTTGCAAACGCTTGTATACGTAAAATCGTAACGTAACTGTCCTGTCGTACAATTGTCTGTTCTGCTCATTACTAGTGGCGGTACTTCCATACAAGCCCAAAAGCCCGGCTTGCCCTATTTAATACGTATATACTAAATTCTGAACGAAACCATTACATTCAATACAAAACAGTAATTACGAAGCATCTACCATTTTTTAATTTACCGCGTTCCGTCGCGGCATGGCGCTCTTCAATGAAGCGCCTGCGACGGCGAGCCGAAGCGCCGCCCGCGCTGCGCAACGCTTGTAATCAATTCATTCAATAATTTTACCTCTCAAGTAGAACGTAGGTTCACGCATTTTTTAAAAGACGGTACGCGCTAAACATATATCTGTCCTTTTCTCTCTCGTGTGCTTTTACGAGGCTTTTGGCAACGCATGCTATCTCTTTCACATTTTCGGGTGAAATGCTACACTCTGGCACTACGAATGTATAGCTACAGATATCTAAATATAGTATTAATGTACTAAACCAAAAGCCCAGCTTTTGACCACAGAATTGTTTTGACTGAACATCGTACGTTTGAAGGTCGTCATGTGTAACATTATTTGTTAACTAAATTATATTTATTTTTATTAAATTATGTTGGTTCTTTTTTAAAATTATTTAATCCTTTTTGTAATACAAATAATGAAGTCTTTATATTTTTTTCATAAATTATAATTGCATGTTGTAATGTTTATTTTTTTCGTTTACTAGCAATACTGTACGAATTACTACTAACTTCATAAGTATTTTGATATTGTGCAATTGTAAATAGTTCGGTTATAGGTTAATTATTCGTTTTTTAAATGTTATTTAAACTTTTTGATACGAAAATGATTTGAATTGTTTCCTGTGATGGTTTTAGTGTGATGGTGAAAGTGTTCATTGCCGTTATAAAGGTAATTTAATTCAATTATATTGAAACTGGCGCGAAAACTACGCCGAGTTAGTGCATTTCTTAAATTCGTGATAAATCACAAGAGGCATTTTACCGGTTCAGTTTACTAAACTACGTAATTCGATTTCTACATGCTCCCCTTCATATAGGTTATTAAACAGTCGTGTTTCATATGTTTTTCAAGGGACACTTGTGTATGAGAATGTTTTGATTAATTCTAATGATTTCAATCATACTGTGGTCCTTTCAAAAGGTATGCTATTACTTGTAATTAAAATTACTTGTAAAAACTTAACCTTAATGTATTTATAACAATTTCTGTTCGCAATTTTGGTTAACTGCGCAGTCAAACACGGGACCATAGTAGCTATCGTTGTGCTAGTATAATGCCGGGTATTAAAAGTGGTCAGTAGTTAGTGCAGTAAAAAGTTACGGTTGCATGACCCAAAGCTATCTATATTTGTATTACCTAATCTTAATATTGTATAGATTGTGTGGTAGGTCTGCCGCTGCACCGTAAATTCTATTTCGTCGTTCTTAGTCTTTTTTTTCTTCTAAATAAATATGTATTAAACATAAAATAATATTGGGCTTGCCCTACTCCAAAACCCTAGGCACGCCACTGCTCATTACCATCACGTCCCGTCTATCCCGTTACTTCTTGTTTGTCCCGTCCTGTTCTTTCCGTCTCATTCCATCGAATTAAATCTATCAGCCACCCCAGTCCCATCCCATCCCATCCTCTCTATTCCTTCCTCTTTTTACACACCCAAATAGTGTCAAAATAAATAAATATTGTTGTGTTTTCTAGTATATTTAAAGCATTTTCTCACGACTTTGTCCGCGTGATACGATGATGTCGAAGTAAAAAGAAAACAATTTTTCAACGATTATATTATAATATTTTCGTAAGCTTCATACAAAAACTAACGTGCACACTTTCCTTAAATCTCGTATTTTCATTTAACTATAAGTAATTATTTAATTTCGCCCACTGATATATTTTAACCAAAAACAAATCATACCTTTATTTATACCTTTATTATTTGTTAGCATTTCAAAAAAATATATATTAATAAATAAATTCAAGATGGCAGTTAAGTACCTAATCAATGTTGACTCTGAAAACTGATTTTAAGAAAAAGAATTAAGTCCGCTTGTTCAAAGTACATCAAGTAGGTGCTACGGAAAGTATCAGTTTCGCTGATTTGTTACAAAAAATGAGGGTAATTAATAAGTATTGGAGTCCAGTAGGTAATTTGGACTTTTTTCGTCTTTATACATATTGGTCCAACAATAAGGCACGTAAATATTATGGTTGTTTTAAAATCATATTAAATCCATCAAATATGGTACGATTATTCCACATTGCACACTATGAAATAATGACCAGATTTTTATTCAAAAACTCACCATTCAAATGGTATATCAAAGCAGAACTGTATCCTACTGAACACAATACAATAAACGGAAGCACCTTCATAATACCACAAGCACTTGTGGGAGCAGTACTAAACGCAGACGCCAACTGAACTCAAATCATCTTGTTTTTATTATTATACGTCAACTTGTAATCTCTATTATAATTGAGTTAAATCACAATTGAGAAAACTGCTATAAGGCTGTGATTACGTGCGCGAACTAAAAGCGACGTCCAAATCAGCAGCGTTCAAAAACATACACTGTTTATTCTAAATTAAAGTTCCCATTTTCAAGGTATATATTACAAAGGCTTGTTTCACGTGTCGAGTTTTTATTATTCATCCATTATATTCTGTACAGTGATTAGTTAACACCCTACAACGACAACATATAAAATTTACGACTTAGGCGGTACTTCGCAAATTGCCACTCGTCTAAAAAGATACAGCGGGTAATTTCACTGAAGACGTTATCTTTGTTACTGTTGTATTTACGACAGCTATCATTGACACGACACTATGACTTAAACCACCAATTTAAAAAAATGGTTCCTACGAATTTTTACGTCATTTTATAAAAAAAAAAAAAAATTAAAAGAACAAGAACCAATCTTACACCCAAAACTCTAAAATTAAAAAGCGTGACGTGGTTAATGTGATCTGCAAAAACGTCTTTATTTTACTCACATTTTTGTATATTGAAACAACAGTTTCAATGACAATCTAGGCATTTGCAAGATATTTAGTTAATATGCAAGACGTATAAATACATTTATTAGGCTTGAATATTACATAAAACATATTATGGCTGGAAGGCAAACATTCGTTTTAATAGCTAATTCCTCGGTGTTTCTTCCATGAAAATCTTTGGATGTGCTTCCTTAGCGTGGTAGCTTTTGTTACGCAGTACGAAGAATATTAAATGAAATATACGTAAACAGTTAGCCATTGTCAACAGTGTCCATTTATCACTATAAATGACCTTGATTAAGGCCACCGACTGCTTCGGTGGCGTAGTTGTACTAAGCCACGGTACGATTACAACGCTGGGGTCCCGGGTCGGGCAAAGTGATATTGGACTTCACCCCAGGCCTAACCTCTCTCATTCGAACTTTCGATTGAAGAGAAATCCCCCGCTCAGCACCGGGTTATTATGAGTTTATGTAATACAGTGACAGTGTCAATATAGAGATCCTTGGGGGAGGCCTATATACAGTTGTAGACTTCCACTGGCTGAAGAAGAGAAGAAGTGGAAGAAGATACAGCATAGTGACTCCACCTCGCTGTAATGTAAATTTGCTTTGACTGTTCTCCTGTTACTTCAGGTTTTTTGTCATTTCTTCCTGCGTTAGTATCTTGGTTTCATTTTCATTTGTTGGTGTATACCAGCGGTTGGGATGATCTACCATCACTTTAATCATAAACAAAGAAAATAAGCAGTGTTACCTTATAATGATAAACAGTGACAATACATTAAGAGCAAATACCGGATAAAATTGCCGATAATACCTATTTAGCTGGCTCAGTACGTAATTAAGAAGCTAATCAAACAACATATTCTCTTTGAACTATTGCAACAGGCTGTCACTGAAAGAAAATACCATTACGCAAACGGGTTCTTTTCTATTCTTACCTAATTTATTGAGAAGTTTCCCGCCACAGAGGCTGATGAACTTTGTGTCACTGACAGTAAATAATTTAACGAAATTTTAATGTAAGACAACTGGATAATAATTAATCAATAGTTGACCTGAGCTACATGGAACCGGAAGAACTGTGCAGTCAGCTTGATATACGACGAACCAAACAGGAAAATGTTTGCATATTTATCTGTTATAATGTTTTTCACTACAATTTTAAAGATATTTCGGTGCGATTTCCGTTCCACCTCTGCCAAACATAGAAATATGCGTGCAACAATATGACACATACATATAGACATAAATAAATCGATATATCGAGCGATAAGACCGCCCTTTGTACGTTTTAAATGTCGCATATTGAAATTCCTTATGTCACCATACATGATCTGTTATAATCTGTTGCACTTAACTACCTGCATAAGGCGTGAGGTATCTATTTTCGCCATACGTTAGCAGTTTTGCCGACCAAGTACAGACAGTCAGGCAGATTCGTGCGATTGTTGTTGAATAAAGCCGTAGGTGTATTTTTTTTTTTTCAATTAAAATGATTAATGACCCACCCAACCGTGTTTTATTCCGATTATGCTGGACCGATACGGAAAGATTTTAGCAAGGTATCAAAGGTAAATGCATACAATAATTGTACCAATTAAGTCAGTTAATTTATAGAGAAGATGGCTTGAAGCTTGCACCATCATGGGATCCAATTCTACATTCGATTAAATCGGAACCCAAAAGACCAGCTGCCAGACCTCAAGGCACAGTGAGCTCCTTCTGCGTAGATCGGATCGCAACAACTAGTTAACTTTTTAAATTAGCTTTTTAATATTTTAATAATTGAAAATTAAGGGTAGTTTAATTGTAACAGTCACAGAGCGGATGACTAATACCTCAGTCCCCCCCGTGACCACGAAAACTGTAAAGCAATCGAAACGTCAGGCAGTTAAAAAAAGTAAAAATTAAACTAATCCGCAATAAAATACGTAAAATTAGTTTTATTTCAATTAGGGCCTCGTTCACCATCTTCAAGTAAACCGTTGATTACTTACTTTTTGATTGACGTTATTTGACAAGCAAATGTGCAGAGTATCTTTCGTCGATTTCACAAGTGAAATTAAAGTAAAGTGCTGGTTAAGTGAATGACATAAGAAATTGAACGAATCATTCGTTCAATATTGCGTCAAATGTTCCTCGCCCTGCCTCCCGCTAAAGTGTCAACGTGTTTTTTTTCTTAAAAAATAAAAAAGGAGTTTGAGATTTTAACCTTATTATAACCATTAAGTAAATACGCTAATCGGCAGACGATGCAGCCAGTAAGTTACTTATTAATGTAATCATAGGATTAGTATTACTGGAGCATGGTGAAATCGACACATGATGTTACGGATGACTTTTACTGATGATTAGCCTAATCAACGATTTACTTGAAGATGGTGAACGAGGCCCTTAATATATTATTCTTCATTGCAACTTACATACAGGTCTTAACTAAATAAAAAAAAACAAATGATATGCGCGAACAAATAAACCGATCTTATCGCGATCTCCTTCAAACCACCTTTAGACAGAATATTCGTCAAAAACAAGTTTAAAGTATTCAAAGATGCAACAATCCACATTCGATATACGTGGGAATTGTGTTGCCATTATCAAAACAACTGCAAGACATCATCCTTCCACGTTGAAAAACCTCGCAGACAAAAGTTAGTATTCAAATACAGTGCTTTCAACGGAGCATAACATCCCAGGATGTTTGGTTTACAGTGTGCCAACAATTCACCCGGCAAACAGTTGAAATGCGGATGGCGCGCCATTTTTAATTCACGCCGGGGGGGGGATAAGAGCGGCTTTATCACAGAGCGTCCTTAGCTTAAGAACGGGACGGACGTGTGGTTTACTCGCAATTGTTTCGTTAAAAGGATTCCTAAAGAGGACTTAAATAGAACATGGTTAATGTCATGTTATTCTATTTAGCGCAGAGTGCTTATAGTTTTCAGAGCGGATGGCTGAGGGTTCACGAGAGATGTCAGGGATCTTGATCAGGAAGATTGATTTAGAGAGCCTATATTCGTTAGATAATGTTATTCTTCTATGTTTCGTCATATTACATGATAATGGACAAAATATTATGCTGATAGTAAAAATTGGATACAATTTTATAACTTGCCTGATATAGACCGATTAGGAAATGTTCAAATGTTTCCGGAAATGTTAAAGCTTAATTATATGACATAACATTGTGTTATTGTATAGAACTAATACCATAGCAGGTAGCATAGTAATAGAGTTTTTGCTTGCAGTGGAATCTAATAACATACTAATCAGAGATTTTAATGATATCAGTCTACATTACGCGGATATTAAACACGTTTATTAAGATCTTGAAATAATTCTTCAAATTCAATTACAAAAACTTGGTATCCAAGTACTAGTTAAATTAGCTAAAACTCGTTCCCATCGTCTTCATAACTCGTGTCTCTAAACAAACTCTGTATTTGAAGATCACTTAAACTCCAATATTAAATTAAACGACACTCAGTTGATGTTTTTCTTGTCTGGGAAGTTGTCGAAGCTGGAAGGTCCCAACTCGCGCACTCCAAATACTCGATGTGTACACAGCGAGCGGAATTCACTGCGCCAAGTCAGTTTACTTAAGTGTAAGCTCCAAAGGACGCATATTTACTGCGAGAATATAGAACTGTTGTATGTAGTGGCGATATGTTGTGCCAATACGTTTGACAAAAGTCTTCTAGTTTACATAATAATTAAGAATTCTCACTTGACAGAATTGGTGATCTATTGTAGGTTGTAGGAAGTCAGTGTATGTATGTCTCTTAGTACAGGTCGATGTGGATCTCCACAGGATTCCCTCGGTTTAATAGTGGCTCAAAATGATGATAATGATGATACAAGTAACTACGTAAAGTTAACATCTGGTTTGCGCTCTACGATTTTAGAATTTAAGGTTAATATCAAGACACTGGCCCATATTATGTTTCAAATTAAACAATCGCTACATTTTTCAAAAAGAATCTTCGATAAGTATGCCCTACAGTGTGTGCCTATAATTAAATGTACATCAAGTAATGTGATCAATGCCTTAGCTCCGGTGTGCAGCATCCCCGAGACACAATCGCGTCATATAGATGTTAAAACGTCACGTGCAAGCGTCGACGTGGCTCGCATCATGAATGCGCTCCCTAAATGTAGACGGATCGCTAAATAATTACTTGATGCAGGTGTAATTTTACTACAATTTAGTGAGAGAGTAGGAAACGAAGCTTTGCTAACTTGTAGTTTAACATGAAACATATCTTTAGAAATTAAGGATAACATCGCGAGATAACTTGCATCCCATAGAGATTTAGAAATGTCTATCCATAATATGTAAACACTTGTAAGCGACATTACTATATGATCAGGGTAGTGGTATAGAAATTGTAGAGATATTCATTATTTGTAATCGAGGCCATATTCCTTCAATCAGTCTGATACACACTCGTAGCTACAACTTTGAACCGACTCCAGTATTTGCCAAAATCTGAAATTGATAGACTTGAAACAAAAATTGGTAGATTACAGGGGGAGGCACTAACATTTGTCTCCCTAGTTTTCAACCCGCGGTTTCTCGTTAAACAGCCAAGCTAAACAAACTAAATAAAATATTCGCCAGCAAAAAATAAGCATCATTCGCGAGTGTAACGTAGGAAAAGGTAGCCGACACGCCGCTCAGGGGACCAAGAGCACGTGCTACATGCCGTGCTAGACCACGCTTTATACCCACAGAGCCGATGAGTTACATCGATAAAAGATATTAATATAAATTCCCGTTTGTATAAGCACAGAGGTAAGCAGAAGTACTATTGGTGTCAGTCATATCTCATCAAGCAATTTTCTGTCCAAATATTGGTAGACTTAAAAAGGAGCCTAATGCTATAATTTACACAAATGCAAGCCACGGGCGAATCGTAAGAGATTTTACCAACGGAAAAGCCCACACAAAGTGGTTTAAAGACATGAAAGATTCCCTAAAAGCCTTAAAATTTTTTTTTTTTTTAATCTCATGGAAATCCGATCGGCATACCTACAAAATCAAACCCAGGACCTAAAAAAATATTCCACAAACACTAAACCAATTAAACGACGGAGAGTAAAATGCCTATAATAATGTCGCCATATGAGGCGTTTCATACAAATATTTGTTTTTTTCTTTCTGTTTTCGTTGCTTACGTGTCGTCTGTGGTAAATAGGATGTGAAATTAGATTATTGAAGCTCGGATCGTTGGTTCATTTCATGCATCACATGACACTAGTCTAGCCAGCGGCGTGCACAGGATTATGACACTGGGCATGCGGCGGAGTACTAGGTCACAAAAAAAAATCTTTTAAATAGATTTTTAGCATAGTCACAGCCACGCGACGGATCCCTAAGTCGGAAACCATTCCAAGAGAACAAGTCTTAGATGTACTACTATTCATGTACATACATCTTCTACGGCAACGCAAACAAAACAGCGATCGATCGTCGCGGCGGAAGAAATTCTAATAAGTAAAATAATAAGCTAAAATAATAGTTATACGTTTCATAACTTTATCATGAAACTTTCGAGTTACATTCCCTTTTTGCTGGTATAGTGAGAACTTGTTATTTTTAATAAACAAACATTTTCAACACAAACCTCACAATCAAATAACATTTTAAAAAAATCAACAAACGCACTAGTAAAGCAAATCACTACAATTATTATAGAAACTCAGTAATAAACTGTTAAATTTGCACACTTTAAATGTTAAAATAAAAAATCTTATAATTATGAAAACTATAAATAAACTGGCGCAAACAAAATAGTAAACAATGCTTATCACATGAAAAAAACAAAATCAAAAATTGCCCCCGCGAAACACAAAACATTTCTGCTATTTAAACAAATAAGACCTTACTAAACAAAAATGCATAATGTGCATACGTGATGTATTAGATTTCCGTCTATTATTTTTACTCGGGTTATAGGCAACGAACATTCCCGATTACTCCCGACAACTGCCGAACTTCCGTAGCCTGCCGCTGGACTTGGTTTCATTTAGGCCAATGCGGCTTTCGATATTCATGGGTGTGTGCGTTTGCGAACCGTGCACGGACACCAAAATTACTACACACATACGAACAAATCTCCTGCGGGACGCGGCGGCATGAGTTGGTTGATTAGGTACATTATTTTGCAGCGCTATTGCTATTTATAAAATATTAGGCGTTTTTAATTTATTATATTTTGTTTATTCATTTATTTACTATTAATTAAAGTCATCTAAAACGTAAGAACGTTTTATTAAAATATCTGTGAATGGCAAGTAAAGCACTGCATTTCTGCCTACAAGGAGCGCACGCCCCTGAGTCTAGCTTGCCTTTGTCTTTGTTTTTTACTGTCCTTTTAATGACAACAATAGATGAATGTTATAGGGCTGTACCAAGTAGCAAAAAAATATAATATGTTGGTTAAATTAATGAGGCAGGTCTCTTACATACACTTGAAGCTTAATTAATATGTATACCATATATGGAATGGAATCCAAGGTTCAACGAAATTTTACGTGATTCTCGTAATTACTTAAAAATGCATATTATTTTAATTATAATTATAGCAATTAATTTTAACATTTGAAACAATAACATTTCTGTAGAACTGCTTTAAAATTATTTTAGAAATTTTCATATACACAGTAGGTACTTAATTTAAAACCATGTTCATTAATGAAGTAAAAGCCAGATTATTTGCATTTTAATGTAGACCTCTTTGAGAGTTTTTCACATTAACTTCAAATGAAAACCAACACGCACTGAAGCTAGTAGAGTTCATTCAATACGAAGCTAGTAGAGTGTAGACTGACTCATGTCAATTGAAAAGAAAGCCTTACTGTAGCATTAGAATGTATACATTTAAACAGATAAAGATAAATAATTGCCTATAAATAAACCAATCCAGCACTAGGGCAGCGAGGTGGACTATATGGCTTAACCCCTCTCAATCATACTGTCGACTGTTGAAGAGTGCCGAACCCTGCAGAGAGACGTATATGGGCTGATACAGATACAGATTAAAAATAAAATAAAGCTAAATACCAAAAAACCGTACCATCAATTGGTTTATGGCAGCGCGTCAGGCGGTGATGCGATGCGTTGAATTCAGAGCGTTTCCCGAGCGGCGCAGAACAGCGCAGCGCCACCAAGCTCAACGCAATTTAATTAAAATTACAAACGACTGTCTCCGGCGCTACACTTAATTGGAGCTTCCTTGTTTTGTTTCCATGTCTCAAATGTAGTTTTTAAACCCTACAAAGTAGGACGTGTGTTGCACATTCCGCGAATAATTATAAAGGAAATGTAAAAATATTGCGGTATTGTGTGTTTTGAAAGTAGAAACGCAAGAGGAATTTAATTTTAATCCATTATATGTGTAGCTTAGCTGTTGGTGGTGGCTAGAAACGCCTTTAAGCGTCGTCTCAAGACGTGATTCGATTAATCCAGTACAATTAAGTGGAACATATTTTGGCAAACGATTTAGGGCTGGACAATATGCTTAACAATAGATTGATTTTATATTGCCATACATAAAATGAGTGACGGTCAAGATTGGCTATAAAATATAACCAATAAATTTCAAGTAAAATTAGATTCAAAATCATGAATAATATAAAATAAAGTAGAAGTGTGTGCACAACTGTGAGGCATTATACATATAGATAATAGTGTTCCAAATCGATAATGACGACTGTTTCTTTTCCGTTTTAATTCACGTTATTCTTGTTGATGCAACAGCAACATTATTCCATATACAAGTAATCTTTTACAAGTCCCCTTTCTAACTCAACGTTCCCAGGAAAAATATGCTTATTCAGTAAATAATATCAGCTGTATATCATCTGATCTTATAAATTCAATAAACATAACATCATCATTATCCTCGTCACTGCAAGTTCATTGCTGAACAATAACTAAATTTCTCCAAAACACACTACGCTAGAAAGTAATTTATACTAAGCAAGCCCCTACGGTCCATTTATTTCAATTTAAAATGTAACAGCACTCGAGACGGCCATCCACTCATTCGTAGTGATTGCTCGCTAATTTCCGTTCGCAGATTAATATTAATTGATTTCGAGTTGCCTATTATTTGCCTCAATGTATTGGGCTTAAGGGTATGTACAGATTATCTTTGACATTACGTGATATGAAACACTTCCAACAAGTCTATGTGGAGATTCATGGAGGAGGCCTATGTTCAGCAGTGAATTTCCTGTGGCCGAAGAGAGAGTGAGGGAGTAAGAGAGAGAGATATGAAATCAACAGACGATAAAAAGATACCTAGGGTACAAGATAATGTTTCTGATTGGAATAAAATAAAATATTACAGGCTTTGTTTATATTGGCACAGCAAAGTGACTCCAATACGCTTGATGGCAATTGTAGTGCAATTCAAATAGAGTAACCACAGGTGAGAGGTGCCTCACTCGCAGCTCGACACAATGATACCAACATGGTCACAACTGGATAATATGTACACACGTTGAAAACGAAGGCCTGTCGCGCTGATGTATTGAGTTCAGAAAAGTATTGGTTCGAATCGCTTAAGTATCACTTCCAAACCGAGACATAAGTCAGTTTATATTTTTCTTTAGAAGTCTTTGTTTAGCTATAGTGATATTAGACTATTACAAACTAAAGACTCTTAATATTTTGTAAATAAATTCTTTCACGCTTTCTAGTACAATCGATTCCCGAAGCAGTGTTTAAAATGTAAAGTTTTATCAAAACCTCCATTCGAACAACAAGACGTAGTGCTACTCACGGGCCGGCGGCTAACAGATGACGTCGATTTGTCAAGCCTGTCTCCCGGGGACCAACCTGGACTACTACAACTAAGTGGTTTAAAAGAAAGAAATCCATTACTGCTTGGGGTCAACGAAACTATTGGAGAAAATATTTTAAGGTCTCAAGACTGGGATTGATGTTATTTCTTTCATGTATATTTTTATACTTTGTGATTTGAAATACATTTCTTTAAATCTAACCGAACTATATATAATGTTATATAAGAAGCAGTTTAATTGATTTTTAATTTATAAACAGTGTCTCTAAACTATATTTTGTTTTGTTTTGTGTGTGCATTTTCAAATACAATTTTCACATGTAGAAGATTGAGACTCAGACTAAAGATTCATCATCATCCTCATCATTAGCCACGAAAATATGACAGCTAATCACAGGCCTGAGACAAAGAAATAAATACAATATTCTTTATTGTAAACCAATACATAGAAGTTAATTACAGAAAAAAAGAAAATACAAAAATGGTATTACAAGTTGCGGTCTTATCGCTTGGAGCGATCTCTTCCAGACAACCTTGTATGGATAGTATCAGAAGTTGGTGGCGGTACACAACAAAGAAACTAGTGCCAAGTTTGACACCTGTAACTTCAATGGTTTAGAACTTTCCATACAAACTTTCATTCCTTATTTCCACCCCTTCAAGCCTTTAATTCACAAAAAAAGTAGCCTATGTCCTTCCTCGAGTTCTAATCTATCACTTTATTAAATTTCATTAAAATCGTTTTGTTTTGTGGTTTATTTTTATTAAATTTTCAATCATTTTATTAAATTTCATTTAAATCGGTTGTGGTTTAGACGTGAAAAAGTAGCAGACAGACAAACAGAGAGACTTACTTTCTCATTTATAATATTAGTAAGGATTAGTACCTTGAGCAGTTTATATTGTTTATTAAATTTTTACGCTGCTACGTTCATACGTTGTCTTTTTTAAATTGTTGTAGCATAAATCCGAGCATTTTGAAGCAATGTTTTTGTTGTAATATATTTAAAGCTATCGTATAACAGCATTGTGTTAAATGTATTTATTTATAGTTTCTGTATATCAGTGATATAAAGACAAAAGTACAAATGGAATTCTTATCGTACCTACAAGGCAATATGTATCATAATATGAAACTGTCGTTTTCATGTTTGATTGCCGGTTTACTAAGAAGAAATGATAAACTGTGAGACTTTCAATACCTCATACTCAAAACCATGGAAGCGAGAAAACAAGCTCAAAACACTCTCCTTTTGGGTGGTTTCGCACTTAGCTGAGGTGCGGTAACATTGCCGTGCAAGGTTTTATAAATGTGTTACAATAAAAAAAATAAGCTTGAACAATACACATGCGCCGAGCAATTCGTCCACCCTGATTCTATTTGTCCAAGGGTCACATTTTAAACTGTTTTTGTATCGTCCACCCTTAATTACCCTTCTTTAACCTTATATTTGTTCACAAGCCACCCCGTTGAAAAGGGTTGCATAATTAATCACTCGCCCACACAATTTTTAGGCGAATGTGTCTTCATTTTTTTCCTCTTGGGTTTTACTTTGAAGTGCACTTATTGTTTGGAAAACTGAGAGAGCATTTTGTAGATCTATCTGTTTTTGACCCCAAAAAGTTGTACCTATGTATGCCAATTTTCTCAATCGCTTACAACAAAAAAGAACTTTAAAATATTTAAATTACTTAATTTCATAATACTTATTAGCACGTCAGAAACTTTTGGAGCGCTGCATATTACTAGGAACAAAAAGAAAAACAAAAAATAATTTTTAATAAAAAAATAAAAACCGACTTCAAAGTGCTACTACAAAGTAACATATAATATATATTTCATCGTGCTAGTACACAATGATTAATGTTCTTATTGACTTGACTAGCTAACAAATCTTAAATACGTAATATTTTGAAGGCGGGTCGCTAAGTGCCGAACATGTACGCCTTACGCTTAACATTATTTGTGTAAGAAATTCTAGCGAAAAACACGCAAGATTTACACGGAATATTAATTTGTCTTAATATATCAGGCCGTAATCGTCCACTGTTGAGCATGGGACACAACATACCCTTTCTTGTACTTAAAGGCCTTTATGTCATGCAGGTTTCCTGACTATGATTTACATATATCACTGTTAAAGAGTTTGGTAATTGAATATCATCAAAACACATGTGACTCCGATAATTCCGGAGGTGTATACCCTGGAATTATAACCAAGACGGTGGTCAACCGTCTCGTGGATCAGATCTAGATAATTATCAACAGGCTACCACACACATGTAAGACACAGAAATTCTATCAAAAATTCAATAAATTACACGTAGGATTAGCACATTATATTCATTTGAAATTTACTTATGTGCCTTTCTGAG
This sequence comes from Deilephila porcellus, assembly GCA_905220455.2. NCBI lineage: Eukaryota > Metazoa > Arthropoda > Insecta > Lepidoptera > Sphingidae > Deilephila > Deilephila porcellus. The sequence continues at coordinate 12,918,477 of LR999988.1, forward strand.
CCAACATTGCAGGATCTACATGTAATATCAAATGGTGTAAGATTTTCTTCATTTATACGTGTTTGATATTTAGCGACCCGCCTTCAAAATATTACGTATTTAAGATTTGTTAGCTAGTCAAGTCAATAAGAACATTAATCATTGTGTACTAGCTTCTCCCCCTCTATGTAGTAATACATTTATACTGAACCAGGTGCAAAAAGAATTATTGCTGTACCGTTCAATTTTGAGGAGTTCTGGTCTTCAGGACCGAAGATATTCATCAGGTCTTCACCAATTTTTTATGGTACCAACCTAGTATATCATGCTTTCTGACAAAAAAGAAATTTTTAAAATCGGTTCCCAAATACCAGCGTAATCGAGTAACAAACATACAAAAAAAAAAAAAAACAGTCGAATTGATTACCTCCTCTTTTGAAGTCGGTCAAAAATTAGAGATGCTGTAATAAACATCATTACCGAAACCTGGATTTTAACCAGGGCCCGTATGATCGCATTGACCTTATGCTATTGTCATTGAGGTTTTTGACTGTATCACTGACATGCAAATTACCAGTTTGGTTTAGAACCAATGATATTTGGGAGCGTCAACACTCATTTCTGGAACCTCCATATCCGAATAATACTTAAGACCTCTAACTCTTATAATATGGTTTACGTTTGTGACTTGACTATTAGCAGTCAATTTTACAACATCGATTAATGTGTTTTAATCATTTTCAGTGATTTTATTTATAGTAGTCAAATAAGGGATAAAGGTAGTTGAAGTTGGTAGTGATGAATCAAAAGCGTTTTTAAGGATTTTTGAAGGATCAGGCAGGCAATATAATGGCACGTTGTTTTTTCTTTAATTAAATGTTCTCAACCCCTATGTAGGGCGCAACATAATTCCTATGTATGTTATAGAATAATGTACCTTATTTTTGTATACATACATATACCATTGCGGCGGGTTTAGAGACCGCCCGCAGATAGGAGTAGGTAGTTTAAATAATAACTCAGGGTAATTACGTGGTTCAGGCTTTAATAATTCGCATCACCGTCTTACACTCGGTACTGTTGCTGGTGGTACGCAACAAGAGTCACTGGCCTTCTGTGGACACTGATCCTGGTCCTCTGCACGTGGCGGTTCTCGACGACAGCTCGCCGGCAAAGTTGGCTGCTACGTGGCCGGTATTGGTGAGCAGGTCAGCGGCTCGGTGCAGGTGCGGTCGCAGCACGGGCAGGAAGCGGTGCGGAGTGAAGTCAGAGCACGGCGCGCTCCGTGCCGTAAGCAGGAAGAGAGAAGCAGATGAACATGAAGGTGAAGATGATGAAGCAGGTGAAGTTGATAAAGATGAAGCAGATGAAGCAGGTGAACCTGAAATCAGCGTCCAAGAAATCGGAATGCAAACTACGCTTACATTCCGTGCCAGCGACTCGTGGTAGTTCACAAGCCGGCGGCATAATAAGCTGTGAAGCAAGCGGTTAAGCGGTTAGCACTTTTAACACTCACCCCAGCGGGTACACCAACACGCGTGGTAGCACGCAGTTTATTAAAAGGAAAGAGGACGCGAGCGAGGTTACACGCGTATTTATGCGTGCGATGACAGTTCGCACGTTTTAGCTGTCAGAATTGAATCGACCAATCAGCGCAATGGAGGCGTTGATGGGCATAAACAATATGATTACTGGGCCATAGACGGCAACTATTCCGGGTGACATTCTACAACGTCACACCCTTGCATCGCATCTCCCGCCGACGGATACAAGTACTCTATTTAGGTTACTATGCGTATACATTGTAATTATTCTGTCATACCAGTATTAAAACATCTATACATATAATAAAAATGTAAATGGTCGATGTCTGTACATTGAAGATATTTAAGAAATTTTGACGCGAGGGGTCTTTATAACAGCAACAGAAGCCAAAACATTTTTTTTAGAATTTTTGTCTGTCTGTCTGTCTGTCTGTCTGTATGTTTGCTTGCGCATCACGCAAAAACTACTGCACCAAATGAGATGCGGTTTTCACATTTGTATTGCTGTAGGTTCAACTTAAAAACTGGTATATGTTGCATTTACATACAGGGTGTTTCTTTTTGTTTGCTTGCACATTACTCAAAAACTACCGCACGAAATGAGATGCAATTTTCACATTTATATAGGTGCAAGTCCAACTTAAAAACTGGTATATGTCTTATTGACATACAGGATATTTTTTGTATTATGGAAGATAAATGAGAAAAACTAATATGCGGGTCTTTATTAACGTAATAGAACCCAAAACAATGATTTGTAGAATTGTCTGTTTTTCTGTTTGCCTGTTTGTCTCTTTGTCGGTTTGTCTGTTTGTCTGTGCGGTTGTGCGCGATGTACTCAAAAACTGACACCTGACCGACCTGACCAACCGACAGCTGACACCCTGGATTAACACTTAGCCTACTTTTTATCCCGAAAAATTAAGTGTTCCCGTGGGATGAGGAAGGAATTCCGATATATTTGTTACTTTTTATACTCAAATCGATGGGATGGGACAGGATTACATGCCTTGAGTGAGAATGAGACGGGACGGGTGGGATATAATGGGACGGGACGGGACGGGATGAGAAATACCAAATAAAGTTAATCACGCTGACGAAGTTTGCGGGCAGAAGCTAGTATTAAATAAATACAAAAATGACTAATATCTAATTTATTAATTTACATTCATAATATAATATCAACTTAATCCATTTTTGCTTCCGCCTTTTCATTATCGGTGCTAGATTTCTGAATATCCTTAAATGTGACCTTCACGAGATAACCGAAAGGCGCTTCCACCAGCAACCAAAATGCAAAAGCGGCCACATGCGATATCACTACAATTCCGCTTGCGGTGATTACCTGAAACAGACATTTGATTAGTCATTAGTATCCGTGTGTAGGTTGCGAAAGCATGTACGACTGTACGTGTGTGGCATGTGCTGTGGGTCGTTGAGGTCTTAGGTTCAAACCCTTCAGGTCAAACTTGTGCCCATCATGGCGATGGGCTCGTTCATATCATATCTTAGGTAGAAATACATACATACGTAAACTCACGCCTTTTACTATAATAGGTAGGTAGGGGTGCTACCAGAAAACCTACGTTTCGCCTTGTGTGTAGTTAGAAATAATAATAACGTATCGCTTGGCAATGAACAAGCTTCGCCCAGCACAACCCCCGCTGTCACAGAGTCTCCGAACGGAACTATTAGAGGAAGTGGTCACGACTTTGTTTCCAGTCACAGTGGATACTACTCCTCCACCGATGGTGCCAGACGAGCCGGCGCCATTGTCGAGTTCAGCAAGGGAAATTCCAGAGATTTCACTCTCAGAACTGAGGGTGGCAGTGTTTCGGCTGCAGAGCAAAAATAAGGCTCCGGGGCTCGATGGTATACCTGGCAAGGTCTGGGTTTTGGCCTTGGAGTACCTGGGTCCGAGACTCTGCGGCCTTTTCTCCGCCTGTCTGGAGCAGGGCGTCTTTCCGTCCCGCTGGAAAATCGGGAAGCTCGTCCTGCTCAAGAAGCAGGGACGACCCGCGGAATCGCCTTCCGCGTATCGGCCAATTGTGTTGCTCAACGAGGTCTGCAAACTTTTCGAACGGATTATTCATGCACGCCTCGTTGGGCATCTTGAGACAGTCGGCCCGAATCTGTCCGATTACCAGTTTGGCTTCCGGAGGCATCGTTCTACGATCCACGCAATTCTGTGGGTTAAGACATTGGCGGAGGAAGCAGTGGCTCGGGGCGAAGTTGTCTTGGCGGTGTCTCTAGACATTGCCAATGCATTTAACACCCTGCCTTGGGACTGCATACATGAAGCACTGCGGTACCACGCGGTGCCACTCTATCTGAGACGTCTGGTTCATTCGTACCTGTCTAATAGGGACGTGATGTATCCGGGCGCTGATGGGTGGCACCGAAGAGCTATGTCTTGCGGCGTTCCACAGGGCTCAGTTTTGGGCCCACTACTGTGGAACATCGGGTATGCTCCGTGGTGCCAACCTCTGGGGCGTCAGCGTCACCTGCTACGCTGACGACACTTTGGTAACAACATCTGCCAGGACTTTCCATGAGGCCGTGACTTTAGCGGCGGCTGGTACTGGCCATATAGTCGGCCGCATTCAGCGTCTTGGCTTAAAGGTGGCCTCGAAGAGGGCCACCGGCCGGTGCCTATATCGTTGTGAATGGGGTGCAGATTCCCATCGGCTCCACCATGAAATACTTGGGCTTAGTTCTCGATGGCCGGTGGGCGTTTCGCGCTCACTTCAAAACGTTAGCAACAAAGCTGTCCCGAGCAGCGGGTGCACTTAGTACCTTGCTGCCCAACTTGGAAGGTCCTGGCATCCCTTGCCGAAGGCTATATGCCGGTGTCGTGCGGTCTATGGCTCTATACGGTAGTCCCGTATGGGCTGAGTCCCTGGGTAACCGATGCATCGCTCTTCTGCGTAAGCCACAGAGAGTAGTAGCGCAGCGAGCAATCAGGGGCTACCGCACGATTTCTTTCGAGGCGGCTTGTGTATTGGCTGGATTCCTGCCCTGGGATCTGGACGCCAAAGTCCTGTCGGCTATGTCTTACTGGCGAGAGGAGGCGTTCAGACTCGGACAAAGACCGGTTTCCAGAGAGGTAGAGGTAATGCGAACCTCCCTCCTCAGAGCCGCCGTGGAGAAGTGGCGTCTCAGGTTGGACAACCCGACAGCGGGTCTGAGGACTGTCACGGCAGTGCGCCCTGTCTTTGACCAATGGCTAGACAGGCGCCACGGCGTGGCGACGTTCCGACTGACTCAGGTGCTCACAGGACATGGTAGTTTTGCCGAGTACCTGTGTCGAATAGTTGGCGTGGAAAGATTGGCCGTGTGTCACCACTGTGACAACTGTCCAGAAGACACGGCCCAGCACACGCTGGAGGTTTGTCCATCCTGGGACAGCGAACGCAGCGCTCTCATAGAGGTAATTGGGACCGACCTCTCTCTGCCGGCTGTGGTTTCGGCCATGGTAGGCAGTCTAAGGTGTTGGCGTGCGGTGACTAAGTTCTGCGAGAAAGTAATCTCGCAGAAGGAAAGTGCCGAGAGGGATCGAGAGCGGTCAGATCCTTCCCGCCGCCAAAGAAGGCGTAGGAGGCGCTGACGTGACGAATGATCGGTGACTCTCGCCCTGTGGTATGGGGGCGTTACGAGAATCCCGCCACGGTATCCCCTGCCTGTCGTAAGAGGCGACTAATGGGGCAACTGGAGGTCGCGGGCGCGCAGTTGGGGACTGGAGTGCCCATTTCACAAAATACGACCCCTGAGATGTTCGGCAGCAGAAGTGGAAGCAACTGCATGCTGCCGTGGACGCCTAGGGCGTCATTGGGTTTGAGCTGCAAATTAAGCAGCAGTGTGCAGGAACGGTCCCGGTAGAAGCTGGGGTGCTCTAGCTTCGGGTTCCCGGGGCCGTTTCAATTGCGCCGAAGAGGGCAACGCGGGGTTTTGGTTGGTATGCCGTCGACTGGTGAACCCAACATAATCGCCCAACTCTCCCCAAGGTGGGGCGGTAGCGGTAACCCGGTTACCCCGCGAAAACAAAAAAAAAAAGAAATAATAATAACGGCAATATGTGTGTGCCGATGGTGCTGACCTAGGAACTGGGCTTAAGACCTCACTGTTCACAGTGAAGCGACGATACAATGAAGATAGTTCAATAAAAGTTTTATATTAATTTTTAACACCTATTTTACTAAGGACAAAACAACTTACCATACCAATGAATGTTGGAGAATTTAGAGTGGTTTGTATGCCCATGGTATATCTGATGATTGCCAGGTGGACGAGGTACGTAGCGTACGTAATTCTACTGGGGACTGTCCATCCGTCCCACTCCAGTATACTTCTGTACAAACCTAGAATTAAATACATCATAAAAGACAAATAAACAATTACAACCAGCAGTCACACACTATTGACCTCACAATACGATACCATATCATGTTTTGTGGTTATCAGAAACACATTTATCTCAGAACAATCAACCATTTGTGCGGATATCGAACTCATGGCCAACCGTTTCACAATCGGCGTATAAATCGAAGGTTTATATGTAAAGAAATTGGAACGAATTTAACCACCAAAAGCTTTTCAAAAGTAGAATTATTAAAGAAGTTTTTTTTTTCGGAATAGGAGGCAAACGAGCAGACGAGCCATCTGATAGTAAGTGGTCACCGCCGCCCGTGGATCAAACTTTGTAGAAAGGATCTAGACGCAGACCTTATAATTGCTGCAGAAAAACTTGTGGAAATGTAGTATGTTAAATATGGGACTTGCTGTGACGATGATATTGACGATGTTCACATGACATTTTTATTTACAATGTCAGTTTTCTTCAAACTGAGTAAACACTAACCCTGGATTATTTTATACGGTTGTGACAATTCAGGCTAAAGCAAATACTTATCATCAATATTTTGTAAGTCAGAAAAAGATGAGTAATACTTACTTTCATACTTAAAAGTAATTCCCAATACAAGCACACTCAATATTATAACAAACACAGGTTTTATGAATAGTGCATACATAATTCTGAAGAGCAGGGACTGTCTTGGTCGATCATCGTAGAAGATGGCGCTTGAGTACACAAGGATCAAAAGTAAAGGAAAGGTACTCCAATACAAGAATCGGTATTTCTGTAAGCAAAGAAGGAACTAAACTGTTATATGCATCTGAGAGCACGGCAGTGCTCCCGCCAAGTCGAGCAAATAAGCATCACGGTCGTACAATTCTTCTCTTGAAGCAGTTTAGATCATTTTCGACCCCCTATAACTTCGTTATGCATAAAACTATAAGCCTGAATTTTCAGTAACCAATCAAGCATTGTATAAACATAGTATAATTGAAATTTAATTCAATTGAAACCAGTAGTTTAAGAATTATAACTAGTCAAAGTTTCTTAATTTTGTCACTCACTGACTGATAGACCGTCAAAACGCGCAGGCACTTTTAGCAGACATAGGAGCTTCAAATTTAAAATACAATTAGTGTTTAGTATATAAAGCAAGGAAAAACTAAAATATTTTGCAATTTCGGTCCAGTTCCCTAGATACACCAACTTTATAAATAACTTGTAATCCCGATAAATATAGGTATAAGATTACAAAAATTACATTTGCAGTGAATGAATCAGTGTTTGAATAATAGGTGTAAAAGCTCATAAGACAGGGAGTGAGCTTTAAGAAAATCCGTTGTTGGTATTTAAGAAGGTAGCCGAAAAGAAAAAAGCAATGAGATGCCATCAAATTAAAACTTGTAAAAACACGCAAGTCTCGCAACTCAGTTCTTCTACCGTAACAAGTTGTGATATACAAAGTGGAATAATTTATTTGGTCCCTACTTAAGGGGCCTTCTATCTTAAATTATTACGTAATTAACTAACCTAACAACATTTTATAGTGACCATATCAATATTACAAATCTTTTATGTTTTAAATAAAATAGATTGACTCGGCCATTGATATGGTCACTATAAGATGTTGTTAGGTTAGCAAATTACGCAATAACCTAAGACAGAAGGTCCCTTAAGTGGAGACTGAATAAATTAACCGACTTTGTGTTCCATGGATCTCACAACTTGTTACGGTAGAAGAAGTAAGTTGCGAGACTTGTTTTATTACAAGTTTTTAATATATCTACAGATAGAAGTAGAGACGTGAACTAGAAAATAAATTGCAATTTGGCTTATTTCACATTGCTACACACGTGTGGGTTTCTATGGTAGGTTTAGTTCTTTTTACGGCCTATTCATGAGTTTAAAATATCCTACATCCATCAACCTCAATAAAAGGCCCTTACCTTTACTTTATACTTTTCAAGATCGATGCCGATGTCCTTCCAATAGTAGAGGATATAACCCATGGCCATGCCCATGACATATCCAGACAAATTAGTGTGCCCGCGCTTGTAAACGTGGTTGAACGTATCGTCCTGTATAAAGAACCTACGAGATGTTCTGAAAAAATACGGTCACTATTTAACATTTATCGTAGGAGGTGGAGCGTCACACGTTGGAGTTTAAAGTAAAAATTTTCGAGCAACGAGGGAAAATATGAATAAATATTTCAATACCTCTATGTATACCACATTCAATCGATAGTTCTCTTTGATGCTGCTTGACAATGGTAATAATTTAATTGGCTCAAAATTCTCAGAAATCGCTACTCAAGTCAGGGATCGTTGATAGTCTAATTGAAATTTCTACGTATTTGCATTTCTACTTCAAATATTTCATCTATAATTTATGAACTCACTCAGGCGAAAGTAACAATGTGGCATCCAAGTCTTGGTAGTATGTCTGCAGGCCTATTATGATGGATCCTAGCACAAACAGTACTGACAGCACAGTCGTCCTGGTTATTTTATTTCTGCAGCACACGAAGATTACGATACCCAGGCAGAACAACTGCGTGTCGGCTGCTAAATACCTGGTTGATAGTAATAGGAATAATCAACATTAGTCTGCAGCAGTCAACTGCTGAACACATGAGCAAGGGGAGATAACATAGGCATTCATAACGATCTTGCGGGCAAAGAAAACCACGCCTTGATTTTTAAACAATCTGGTTTCTTCTTATCGTGACAATAAATTGATAAATACTTATAATAATTTGAGTCGCCTGTCAAGAATCTGCCATTACAACTATTTAGGTATTTTAAAAACCAAAGTTAATAAGGTCTCACAAATGTGTCATCATCTCCGTTCTCTTTAACTGAGTGCTGAATGCTGACAAACTACTACAGGTAAACATAGACCTTAATTATTTCCATTGCGGCGTTTTGTAAGCGACATGGATTCAGATATTTTTTATGACACTTGTATAATTTGTTTACTTTATGAACGTGACATATGACGCGACGCTTGAATAATATTCGGAGCCACCTACTGTCAGCTCTCTGTGCTATGTGCCCTATGTAATGCCACTGCAATACTGTAATGATAGCACTTACCAGGCCTGTATGAAACAATTGGATGTGTCGTTGTAATTGTTCAAGTATGTCAAAAACCACCACCAATCCTTGCGGCAGTCCATAACCTCATTAGTTACTACGATCTGGAAACCAAATGGTATGTACATTTTATATACATAATATTTATTAATGGTCTTTGACAAGAGCATAATGTAAGAACATTCAATTAAGGCGCGGTGTGTGTTGTTTGTGAGACCGAATAGTCGTTCGTAGTTTGTTATATACGGCACAATTTGGAGTCAGGGCTATGATTGTTAGGTGTATTTATTTTTATAATACTTACATCCCAGAAAGGCCCGGATCCTAAATGCCGCATCCAGGTGGCGGTGAACGCCAGTAGTACTGCATTGGCAGGGGTGAGCCTATAATGGAAGATGTAAGTTTAGTGCTTAAATATTTACCAATGCTGTTTGGAGCTGAGAATTGGGCATGGAAAATTTAATTGGTTTTCGTAGTTGTATAAGTACCTATACCTACAACAATTTTAGAAGACATCATTAGATGTAGCGAGGACACAATAAGTGAGATTCTCAGCGAAATTCTTTCAACAATTATTTTTGAATACTACAAAACCTTATTAATTATTGTGTGGCAGTTATGGATGGCTAAGACCATTTAATTTGAAGCTAGACGCTTACATGTTTGTTAAAGTTTTTCGTACTTGATATTATTCTTGTCGATCTATCTTTTCGGGATTCAACTTACTTAATAGCCTTCTTTATCTCTTTTATCCCAATATAGATATAAGCCTAGCAATTTTTTGGTCGACTTCAGTTCTTGATGCTGTTATCTTAAGACTCTGTAGTGTACTCTGTGTAATGTCTTACCTCAGATATCTTAGAAGCAGTGCTTTCGGGAGCATCTTCCAATTGAATTCATTTTTCTCCACGTACATACAAGAGATGTAGACCATCAACAACCCAGACATTAGGAAAAATGTTTGCATTATTATGGTACCATTTATAATTAGCTGACATGCTTGTATTGAATACAGCTGGAAATTAAAAAGCAATTTTTTTATGTGATAATGAGGGCACGAGCTCGTCGCTCGCCTGATAACAAGAGTAACACTATTCAGGGCTTATGATTACCAAGCACTGCCTCGCTCTGCACTGACCTCGTCACGTCAAGACATTAAGTATCAAGTTCTTTCTCTCTCTCTCTCTCTCTTCTCAACCACAGGAAGTCCACTGCTAAACATAGGCCTCCCCCATGGATCTCCACATAGACCTGTTGGACCTTTCATCAAGATCTATACTACTACGTCATTTCACTGGCTACAAAAACATTCTCAAACAAGTTTTCGTTTTTAGAACCGACTAAATATTAGCTTGTTTTCAAATTTCTTAAAGATTAAATTTTCAAAATACTTCAAGAATATTATAGTGAAAAATATCTTCAATATAAAAAATGGAGGATTGTTTTAATCCCGCTATGTTTCAGGTATCATAAAATACGTAGTTTACATAAAGTTTTCGCGGCGACTCGAATATCTATACAATAATATCTATCAGCTTTCAGACAAATAGGTTTTACACAATATAAAAAGTAATAAATTATAAAGTTTCAATAAAATTATATCGCTGCGTTATACATGACTTTATTCTACATCAAGTACCTAACTAAGTAGGGTAAGTCGAATAATTTGAATTCTCTTAGGATCAATAAGAAATTAAAGGAATACGTACGTTTTCAAAAAAGTGCGTGTCGTCGGTAAAGAGGGCATATGATCCCATGGAATGCACCACGATCACCAACACCATCATTATTGTTCTAAAAGAGATATTTTAAATGCAGTGTTTGATTCTAAGTTCCAATGTTATACTCAACTTCATGTGAAATAGATGATTAATAAATACACCCAACAGTTACCCACACAATCTTGTGTCGCTAGTATCAGAAACTACGACCGATTTTTTGACCTCCTATTTTTTGACCCAGATCCGAAACAATATTTGTGTGGCATACAAACAATTGTCTTGATCCGGGGATCGAACCCCGCGGCTTTTCGATCCATAGCTAGCATTCCACCAACTGCGACACAGAGACTGTAGATAAATCAACATGTGAAATATTATATCTTATACATTCCAAAACAATGTACCTACTGCTGATAAAAACTTAGGTTACGAAACAGGTCAATGACAGAATTGATATAAGTATGCTAAATTTTGCACCGTGTATTTACGAATTATCAAATTACATACCGGGTATATCAAGACTGCGACCGAAAACGAAGCCAGGTGGTAGTCCTAGTGGTTACAAACACGATGCAAATAAAATTTTTGCCAAAACAGAGACAGATATTTTTTTAGAATTTTAAAAAATCATCGTATTTGGGTGGTAAATACCTAGTTGTTGCGAAAATAAACATCCTGTATGTAAATGAAATATATACCAGTTTTCAAGTTGGACCTGCACCAATATAACTGTGAAAACTGCATCTCATTCCGTGCGGTAGTTTTTGAGTAATGTGCAAGCAAACAAAAAGAAACACCTGTATGTAGATGCAACATATACCAGTTTTTAAGTTAAACCTGCAGCAATACAAATGTGAAAACCGCATTTCATTTGGTGCAGTAGTTTTTGCGTAATGCGCAAGCAAACATACAGACAGACAGACAGACAGACAAAAATTCTAAAAACAATTGTTTTGGCTTCTGTTGCTGTTATAAGACCCCTCGCGTTAAAATTTCTTATATATCTTCCATGTACAGACATCGACCATTTACATTTTTATTACATTGGTAATGAAAGTGATTATTATTATAAAGCAAATCGTGATCGCTTTCGGTTCCGATATTGTATAATTGTGTCGTTTGGGCTTCGCCACACAAACTTCTTTACACCATTGTTATAACTAACAACAAAAAACTATCTTTTACTGTGGGTATCAGAATATACAAGAGAATTTGCAGTCTTAAGCACACCCACAACGTAATGATGGATCATACAAACTTATACCATTGGGCGGCAATCGACCCCGTCGTCTTTCGCATGACAGTCAGTTTCTTAACCATCTGAGCCACGGAGGCTGTCATACACAGGTGTTTCATGTAGAATACATATCTTTCTTAGAATCTCAAAACAATAAGTAGTTCTTTGCAAGTTGCGGTTACTTTGCAGACCGAAGTTTAGCATTAAGCAAAAAGTATTACAATACCAAACGTTACAGCTATATTTTGACTCGGAAATGTAATGTCGGAATAATTTTATAAGTTGGACGTATAAATGAGACGTATTTTTAAGGCCGCGTGTTTGATCCCCGCACAGAAATCAATATTTGTGTGATCCACAGGTATTTGTTACTGGTGTTTGTAATACCCGCGACTCAAGGCTAGATTTTATTGTGTGCTCTAGAATTTGTAAAGTTCCACTGTTGAGTGTGCTTATTATTTATTAGTATTAAAACTATTAATAATAAAAATTTAAATGAAACATATAATATCTACTACCTTATTCCGTTTAATCCCTTAAGTTGACGGAGACGAGAATCGCAAGTTGCGTATGGATCACTAACCAGTCTTCGAAAATTTCTTCTAATAGAGAAAACTAAAAGGAACTTTATACCTGTTAACAAAGATATGCTGTTACTTATAGAATGTTCGTATCCGGTAGGATAACACCGTGCGGTAAATAATACATTGGTTTTGATTGCATTACTATGGTGGTATAAACATCAATATAATAGCATAGTGGCCTATAAAAGTGGACAGCCACACGGGATCAGCGTATGCAGCTCCTGCTTCGAGCAGACTAGCATATTGGTGTGAACTGCCGAGATGGTTATCTCGCTGCACTTACTATCAGAGCATTATAATTATTTTATACTAGCGGCCCGTCCCAGCTTCGCCTGGGTGCATATCTTTTGATTCAACTCCACATCAGATAGATGTTATTTTTCGTACAAACTCTTGTATACCTAAACCTCTTGAAACCTAAACTCGACGTAGGTACCCTACTGTTGTTTCTTTTTTACTATGACCTGTCCTCCTCAATCCCGTCCCGTCCCGTCTGTCAAGTCACATCCGATCCAGCCCGTTCTTTCTCTTCATTATCCATCCTGTCTCGTCCCGTGCTTTTACATTTCGTCCTATCCCATCAAATGAAATCTGTCGACTATCTAATCCTACCCCGTCCCTCTCACTCTATTCTATCCCATCGCTGTATACCCAAATAGTGTGCCTTACAATTTTTTGACATTAAAACTTCAACGATTGCGGATACGGAAAATCGGATGAGTAGTACGGACGCTTCAGCGATTTTGGTTTCCATACAACATGTCATTCCTTATTTCACCTCAATAATTTTCTTTTACCAAAATTGTTGGTTGCCATTATTTTTCGTTTGTAATAAAGAGCTGAAATAAAAAAAAATCATAGAAATAACTTAACTGGGTTTGATTTTCTATACAACATTCCAACCTATTTTTTAACCGCTTTGGAAAAAATATAGCCTATGACACTCAAAGATGTTATATCTTTTTAAAGGTGAGAGAATTTTTAAAATCGATTCAGTAGTTCCGGGGATTATGATATTATGCGATTTTTTAAATTATACTCGTATAATGGTGGTGAAGGATAGGACATTGTAAAAAAATGTGATAAAAGTGATTTCCCATTTTAAAAAGAAGTTTAGTATACACAAAATACATATCTGAACACACGCATAAACATTTGACAGCCAATTTAAATGTCAATCCTTTTTCATTAATAACATTATTCTACATATTTAAAATCTAAAATACGCCATTATTCGAATATTGTGGATATACATGTATATTGTCGATTCGAAACCTATATTTAAATACGTTCTTTAATTTGAGGGAAGAGTTTACTGTATGGACGGTATGAACATGAAATGTTTGACAGTTGCGAAATATACAACTTGAACATAGTTATCATGCCACCTAGAACTAACTTCATCATTTCGGTTTTTATTAAATAAGTATAACTCCAATTTCAATTTGCATCGTGTCTGTAACCACTAAAACTACCACCTGGCTTCGTTTTCGGTCGCGGTCTTGAGATACCCTGTATAAATTATAAACATAACATAATCATAAAATCAAAGGATTTTTTTTATCAATTTCCAATTTAAAATTATTTTTATTGCGGTTATGGATGTGATGCCACAGATTACCACAGTTTTTTTTTTAAATTGGCTTGGCTGTTCAGCCATTCGCCAATGTCAAGTTAGGGAAACAGATACTACCACAGATTACTAAATAGGTTATGCGAAATTTGTATAGGTTTACTATTCCGTGGCGAGTTATTTTCAAAAATTAATAAATTAGTGCAATAGAATTTAATTAAGTAACCACGTTTCCGAACAAACGATGCTCTTTCAATATAGTCTATGGCTGTGAATGACGTTGACATTCGTTACGCGCGTTTTTTAAAATATGCAAAATTAAATGTATATTTTTCAATATTTCTGAAAGATTTTCTTAATATTTTTTTCCGTAAGAACCATCCTTGGACTTCCACAAACATTTTAAGAAAGGAATCATCGAAATCGGTTTAGCCGTTCACACGTGATGCCATGACAACGCGAAACGGGTTTCATTTTTATATATATAGATTATGACACATCGTTATCCCAAATGGTGCGAAGGTCCGTCTTCCTACGTAGTATTCTCCAATTCGCCCGATCGTCAGCTCTTTCAGTTGCAATACCATTGACTAATTGGTCGTTGATGACTTTTTTTGTCGACCTCGAGGCCGAAACTATGCTATATTTAGGCTAGAGTATAAGTTATGGACGAACCCCTGTGGTCTTTAAAGAAATGACCAACCATCTTAAGAAACAATATAAAAATAGAAATACCGTCATTTGGTTTCCCCGTAGTACATGCAACATCGTATAAAGTTCCAGCAATATTGAGCATCAACAATATCAACAGCAACACTGCGACTATCATATCCTGATAATCAATCTTCTTCTCTTCATTACTGCATGAGATCTGGCCTATAACTTTGGTCTTGAGTTTATATTCTTCCCAATATGTCGTATTAAGGCAGGCTTCCAATTGGTCTTTCAGGTCCTTTGACGCACTCAAATAGAAATTTTTACATCTCTGATTCACACAAAGACCATGCGTTACAAGTGAATGGTTGAAGTGCTTGAGATAGTCGTCAGAATATTCCTGTAAAAAACAAATTCTTTTACATCCTTTCTTATTGAACGATTACATCGTTTCAATAAGATTTATTTATAGATAACCGAAGTGATAACCGAAGTGACACGTTTTCATATCTATTTAATTACAATAATATTTTTGTAAGCATAATCCCATGCTTTATGCAACGTAAGTTTTGAAGTCTCACTAGATTCCTAAGCTTAATATGTTAAAAAGTATAGAATTCCACGAGGATCGCAACCCTCAACTCTACAGGCTTTACTCAATTCTTAAAACCCTATATTTTGGTTTTACATTTTGGGTTATCACATAAATTTGATGTGTTTCATAAGACTGAATATAGTCCCCACCTTATTTTTACGTCTAGTATTATCCAAATCCGATGATACGAACATCCAAGAACCAAACGAAAAACTTTAAATAGGAAACATTTAAGTCAATAGTTAAGGAATTTTCCTCGAAGGAAATTTCCCTTCAGCGTCATAGATGATGATGGATGACAACTAACAATGGCAAATACGTGCAAATTACACTTCGTTGTATACGAATCAAAATTCAAATATTAATATGCGGTAATGATACTTAATTCAGCAAAAGTTATATCAAGTTCATAATGATTGATAATGACAACGTAGACAAGTTATTTAATTCTAAAACTAAACAATCGATTTGACACTGCTTTGATGAAGTAAATAATATTTTTTTATGGGACTACGTTATAGGTGTCTATTAACTTCTATGACGTCAGTCGTCATTACTGCTCTCGTTAACGATGCATTTACGTCCATCTATATTCATTCTGCGACGTCATTAATCTATTGTCGCCTGCAAATAACATAACACTTAAAAAGTTAAAGCTGTGGTGCTCCACTTTTGCCTTGGAGTACAGCGGGAACGCGCCGCGCCGGCTCGACTCGGGTAGTAGTCGATATTCCTATCTCGCAGAAAACCCAGTTTGCTTGGCTTTACTGTGCTAATTCGTTACGTAAATGAGGTTGCCGGTGGCCCTACACCCCTACAATTGTCCTGTCTTTTTTCTTTTCATTTCCTTTGTATTTTGAGAGATCGCTAAAACACGATCCAACTGAAGTGTAGATGTAAATGGGTAATGGTAAAAAATAATTTGCGATTATAAAATTACTTATGTCTATAGTATAAGTAATTGTAATAAAATTGGCCATAGTAAATTTTAAAAATTTTGTAGTTAAATCAAAATAATATATTATAGTAATTTGAAATAAATCTATTTATTATTTAATGAATATGTTTGTATTAAGTGATTTTTATGTATTTTTATTGTTGCCGAAACTGGTAATAAAGTATGACGTTATAATTCCGATAACTTTTTAAATGTTGTAGAGTCTATCGAAAATTAGTTAACAGCCCACTTAATATACCAAACCTATAAAGTTAGGTAGGTACTAAACAAGTTAAATATGCCTAAGTCAATCGAATTCTTGGTTGTAGAAGAGTTTGTGGGCTGGTAAAGTACGTAACAGTATGCTTCAGATGTGGTACGAATGTATACGTTTTCTACACCCCAATAATACTACTCAATATTTGAGTAGTCCTAGTTTGAGTCGTCACATGTATACGATAGCTTTAGCGAACTATAGCAATTCTCAAACACTTAATTATCTCAAAATTTTAGTGAATAAGGTATCAAAAATGGTCTCACCTGAATCATCTGTAGCAAAGGACTAGGTTCGTCTGAGACCAGGGCGAAATCGACAGTACAGTACAATCCGCCAGGTTCTCGTAGACATTTCTCATAGGGGTCCAGTCGGAATATCTTTGGCATGAGTTCATGTTGAGTGTCTGAAATGAAAAAGGCTTTTGTTATATCTTTTATGCCTACAATTTTAGAAATATTTGGGCGGCTCTTGTGTATAGATTAATGAAGCTCAGTATTATTGAATCTTATTAAAAATATATAAACTAACTACTTTAGTAGTTAGTTTAATTATCAATGTCGCAAAGTATTTTTATGACTACAACTCCGTAATGTAATGTGTGAAATTCCACTTCTGCTCTTATTAAAGTCATATTTAAAACATATTTTATTCAAATAGTCTTTTATAAAAATTGATTATTGAAAACGGCGTGAGAAATTAATTCATCAACACAGGTAGTCTTCTTTTTTTCTTTTTTAATGTAATTTTATGCATCCCTATGAATGTAATTGAACGAAATACTCGTACTATCAAACTAAACTTTAAATACTATCCAGCCCATACACTCACCACTGCAACTCCTGATAGCCAGGATCAACAGTGGCACGCAAAGAATCAAAGCAGAGGATTTAGTTCTAGTACCTATGTAGATAATTAAGTATCATCTAAAAATGCTTTACCTGTTCAGTATTTTTTTGCGTGCGATAGGCATTAGGTCCGCCTGTACTATTAAAATATATACAAAGTGAAATAAATAATATTAGAAGAATTATTTCACTAGGATATCTATTAATATGATGATGTGATGTTACGGGTGACTTTAACTGATGACTAGCCTAATCAACGGTTTACTTGAAGATGGTGAACGAGGCCTAAGAAATATATAATATTTAAATGGCCTATGTTTTTTTTATTTATTTTATTAAGTACTGCTACATCTTATATATTTAAACTTTACACAGTGTTATTTATGTTAAATTAAATATTTCTGATACATAAGACAATTAGAGCGTACATACAATTTACCAACATTATTGGCTAAATCAATGTGACTTTATAAATAAGGATACAAAATGAAATGAAATGTAAACAACTATTACAGACAAAATTTCAATGACAATTAAATGCACAAGAACAAAAACAAAAACAATTAACAGTTAATACTAGGTAACAATAATAATTAATAAGACTTTCTGAATAATTATAAGTAAAGTCACAAGCGATGTGAGGAGGGAGGCTGTTTTAAAAGTTCTTATGAAGAATTATCTTTTAATTTTCTTTTGAAAGTGTTTAACTTATCGCTAAATAAGTCAAGGCTGGGTATTTGTGAAGCTAAAGTATGATAATCGTTAATGATCCTAGTTAGAGGGGACTGTAGACCTAGGTTTGTTTTAACACAAGGGACGTGGAAAAGCTTTAAAATCTTTTTGCGTGGATATGTCCGAGGGATCCTTAAGGAAATATTTTGAAGCAGTTGGGGGCAGTCGATTAGACCGTTTAACAATTTATAAAAAAAAACAAACATCTCTATTTCGCCTTCGCTCGCGGAGAGTATACATTTTAAATTTCTTCAAACGTTCACTGTAGAGTTGACGATGTGAGAATCCAGTTTTGGCATAGGCCAGATATCGTGTAAATGCTCTTTGTATGCCCTGTAATCGTTGCGAATGTATGGTGTAGAAGGGATTCCACACGACACTAGCATATTCGAGATGGCAGCGTACTAATGTGTTGTAGAGACAAATCTTGGTGTGGTCATTTTTAAAACCCTTAAGGTTCCGTTTGAGAAATCCGAGCATCTGAGCTGCTTTTGTCGTAGTAGCCGTTTGCATTTTTTAAGTATCATCGTATTTGGGTGGAAACTTGTTTTGCTAAAAAATATTTTAACCCTTGCGTACCATTGCATCATTAAAAATAAAAAGGTGTACATTATTATTTTAGGACTTATGTTTTTACCACCCAAACATGACGACAAGTAAAAAGTTACAAAAAAATCGTCGCAGTTGTTGCAAATATTTTAGTTGTATTGTGTGATGTGTCTGAAGTCAGATTCAGATCCTATAGCTAGCAATATTTCCGTGTTCATCCCGATTGTAACCAACGTAAACGATGGTCGAAAATAGGACATAATATGACATAAGAGTGTTGCAGTTCAAGTTCAACCTATCGTTATCGAAAAGGCTGGCATAACAGCGGACAGCGACAGGACAGCGACTCCCACGGAACTTACTTTCATCGGATACTCTACCGAATAGTCATTAGTCTATTATTATATACATACGTACATAAACCCACGCCTTTATCCCCGAAGGGGTCGGCAGAGGCGCCACCAGGACACCAACATTTCGCCTTGTATGTTCCGTCCCACGATGTGATAGGGGGCAAGCCTATCGCCATATCGGGCACAAATTCCTGACTCCGGGCTAATAACGAATAGAAAAATCCAATATCACTTTGCCCGACCCGGGACTCGAACCCGAGACCTTAGCTTTGTAACCGTACCGTAATACAACTACGCCACCGAGGCAGTCTTTTATTCATACAAAAAAAAAAATAAAGTAAGAAAGAATACAATTTAGAAAAAAAGTTAAAACTCGTCGCTCGTCAGGACGTACTACAATTGTTTCTGGTAACTGAAATATAAAACACAGATGTTTTTGTAATTCTAATGAGATGGTTTCAATTTAAACTGAACAATAGGATTGTTTATGACATTCACATTACAGTGAGAAAAAACTATGAAACGACACACAAAAACATAAAAGTTTGTTTGTGTTTACGCGATCGTTATAAATAGAAATGGAATTCATTAAACATACAAAATTATTAAAATAATCCGCGATAAGATCAATTTTATTTCGAGATGCAAAGACGTCTTAAATAATTCACACAAGATATTATTGATATTAATATGGGGTCAGAACTATGTTATGTGACTATTGGTTATCTTATTATTATTAATTGTAGGTACTACAGACTTTAAGGATTATTAGGATAGTCTGAAAGCATTAGCACTTACTACTAGGTGCAATGCAGTCACTGTTCCGTGGCAAAATGAAAAAACAAAAATTGTGGGAATGAAAATTTGCTCGTGTGTTTGTTTCCATGCAGGGACTGTAGTCTGTACTGCATTAGACCAGATAAAGTATCGAGTGGCAACAAATGATTATATCATACAAGCGACCCGATCCAGCGCTGCCTGGGTCAATTTTTTAAAAACTTTTTGTAGTAGACCATATTGTGAATCTATACCATACTCGCATTCACTTTAACACACAAAAAACTATTAAAATCAGTCCAGCCGTTTAGAAATACTTCCCAGTTTCGCCTTGGTGCATATATTTTTTTGACTCCACTCCATACAAGAGACATGTTATTTTTCTTGCAAACGCTTGTATACGTAAAATCGTAACGTAACTGTCCTGTCGTACAATTGTCTGTTCTGCTCATTACTAGTGGCGGTACTTCCATACAAGCCCAAAAGCCCGGCTTGCCCTACTTAATACGTATATACTAAATTCTGAACGAAACCATTACATTCAATACAAAACAGTAATTACGAAGCATCTACCATTTTTTAATTTACCGCGTTCCGTCGCGGCATGGCGCTCTTCAATGAAGCGCCTGCGACGGCGAGCCGAAGCGCCGCCCGCGCTGCGCAACGCTTGTAATCAATTCATTCAATAATTTTACCTCTCAAGTAGAACGTAGGTTCACGCATTTTTTAAAAGACGGTACGCGCTAAACATATATCTGTCCTTTTCTCTCTCGTGTGCTTTTACGAGGCTTTTGGCAACGCATGCTATCTCTTTCACATTTTCGGGTGAAATGCTACACTCTGGCACTACGAATGTATAGCTACAGATATCTAAATATAGTATTAATGTACTAAACCAAAAGCCCAGCTTTTGACCACAGAATTGTTTTGACTGAACATCGTACGTTTGAAGGTCGTCATGTGTAACATTATTTGTTAACTAAATTATATTTATTTTTATTAAATTATGTTGGTTCTTTTTTAAAATTATTTAATCCTTTTTGTAATACAAATAATGAAGTCTTTATATTTTTTTCATAAATTATAATTGCATGTTGTAATGTTTATTTTTTTCGTTTACTAGCAATACTGTACGAATTACTACTAACTTCATAAGTATTTTGATATTGTGCAATTGTAAATAGTTGGGTTATAGGTTAATTATTCGTTTTTTAAATGTTATTTAAACTTTTTGATACGAAAATGATTTGAATTGTTTCCTGTGATGGTTTTAGTGTGATGGTGAAAGTGTTCATTGCCGTTATAAAGGTAATTTAATTCAATTATATTGAAACTGGCGCGAAAACTACGCCGAGTTAGTGCATTTCTTAAATTCGTGATAAATCACAAGAGGCATTTTACCGGTTCAGTTTACTAAACTACGTAATTCGATTTCTACATGCTCCCCTTCATATAGGTTATTAAACAGTCGTGTTTCATATGTTTTTCAAGGGACACTTGTGTATGAGAATGTTTTGATTAATTCTAATGATTTCAATCATACTGTGGTCCTTTCAAAAGGTATGCTATTACTTGTAATTAAAATTACTTGTAAAAACTTAACCTTAATGTATTTATAACAATTTCTGTTCGCAATTTTGGTTAACTGCGCAGTCAAACACGGGACCATAGTAGCTATCGTTGTGCTAGTATAATGCCGGGTATTAAAAGTGGTCAGTAGTTAGTGCAGTAAAAAGTTACGGTTGCATGACCCAAAGCTATCTATATTTGTATTACCTAATCTTAATATTGTATAGATTGTGTGGTAGGTCTGCCGCTGCACCGTAAATTCTATTTCGTCGTTCTTAGTCTTTTTTTTCTTCTAAATAAATATGTATTAAACATAAAATAATATTGGGCTTGCCCTACTCCAAAACCCTAGGCACGCCACTGCTCATTACCATCACGTCCCGTCTATCCCGTTACTTCTTGTTTGTCCCGTCCTGTTCTTTCCGTCTCATTCCATCGAATTAAATCTATCAGCCACCCCAGTCCCATCCCATCCCATCCTCTCTATTCCTTCCTCTTTTTACACACCCAAATAGTGTCAAAATAAATAAATATTGTTGTGTTTTCTAGTATATTTAAAGCATTTTCTCACGACTTTGTCCGCGTGATACGATGATGTCGAAGTAAAAAGAAAACAATTTTTCAACGATTATATTATAATATTTTCGTAAGCTTCATACAAAAACTAACGTGCACACTTTCCTTAAATCTCGTATTTTCATTTAACTATAAGTAATTATTTAATTTCGCCCACTGATATATTTTAACCAAAAACAAATCATACCTTTATTTATACCTTTATTATTTGTTAGCATTTCAAAAAAAAAATATTAATAAATAAATTCAAGATGGCAGTTAAGTACCTAATCAATGTTGACTCTGAAAACTGATTTTAAGAAAAAGAATTAAGTCCGCTTGTTCAAAGTACATCAAGTAGGTGCTACGGAAAGTATCAGTTTCGCTGATTTGTTACAAAAAATGAGGGTAATTAATAAGTATTGGAGTCCAGTAGGTAATTTGGACTTTTTTTCGTCTTTATACATATTGGTCCAACAATAAGGCACGTAAATATTATGGTTGTTTTAAAATCATATTAAATCCATCAAATATGGTACGATTATTCCACATTGCACACTATGAAATAATGACCAGATTTTTATTCAAAAACTCACCATTCAAATGGTATATCAAAGCAGAACTGTATCCAATTGAACATAATACAATAAACGGAAGCACCTTCATAATACCACAAGCACTTGTGGGAGCAGTACTAAACGCAGACGCCAACTGAACTCAAATCATCTTGTTTTTATTATTATACGTCAATTTATAATCTCTATTATAATTGAGTTAAATCACAATTGAGAAAACTGCTATAAGGCTGTGATTACGTGTTATAATCTGTTGCACTTAACTACCTGCATAAGGCGTGAGGTATCTATTTTCGCCATACGTTAGCAGTTTTGCCGACCAAGTACAGACAGTCAGGCAGATTCGTGCGATTGTTGTTGAATAAAGCCGTAGGTGTAATTTTTTTTTTTTTCAATTAAAATGATTAATGACCCACCCAACCATGTTTTATTCCGATTATGCTGGACCGATACGGAAAGATTTTAGCAAGGTATCAAAGGTAAATGCATACAATAATTGTACCAATTAAGTCAGTTAATTTATAGAGAAGATGGCTTGAAGCTTGCACCATCATGGGATCCAATTCTATTTTATTTATTTATTTTTATTTTTATTCTTTATTGTACACAACAAATATAACAATAGGTATAGAGACAATAAAATAACAAAGTACAAATGGCGGTCTTATCGCACTAAGGCAATCTCTACCAGACAACCATTGGATGGATTTATGAGAAGGAGAAAGAAAGGGCAGTGTATAATAAAGACAAAAGCTCAAATAAATAATACTATTTATACATAAATATATAAAAACTACATAAATAATGTATATAAACATACATAAATACATTTATATATAAATAAACATACATATATAAAAATATTACCAATATATTTAAATTAAGGAAATTATATTGATCAGTATATGTATATATGTTTAAGAAGAAAAGTAGTGCTCTTTTACCAACTTCTTAAAAGATGGCAGAGTTTGAGCCTGCCTCACCACAACGGGAAGTGCATTCCACAAACGAACAGCTACGACACCGAAAGATTTGTCCATAAATGTTGTGGTGTGGGCAGGCATTCTCAACTTTAAGTTCTCGGACGACCTCAAGTACCTCGTATGTGAGTCATGAAGAAAGACAAATCGTTCTTTAAGATAAGAAGGGGTGAGAGGATTAAATAAAATATTGTAAAGAAGAGAAAGAATGTGAGTATTCCGGCGAAGTCGTATAGGCAACCACTTGAGCTTAGTACGAAACTCGGAAACATGATCATATTTACGTAGACCAAATATGAATCTTATGCAGAAATTCTGGAGACGCTCAAGTTTATTTAGTTGCTCCTCGGTGAGATCTAGATAGCTGACATCTGCATAATCAAGGATGGGGAGGAGGAGTGTTTGCGCAAGTGATATCTTCGTGGTAACGGGTAGAAAATTGTGTAACCTTCGCAAGGATCTAGCCGAAGTAAACAACTTTCGACTTACATCCCGAATTTGCGGACCCCAGGTGAGGCCTTTGTCTATATTCAGACCCAAATTTCTCACAGTGTCACTGTAGGGGATGGTAACACCATCACAGGTAACACTCGGCAGTTGGGCCCAGTCAAGTTTTGAGATCGACCTGGGACTGCCAACAACAATGGCCTGAGTCTTGTTTGGATTCACCGTCAAACCATGCCGTTTGCTCCAATCGCAAATGTGTTGGATATCATCATTAATTGTTGAGATTGCATCAACCATCCTGTCCAGTGGAGCCTGAGAGTAAATTTGGAGATCATCAGCGTAGAGGTGGTAGGAAGAATGAAGGTGATTAGTGATAGAGTTAATGAAAATAGCAAAAAGTAGGGGAGAAAGCACGCCGCCCTGTGGTACGCCAGCAGACACTGAGCACCAAGAGGAAAAATTCTCCTCGATGCAGATGCGTTGCCGGCGCCCATACAGGTGACTTCGAAACCAGTCAAGTGCTGTTGGAGATATGTTAAGAGAACACATCACGCTAAGTAGTACGTCAAAATCGACGGTATTGAAGGCATTGCTGAAGTCCAGCAACGCTAAGACTGTCAGCTTGCCCTCTTCCATACCAGATCTCATGCCATCCGTAATATGCGTCAGAGTGGTGGTTGTACTATGCCCAGAACGAAATCCTGATTGAAAAGGGTTAAGGAGATTATGTTTAGAAAGGAAATTATTCAGTTGGGTATGGATCAAACGTTCAAGAACTTTGGATAGGAATGGAAGAATGGATATTGGTCGAAATTCGGAAAGTGCAGAGGCATTAGGTTTTTTAGGGATAGGAATAATGTGCGCTTCTTTCCAAGCGGTAGGAAATATTCCTGTGGAAACGGAATGGTTGAGGATGTGGGAAATTATACGAAGGATTTCGTCTAGGATAGGAACAATCATATTACGGCTGACATGATCACTTCCAACCGCATTAGACGAAATAAGCGTAATGGTCTTCCTAACATCACAACTAGCAAATTGTTTGAAGACAAAAGCAGGACAATCAGGAGTTTGGCGGGTAGAAAGATGTTTGATAGTGTTATCTTTGACCATGGTATTAAAATACGATGGAGACGAAAAGTGTTGATTCAAGGAATTTATATCAGCAGATACAGGAATAGAATTTTTACGAGATTTACCCACTCCCAGAGTCTGAAGAAATTTCCAGACTTTCGCCGAATCTCCATTTTCAACTGAGCTGTGAATATGTCGGCGTTGAGCGTTCCTACACACCTTACTGCAGTGATTCCGAATGGCGATGTACTTAAGCCAATTCAGCTCGCTAGGACGGTGGTTGAATCTGGACTTGGCCGATGCTTTTTTCCTGAGCAAATCCTTAATTTCGGCAGTAAGCCAGGGTGCTGGCAGATGTTTCACCTTTATTGGTCGAATTGGTGCATGCGAGTCGTAGAGACCAATTAATTTATTTGAAAATATTTGGACTTTTTCTTCAATACAGTCAGCATGATAAATTGAACTCCAGTCAATATTGTCCGCATCCTTGCGAAGATCAACAAGGTTCATACCCTGAAAATTCCGTAGCAAAAGGATTTTGGGAGAGGCTTTTGGTGGATGGACACGATAGGATAGGAATAAGAGGTCATGAAAAGAAAAGGCGTCAGCAGGACATTGTCCATGTTTAGCAACATGATTTAGGGAGGAGACAAGGATGAGGTCGAGAAGTGAAGGTGTACAGTGAGGAGGATGGTGAGTGGCATTGAGAGGAAGAACGGAAAGATTACAGGACTGGATAGAATTCAGAAAGGAAGAAGAACGACGATCGTTCTTGAGGAGACAGGTATTAAAGTCACCCATGATTATGGTTTGACTGTACGATGGGACTAAGTTTTCAAGAATAATTTCAAGAGAAGAGAAAAAGTCAATACGAAGCGATGGGCAATAATAAACACCGAGTAATATTTTCTTATGGGAGAATTCCACCTCCAAGAAAATATGTTCACCAGCATTTGACGGTGGAGGTTGCGGTGATACACTAACTATTTTGTAACGTAGATGTGTCCGAAGAAAGATGGCGACACCCCCTCCACCACGTGCTGTGCGATCATTTCTGATGAGGTGGAACCCTGGAAGTGAGAAAGAAGAAGAAGAGAGACAAGGTTTTAACCAAGATTCAGAAACAAGGATAGCATGAATATGGGTACAGTCAAAACTAGCCAGCATATCAGTGTAATGAGCGGGAATACTCTGAGAGTTTATATGGACTACATTGAAATTCCTTGGGACGTCAGAGAACTGAGATGAGAGAGTATCGGCTATTGAGGGAATACTAGCGAAGCTGTCATCACTACACGCCGAAAAGAACTCTTCACTGTTACTTTCATCGTGCACAGACATTGTGAAACTTATACCGTTTGCTATAAAAATATTGGTAAAATTATACCTAAAATTAATATTAAAATAATTGTAAAATATATAAATATATAATAATCTATTTCCTAAAAATTGGATGTTAAAATAAAATAATTTAAATTAATCATCCATCTGCCGGTTGTGTATTGAGATTGTGAAAAAAAAAAAAATCACTTGAGAAATATAATATTCAACATGAACAATGAAAAAGATACAACATACAGAGAAAAGTTAGAGAAACATAAAATAAAAATAATCCATTCATATAAATAGTAGAAATAAAAAAAAAAAAAAAGTAAAGAAAAAAAAAACAAAAATAGTAATTTGGTATTCCAAGTAAATTTAACACATAAATTAAATATTTAAATCCGATGAAAAAAATAAAAAAAAATTAATAATAAAAATACATGTTAAAAATTCTGAGCAAAAATTCCGAACGAAACGCAAGCTGTCAAACATGACATAATATAATGTCACAAAGTTTGCAGGTAGTTTGTTTACGTATTACACTACAATATAACAAAACAATTGGCTGAAAACAAAGTAGATTAATATAAATGGTAAAGACGAAACAAAAAAAAAAACAAACGCTAAGTTAAATAAACCACTAAAAGTTAATGTGACAGATAAACAAAAAATCATTGGATGTTACCTGGACTACACAATACTAACAAGATAGAATGTACAAAACTCATTTTTTGGCCGCTGCTGCTCGCCTGGTCTTAGGCACGGCTATGGTCCTCTTCACCGGGGTCGGCTTTGCTGGGGTGTCCACACTAATCTGGCTAAGCAGAGTAAGCGACACTACGCGATGCCGAACGCCAGAACTTATGACAAACACATTGCCATCCCGGGTCCATGAGTTTGTGACGCCAAACTTGTCGCGTGCTGCCATGAATAAGTCATGTCTAGACTTGGTCAGGAACTCAGAGAGTGTGATACCGGACCCCTTAAGTTTGGTTTTATTGTACCAAATCTTGTCCCTCGTGACAGTATCCTGCAGCTTGACAAGTACAGGCCTTGGCTTTTTAGATGAGGAGGATCTACCCATTCGGTGACAGCGCTGTATATCACCGGTGCTGAAGTCAGAGATACCAATGCGCTGCTTCACAGTATCAACTACAAGCTGCGCAGTGTTCTCATCTGTTGCTTCAGTGACACCATGAAGGAGTAAAATCTTGCGGCGCCTCTGCATCTCCATCGTATCTACGGTTTGTGCCAGGGATTCTATTTGTTGCTGCAGCAAGTTCAGAGTCTGGGTGATAAAAGCTCTGTAAGCAGTAAACTCAGCTGCCAGGTCAGAAGATCCAGTTGCATTTGGCGAAGACTTATGTAACTCAGATTCAAAAGACGTCATCCTCTTATGGAATTCATTCTTCAGATCTTCCATTGTAGATTTTAATGAAGACTCCATGGTGTAATAATTAGTAGGGTGATATAATAAGTGAGTGGAAATGAAGTATGAGATGAACTGAAGAAAGGAGTGAAGTTAAGGAGAAAGTACACTAATACCGGCAGGTAGACAGTTTAAATGTTTAATTTAGATACATTAGATATTAAAAATAAGAGTTATATCAATTTTAATTATTTAAATAAATACTGAGCAAAAATCGTATGACTAGGCTTGTCAACTACCCACGCAGAAAAAAAGATTCGATTAAATCGGAACCCAAAAGACCAGCTGCCAGACCTCAAGGCACAGTGAGCTCCTTCTGCGTAGATCGGATCGCAACAACTAGTTAACTTTTTAAATTAGCTTTTTAATTTAATAATTGAAAATTAAGGGTAGTTTAATTGTAACAGTCACAGAGCGGATGACTAATACCTCAGTCCCCCCCGTGACCACGAAAACTGTAAAGCAATCGAAACGTCGGGCAGTTAAAAAAAGTAAAAATTAAACTAATCCGCAATAAAATACGTAAAATTAGTTTTATTTCAATTAGGGCCTCGTTCACCATCTTCAAGTAAACCGTTAATTACTTACTTTTTGATTGACGTTATTTGACAAGCAAATGTGCAGAGTATCTTTCGTCGATTTCACAAGTGAAATTAAAGTAAAGTGCTGGTTAAGTGAATGACATAAGAAATTGAACGAATCATTCGTTCAATATTGCGTCAAATGTTCCTCGCCCTGCCTCCCGCTAAAGTGTCAACGTGTTTTTTTTCTTAAAAAATAAAAAAGGAGGTTGAGATTTTAACCTTATTATAACCATTAAGTAAATACGCTAATCGGCAGACGATGCAGCCAGTAAGTTACTTATTAATGTAATCATAGGATTAGTATTACTGGAGCATGGTGAAATCGACACATGATGTTACGGATGACTTTTACTGATGATTAGCCTAATCAACGATTTACTTGAAGATGGTGAACGAGGCCCTTAATATATTATTCTTCATTGCAACTTACATACAGGTCTTAACTAAATAAAAAAAACAAATGATATGCGCGAACAAATAAACCGATCTTATCGCGATCTCCTTCAAACCACCTTTAGACAGAATATTCGTCAAAAACAAGTTTAAAGTATTCAAAGATGCAACAATCCACATTCGATATACGTGGGAATTGTGTTGCCATTATCAAAACAACTGCAAGACATCATCCTTCCACGTTGAAAAACCTCGCAGACAAATTTAGTATTCAAATACAGTGCTTTCAACGGAGCATAACATCCCAGGATGTTTGGTTTACAGTGTGCCAACAATTCACCCGGCAAACAGTTGAAATGCGGGTGGCGCGCCATTTTTAATTCACGCCGGGGAGGGGATAAGAGCGGCTTTATCACAGAGCGTCCTTAGCTTTAGAACGGGACGGACGTGTGGTTTACTCGCAATTGTTTCATTATTTCATTATTAAAAGGATTCCAAAAGAGGACTTAAATAGAACATGGTTAATGTCATGTTATTCTGTTTAGCGCAGAGTGCTTATAGTTTTCAGAGCGGATGGCTGAGGGTTCACGAGAGATGTCAGGGATCTTGATCAGGAAGGTTGATTTAGAGAGCCTATATCCGTTAGATAATGTTATTCTTCTATTTTTTGTCATATTACATGATAATGGACAAAATATTATGCTGATAGTAAAAATTGGATACAATTTTATAACTTGCCTGATATAGACCAATTTGGAAATGTCCAAATAAAAGAAATATTTTGTTTGCACTATATTATTAATGTTCAAATGTTTCCGGAAATGTTAAAGCTTAATTATATGACATAACATTATAACAGTGTGTTTTTGTATAGAACTAATACCATAGCAGGTAGCATAGTAATAGAGTTTTTACTTACAGTCGAATCTAATAACATACTAATCAGAGATTTTAATGATATCAGTCTACATTACGCGGATATTAAACACGTTTATTAAGATCTTGAAATAATTCTTCAAATTTAATTACAAAAATTTGGTATCCAAGTACTAGTTAAATTAGCTAAAACTCGTTCCCATCATCTTCATAACTCGTGTCTCTAAACAAACTCTGTATTGGAAGATCACTTAAACTCCAATATTAAATTAAACGACACTCAGTTGATGTTTTTCTTGTCTGGGAAGTTGTCGAAGCTGGAAGGTCCCAACTCGCGCACTCCAAATACTCGATGTGTACACAGCGAGCGGAATTCACTGCGCCAAGTCAGTTTACTTAAGTGTAAGCTCCAAAGGACGCATATTTACTGCGAGAATATAGAACTGTTGTATGTAGTGGCGATATGTTGTGCCAATACGTGCTATTATTCACTTGGCAAAGGTCTTCTAGTTTACATAATAATTAAGAATGGGAGTTAGTAATTCTCACTTGACAGAATTGGTGATCTATTGTAGGTTGTAGGAAGTCATTGTATGTAAGTCTCTTAGTACAGGTCGATGTGGATCTCCACAATATTCGATCGGTTTAATAGTGGCTCAAAATGATGATAGTAATGACACAAGTAACTACGTAAAGTTAACATCTGGTGTGTGTTCTACGATTTTTTTGAATTTAAGGTAAATATCAAGACACTGGACCATCTTGTGTTTCAAATTAAACAATCGCTACCTTTTTCAAAAAGAATCTTCAATAAGTATGCCCTACAGTGTGTGCCTATAATTAAATGTACATCAAGTAATGTGATCAATGCCTTAGCTCCGGTGTGCAGCATCCCCGAGACACAATCGCGTCATATAGATGTTAAAACGTCACGTGCAAGCGCCGACGTGGCTCGCATCATGAATGCGCTCCCTAAATGTAGACGGATCGCTAAATAATTACTTGATGCAGGTGTAATTTTACTACAATTTAGTGAGAGAGTAGGAAACTAAGCTTTGCTAACTTGTAGTTTAACATTCAACATATCTTTAGAAATTAAGGATAACATCGCGAGATAACTTGCATCCCATAGAGATTTAGAAATGTCTATCCATAATATGTAAACACTTGTAAGCGACATTACTATATGATCAGGGTAGTGGTATAGAAATTGTAGAGATATTCATTATTTGTAATCGAGGCCATATTCCTCCAATCAGTCTGATACACACTCGTAGCTACAACTTTGAACCGACTCCAGTATTTGCCAAAATCTGAAATTGATAGACTTAAAACAAAAATTGGTAGATTACAGGGAGAGACACTAACATTTGTCTCCCTGGGTTTCAACCCGCGGTTTCTCGTTAAACAGCCAAGCTAAACAAACTAAATAAAATATTCACCAGCAAAAAATATTGTAAGCATCATTCGCGAGTGTAACGTAGGAAAAGGTAGCCGACACGCCGCCCAGGGGACCAAGAGCACGTGCTACATGCCGTGCTAGACCACGCTTTATACCCACAGAGCCGATGAGTTACATCGATAAAAGATATTTATATAAATTCACGTTTGTATAAGCACAGAGGTAAGCAGAAGTACTATTGGTGTCAGTCATATCTCATCAAGCAATTTTCTCTCCAAATATTGGTAGACTTAAAAAGGAGCCTAATGCTATAATGTACACAAATGCAAGCCACGGGCGAATCGTAAGAGATTTTACCAACGGAAAAGCCCACACAAAGTGGTTTAAAGACATGAAAAATTCCCTAAAAGCCTTAAAAATAATTTTTTTTTAATCTCATGTAAATCCGATCGGCATACCTACAAAATCAAACCCAGGTCCTAAAAAAATATTCCACAAACACTAAACCAATTAAACGACGGAAAGTAAAATGCCCATAATAATGTCGCCATATGAGGCGTTTCATACAAATATTTGTTTTTTTTTTTCTTTCTCTTTTCTTTGCCTACGTGTCGTCTGTGGTAAATAGGATGTGAAATTAGATTATTGAAGCTCGGATCGTTGGTTCATTTCATGCATCACATGACACTAGTCTAGCTTGCTATGTCTTTGTTTTTTACTGTCCTTTTAATAATAATAGATGAATGTTATAGGGCTGTATCAAGTAGTAAAAAAATATAATATGTTGGTTATATTAATGAGGTAGGTATTTTATATACACTTGAAGCTTAATTAATATGTATACCATATATGGAATACAAGGTTCAACGAAATTTTACGTGATTCTCGTAATTACTTAAAAATGCATATTATTTTAATTATAATTATAGCAATTAATTTTAACATTTGAAACAATAACATTTCTGTAGAACTGCTTTAAAATTATTTTAGAAATTTTCATATATACAGTACTTAATGTAAAACGATGTTCATTATTATGAAGTAAAAGCCAGATTATTTGCATTTTAATGTAGACCTCTTTGAGAGTTTTTTACATTAACTTCAAATGAAAACCAACACACACTGAAGCTAGTAGAGTGTAGACTGACTCATGTCAATTGAAAAGAAAGCCTTACTGTAGCATTAGAATGTATAATTTAAACAGATACAGATAAATAATTGCCTATAAATAAACCAATCCAGCACTAGGGCAGCGAGGTGGACTACATGGCTTAACCCCTCTCAATCATACTGTCGACTGTTGAAGAGTGCCGAACCCTGCAGAGAGACGTATATGGGCTGATACAGATACAGATTAAAAATAAAATAAAGCTAAATACCAAAAACCGTACCATCAATTGGTTGATGGCGGCGCGACAGGCGGTGATGCGATGCGTTGAATTCAGAGCGTTTCCCGAGCGGCGCAGAACAGCGCAGCGCCACCAAGCTCAACGCAATTTAATTAAAATTACAAACGACTGTCTCGGGCGCTACACTTAATTGGAGCTTCCTTGTTTTGTTTCCATGTCTCAAATGTAGTTTTTAAACCCTACAAAGTAGGACGTGTGTTGCACATTCCGCGAATAATTATAAAGGAAATGTAAAAATATTGCGGTATTGTGTGTTTTGAAAGTAGAAACGCAAGAGGAATTTAATTTTAATCCATTATATGTGTAGCTTAGCTGTTGGTGGTGGCTAGAAACGCCTTTAAGCGTCGTCTCAAGACGTGATTCGATTAATCCAGTACAATTAAGTGGAACATATTTTGGCAAACGATTTAGGGCTGGACAATATGCTTAACAATAGATTGATTTTATATTGCCATACATAAAATGAGTGACGGTCAAGATTGGCTATAAAATATAACCAATAAATTTCAAGTAAAATTAGATTCAAAATCATGAATAATATAAAATAAAGTAGAAGTGTGTGCACAACTGTGAGGCATTATACATATAGATAATAGTGTTCCAAATCGATAATGACGACTGTTTCTTTTCCGTTTTAATTCACGTTATTCTTGTTGATGCAACAGCAACATTATTCCATATACAAGTAATCTTTTACAAGTCCCCTTTCTAACTCAACGTTCCCAGGAAAAATATGCTTATTCAGTAAATAATATCAGCTGTATATCATCTGATCTTATAAATTCAATAAACATAACATCATCATTATCCTCGTCACTGCAAGTTCATTGCTGAACAATAACTAAATTTCTCCAAAACACACTACGCTAGAAAGTAATTTATACTAAGCAAGCCCCTACGGTCCATTTATTTCAATTTAAAATGTAACAGCACTCGAGACGGCCATCCACTCATTCGTAGTGATTGCTCGCTAATTTCCGTTCGCAGATTAATATTAATTGATTTCGAGTTGCCTATTATTTGCCTCAATGTATTGGGCTTAAGGGTATGTACAGATTATCTTTGACATTACGTGATATGAAACACTTCCAACAAGTCTATGTGGAGATTCATGGAGGAGGCCTATGTTCAGCAGTGAATTTCCTGTGGCCGAAGAGAGAGTGAGGGAGTAAGAGAGAGATATGAAATCAACAGACGATAAAAAGATACCTAGGGTACAAGATAATGTTTCTGATTGGAATAAAATAAAATATTACAGGCTTTGTTTATATTGGCACAGCAAAGTGACTCCAATACGCTTGATGGCAATTGTAGTGCAATTCAAATAGAGTAACCACAGGTGAGAGGTGCCTCACTCGCAGCTCGACACAATGATACCAACATGGTCACAACTGGATAATATGTACACACGTTGAAAACGAAGGCCTGTCGCGCTGATGTATTGAGTTCAGAAAAGTATTGGTTCGAATCGCTTAAGTATCACTTCCAAACCGAGACATAAGTCAGTTTATATTTTTCTTTAGAAGTCTTTGTTTAGCTATAGTGATATTAGACTATTACAAACTAAAGACTCTTAATATTTTGTAAATAAATTCTTTCACGCTTTCTAGTACAATCGATTCCCGAAGCAGTGTTTAAAATGTAAAGTTTTATCAAAACCTCCATTCGAACAACAAGAGGTAGTGCTACTCACGGGCCGGCGGCTAACAGATGACGTCGATTTGTCAAGCCTGTCTCCCGGGGACTAACCTGGACTACTACAACTAAGTGGTTTAAAAGAAAGAAATCCATTACTGCTTGGGGTCAACGAAACTATTGGAGAAAATATTTTAAGGTCTCAAGACTGGGATTGATGTTATTTCTTTCATGTATATTTTTATACGTTGTGATTTGAAATACATTTCTTTAAATCTAACCGAACTAAGTATATATAATGTTATATAAGAAGCAGTTTAATTGATTTTTAATTTATAAACAGTGTCTCTAAACTATATTTTGTTTTGTTTTGTGTGTGCATTTTCAAATACAATTTTCACATGTAGAAGATTGAGCCTCAGACTAAAAATGATTCATCATCATCATCATCATTAGCCACGAAAATATGACAGCTAATCACAGGCCTGAGACAAAGAAATAAATACAATATTCTTTATTGTAAACCAATACATAGAAGTAAATTACAGAAAAAAAAGAAAATACAAAAATGGTATTACAAGTTGCGGTCTTATCGCTTGGAGCGATCTCTTCCAGACAACCTTTGTATGGATAGTATCAGAAGTTGGTGGCGGTACACAACAAAGAAACTAGTGCCAAGTTTGACACCTGTAACTTCAATGGTTTAGAACTTTCCATACAAACTTTCATTCCTTATTTCCACCCCTTCAAGCCTTTAATTCACAAAAAAAAAGTAGCCTATGTCCTTCCTCGAGTTCTAATCTATCATTTTATTAAATTCCGTTTAAATCGGTTGTGGTTTAGACGTGAAAAAGTAGCAGACAGACAAACAGAGAGACTTACTTTCTCATTTATAATATTAGTAAGGATTAGTACCTTGAGCAGTTTATATTGTTTATTCAATTTCTACGCTGCTACGTTCATACGTTGTCTTTTTTTAATTGTTGTAGCATAAATCCGAGAATTGTGAAGCAATGTTATTGTTGTAATATATTTAAAGCTATCGTATAACAGCATTGTGTTAAATGTATTTGTTTATAGTTTCTGTATATCAGTGATATAAAGACAAAAGTACAAATGGAATTCTTATCGTACCTACAAGGCAATATGTATCATAATATGAAACTGTCGTTCTCATGTTTGATTGCCGGTTTACTAAGAAGAAATGATAAACTGTGAGACTTTCAATACCTCATACTCAAAACCATGGAAGCGAGAAAACAAGCTCAAAACACTCTCCTTTTGGCTGGTTTCGCACTTAGCTGAGGTGCGGTAACATTGCCGTGCAAGGTTTTATAAATGTGTTACAATAAAAAAAATAAGCTTGAACAATACACTTGCGCCGAGCAATTTGTCCACTATGTTTCTATTTGTCCAAGGTTCACACGTTTTAAACTGTTTTTGTATCGTCCACCCTTAATTACCCTTCTTTAACCATATATTTGTTCACGAGCCACCCTGTTGAAAAGGGTTGCATAATTAATCACTCGCCCACACAATTTTTAGGCGAATGTGTCTTCATTTTTTTCCTCTTAGGTTTTACTTTGAAGTGCACTTATTGTTTGGAAAACTGAGAGAGCATTTTGTAGATCTATCTGTTTTTGACCCCAAAAAGTTGTACCTATGTCAATTTTCTCAATCGCTTACAACAAAAAAGAACTTTAAAATATTTAAATTACTTAATTTCATAATACTTATTAGCACGTCAGAAACATTTGGAGCGCTGCATATTACTAGGAACAAAAAGAAAAACAAAAATTAGAGACGCTGTAATAAACATCATTACCGAAACCTGGATTTGAACCAGGGCCCGCATGATCGCATGGACCTTATGCTATTGTCATTGAGGTTTTTGACTGTATCACTGACATGCAAATTACCAGTTTGGTTTAGAACCAGTGATATTTGGGAGCGTCAACACTCATTTCTGGAACCTCCATATCCGAATAATACTAAAGACCTCTAACTCTTATAATATGGTTTACGTTTGTGACTTGACTATTAGCAGTCAATTTTACGACATTGATTATTGTGTTTTAATTATTTTCAGCGATTTTATTTATAGTAGTCAAATAATTTTTATTTTTATTTTTTTTATTTTATTTATTAGATCAGCCAACAATTGTTTACACCAATACAATTTTATAATAATATAAAGTTTTACATATAAGGGATAAAGGTAGTTGAAGTTGGTAGTGATGAATCAAAAGCGTTTTTAAGGATTTTTGAAGGATCAGGCAGGCAATATAATGGCACATTGTTTTTTCTTTTATTAAATGTTCTCAACCCCTATGTAGGGCGCAACATAATTCCTATTTATGTTATAGAATAATGTACCTTATTTTATATACATACATATACCCTTGCATCGCATCTCGCGCCGACGGATACAAGTACTCTATTTAGGTTACTATGCGTATACATTGTAATTATTCTGTCGTACCAGTATTAAAACAAATTAAATAAATACAAAATGACTAATATCTAATTTATTAATTTACATTCATAATCTAATATCAACTTTATCCATTTTTGCTTCCACCTTTTCATTATCGGTGCTAGATTTCTGAATATCCTTAAATGTGTCCTTCGCGAGATAAGTGAAAGGCGCTTCCACCAGCAACCAAAATACAAAAGCGACCACATAGGTTATCACTACAATTCCGCTTGCTGTGATTACCTGAAACAGACATTTGATTAGTCATTAGTATCCGTGTGTAGGTTGCGAAAGCATGTACGTGTGTGGCATGTGCTGTGGGTCGTTGAGGTCTTAGGTTCAAACCCTTCAAGTCAAACTTGTGCCCGTCATGGCGATGGGCTCGTTCATATCATATCTTAGGTAGAAATACATACATACATAAACTCACGCCTTTTACTATAATAGGTAGGCAGAGGTGCTACCAGAAAACCTACGTTTCGCCTTGTGTGTAGTTAGAAATCATAATAACGGCAATATGTGTGTGCTGATGGTGCTGACCTAAGAACTGGGCCTAAGACCTCACTGTTCACAGTGAAGCGACGATACAATGAAGATGGTTCAATAAATGTATTATATTAATTTGTAACACCTATTTTACTAAGGACAAAACAACTTACCATACCAATGTATGTTGGAGAATTTAGAGTGGTTTGTATGCCCACGAAATATCTGATGGTTGCCACGTGGACGAGGTACGTAACGTACGTAATTCTACTGGGGACTGTCCATCCGTCCCACTCCAGTATACTTCTGTACAAACCTAGAATTAAAATTATCATAAAAGGCAAATAAACAATTACAACCAGCAGTCACACACTATTGACCTCACAATACGATACCATATCATGTTTTGTGGTTATTAGAAACACATTTATCTCAGAACAATCAACCATTTGTGCGGATATCGAACTCATGGCCAACCGTTTCACAATCGGCGTATAAACCGTAGGTTTATATGTAAAGAAATTGGAACGAATTTAACCACCAAAAGCTTTTCAAAAGTAGAATTATTAAAGAAGTTTTTTTTTCGGAATAGGAGGCAAACGAGCAGACGAGCCATCTGATAGTAAGTGGTCACCGCCGCCCGTGAATCAAACTTTGTAGAAAGAATCTGGACGCAGA
The DNA here is from genome assembly GCA_905220455.2 of Deilephila porcellus. NCBI lineage: Eukaryota > Metazoa > Arthropoda > Insecta > Lepidoptera > Sphingidae > Deilephila > Deilephila porcellus. Next base: position 12,956,177 of record LR999988.1, read on the forward strand.
CCTTATAATTGCTGCAGAAAAACTTGTGGCAATGTAGTATGTTAAATATGGGACTTGCTGTGACGATGATATTGACGATGTTCACATGACATTATTATTTACAATGTCATTTTTCTTCAAACTGAGTAAACACTAACCCCGGATTATTTTATAAGGTTGTGACAATTCAGGCTAAAGCAAATACTTATCATCAATATTTTGTAAGTCAGAAAAAGATGAGTAATACTTACTTTCATACTTAAAAGTAATTCCCAATACAAGCACACTCAATATTATAACAAACACAGGTTTTATGAATAGTGCATACATAACTCTGTAGATCAGGGACAGCCTTGGTCGATCATCATAGAAGATGACGCCTGAGTACGTAAGGATCACAAGTAAAGGGAAGGTACTCCAATACAAGAATCGGTATTTCTGTAATCAAAGAAGGAACTTAACTGTTATATGCATCTGGAGGTACGGCATTGCCTCGCCATGTCGTGCAAAAAAGCGGCACGGCCGTACCATCCTTTTTTCGAAGCAGTTCATGCTATTTTCGACCACTATCTGCTGATAGGAGATACGTTGTGGATAAAACTAGAGGCCTGAATTTTCAGTAACCAAGCAGGCATTGTATAAACACGGTATATTTCAAATTTCAATAAATTTAAACCAATAGTTTACGAACTATAGGTAACTAGTCTAAGTTTCTTAATTTTGTCACTCACTGACTGTCTGACTGACCGATGATCAAAAATCCCAAGCACTTCTACAAGATATATGTATAAGCTTCAAATTTAGAATACAATTAGTGTTTAATGTATAAAGCAAGGAAAAACTGCAATTTCGGTCCAGTTTTCTAGATACACCAACTGCATAAATAGCTTGTAATCCCGATAAATATGTAAGATTACAAAGTTACATTGAAATGAAATGAAAATATTTATTGAACCCATAAAATGTCATACATTATTTAGATTCAGTCACTTTTTTCCACTACCACCCGGTTCACAAGGCTGTTTTCGCCAGAGAAGAACGGGCAAGAAACTCTAGCGTTGCTCTTTTCAAAATAAGTTTACAATACAATAATCATACAGAGGTTTCAGCGCAGTTAAATTCAGAGCAGTTCATAGATAATTTAGAATAATAATGATGGATAGTGTTATTGGTCACGTGATTTTGTACGGCTGAGTTAGGTAAGTAAAGTCACCCAGAACGCGGAATCAGTACACTGCTTCACCAAAGCAATAAATAGTAATAAAAGTCTTAAAGCAATTAAAAGTTATCATTATAAGCAAGTCGAGCAGACCAGTCCACACAAGCAGCACTCGTTCACGAGTATGACGCATGTGCCAGCCATCGGCCTCCTCAACCATGTTACAGGGAAGTGACCGACCCGGCACACGACGCCGCCGTAAGCACAGACGTTTTAGCGAGCATGACTTACTCAAATTGCTTACAACTACGATGAAATCAAATGAACTAATTATTACATCACATCTATATCAAACAATGCAAATCCGGTTAGGGGACTTATATTATGTTATGTTCCCAAGCCTTATTATCCTCTAGGTAATCTGAAATTTTATAGTAAGCTTTATTACACAACTTTCGCTTAACAGTGGATTTAAATTTGTTTATACTTAAGGCTTTTATGTGAGTGGGAACTTTATTATACAGTAACCCTTAAAAGATTTGTTGATTTTGTGGAGCCTGGTCTTATGACTGACTAGATTATTTCTATTTCTAGTATTTTTGTCATGATCATCGCTTAACTTTTTAAATTTATCTATATTTTTATGGACATACATAAGATTAGTAAATATGAATTCAGATGCTACTGTCATTATGTTTATTTCTTTGAATTTTTCCCTCAGAGATTGTCTGGAGCTTAGCGAATAAATAGATATTATGGCTCGCTTTTGGAGAACAAAGATTGCATTAATGTCAGCAGCACCACCCCACAGCAAAATTCCATAACTCATAAGGCTATGAAAGTAAGCCAAATAAACCAATCGAGCCGTATCAATGTCAGTCAATTGGCGAATCTTGCTCACCGCATAAACTGCAGCACTCAGCTTTTTTGCTAAGGCAGTTATGTGGGGACCCCATTTAAGTTTAGGATCCAATGTGATTCCCAAGAACTTAGTAGTCTCCACAAGGCTCAACACATCCCCATTCATAAATATGTTGGCATTAAGTTTCTTTACATTAGGTGTCACGAACCGTATACATTTCGTTTTCTGACTATTTAATAATAAATTATTCACGCCAAACCAATGGACTATATTTGAGAGAGTGAGGTTTACATCGTCAAGGAATGGTTGATGTCGTTTTACTTTAAATATCAATGAAGTATCATCAGTAAACAACACTACCTCACATTTGTCCCTTATAAAATAAGGTAAGTCATTAATATAGATCAAAAATAGAAAGGGTCCAAGAATCGAGCCCTGCGGAACTCCCATAGTAACAACAGATCCAGGAGATCTTTTTCCGTTGAAATCAACACTCTGAACCCTATTACTTAAGTATGATTTACATAATTCAAGAGCTGGACCATTAATTCCATAGTGGCTCAATTTCCTGATAAGAATATCATGGTGAACACAATCAAATGCTTTGGATAGATCACAGAATACACCTAAAGCATCCTGAGAATTCTCCCAAGCATCAAAAATGTTATTTATAAGCTCCACACCAGCATCAGTAGTGGAGCGACCCCGAGTGAAACCAAATTGTTTACCATGAAGTATATTATTTGTTTTAAAATATTTTTGTAATTGTAATAGCATCAATTTTTCAAAAGTTTTACTTAATGTAGGCAGTACTGAAATAGGTCTAAAATTTGAGGGGTCATCTGTACTACCAGATTTAAAAAGAGGTATGATCTTGCTAAGTTTCATTTTATCAGGAAATATGCCACTATTAATACAAGTGTTGAAAACTATAGCTAGCTGGGGTGCTAATACAGGTATTACAGATTTGAGTATTTTAGTAGAGATTCCCCAGAGGTCACATGTATTTTTAATGTTTATTAATTTAAACGTTTTTATAATGTCCATACTGTCAACGAAATGAAATGCAAATGAATCCCCACACCCAGCCACACTTTCCTGCAGTAACTTATCAGCTAAGGAAGGTGATGAATTTAAGTTTTTTGTTATGGAAACTGGTATATCTGTGAAGAAGTTTTCAAAAACCCTAGCTACTTCTACATCAGAGTTAATTATATTATTATTAATATTTAAGCTAAACTCGGTGTCACGAGGTTTAGCTCTCCCAGTTTCCTTATTAATTACACTCCATGTCATTCTAATTTTATTTTTGGAGTTTTTTATTTTATATTTCAAATTTAGTGACTTAGCTTTATAACAAACTTGTTTGAATAGTTTTGAATATGGTTTAACATAATTTTTAAATTTCTCGCTATGATTATATGTTTTTTCAGAATAAAGATCATATAATTTCTCTCTACTTCTGTGGATTCCAACAGTGGCCCAATTGTTAAAGCAGAAAAATTGTTTTTTTTGGCTGTGAAAACTGACCTGGATGTAAAGATTGATTCAAATTCCTTACAAATTATGTCGAATACAGAATTATAAAGAATATTAGGGTCGTTACCCTGTACAAGTATATTGAATTTATCTAATAATTTATATCTCAGTTTCTCTAACCGGGTCTTTGTTACTGGAACAATGTAAAGTTTTTCAATGCAAGTTTGCTGGAATTCACCTATAAATGTGACTAGTTGTCCACAATGGTCAGAATCTAACTTAGTAATAATAGATTTATTAATAGGCACTATATCAGTGAACACATTATCTATACAAGTAGCGCTAGTGTTGGTTGGCTCCAAAAATAGATGGACTAAATCAAACGACACAAAAAGATTTATTAACCTTCCAGTCATAGCAGATGTGTCTAGCATATTAACGTTGTAATCGCCACACACTAATAATCTTTTATTTGTTTTACTTAGTTTCCTCAATGCATCTTCAAGTATTAATTCAAAATTATCATACAATGAGGCGGGCGGTCTGTTTACACTTACAACTATGAACTGCTCTGACTCTATACATGACATTTCTATTATTTGCTCCACAGAGAGACTCACTATATCCTTACGTTCTTTAAATTTAATATTTTTATTAATTAATATTAGTGAGCCACCATGTATAGCATTTTTTCTGCAAAAGTTGCTACCAACTATATGATTTTTGAAATTAAACATGAGCTGTTCAGTTCTCAGCCAATGTTCTGTGAGACATAGTATATCAATATTTTGACAACTCATGAATAATTCCATTCGTAATTCTTTACCTAGCATGCCCTGACTGTTTTAATGCACTAGGTTGATTATATTTCTGTCACCCATATTGTAAACACTATTCGAACTAATGGGTGGTGATGTATTAATTTGCAGTGAATAAATCAGTGTGTGAATAATGGGCACAAAAGCTCATAAAACAGAGAGTAGGCTTTAAGATAATTCTATGTTGGTATTCAAGAAGGTACCGGAAAATAGAAAAGTAGGACTATCTACAAAAAGAAATGAGATGCCATCAAAAACAAAACGTAAAAAACACGCAAGTCTTGCAAGTCAGTTCTTCTACCGTAAAAAGTTTTGAGAGCCATGTAAAACCAAGTCGGTTAATTCATTTAGTCCCTACTTAAGGGGCCTTCTATCTTAAGTTATTACGTAATTAACTAACCTAACAACATGTTATAGTGACCATATCAGTATTACACATCTTTTATGTTTTAAATAAAATAGATTGACTCGGCCATTGATATGGTCACTATAAGATGTTGTTAGGTTAGCAAATTACGCAATAACTTAAGACAGAAGGTCCCTTAAGTGGAGACTGAATAAATTAACCGACTTTGTGTTACATGGATCTCACAACTTGTTACGGTAGAAAAACTGAGTTTCGAGACTTGTTTTATTACAAGTTTTTAATATATCTACAGATAGAAGTAGAGACGTGAACTAGAAAATAAAATGCAATTTGGCTTATTTTACATTGCTACACACGTGTGGGTTTCTATGGTAGGTTTAGTTCTTTTTACGGCCTATTCATGTGTTTAAAATATCCTACATCCATCAACCTCAATAAAAGGCCCTTACCTTTACTTTATACTTTTCAAGATTGACGCCGATGTCCTTCCAATAGTAGAGGATATAACCCATGGCCATGCCCATGACATATCCAGACAAATTAGTGTGCCCGCGCTTGTAAATGTGGTTGAACATATCGTTCTGTATAAAGAACCTACGAGCAGTTCTGGAAAAATATGGTCAATATTTAACATTCATTGTAGGAGGTGAAGCGTCACACGATGGAATATAAAATAAAAGTTTTCGAGCAACGAAGGAAAATATGAATAAATATTTCAATACCTCTACGTATATCACATTCAATAAATAGTCCTCTTTGATGCTGCTTGACAATGGTTATAATTTAATTGGTTCAAAATTCCTAGAAATTGCTACTAAATTAAGTCTGGGCCCGTTGATAGTCTAACTGAATTTTCTACGTACATATTTGCATTTCTACTTCAAATATTTCATCTATAATTTATGAACTCACTCAGGCGAAAGCAAAAATGTGGCATCCAAGTCTTGGTAGTATGTCTGCAGGCCTATTATGATGGATCCTAGCACAAACAGTACTGACAGCACAGTCATCCTGGTTATTTTATTTCTGCAGCACACGAAGATCACGATACCCAGGCAGAACAACTGCGTGTCGGCTGCTAAATACCTGGTTGATAGTAATAGGAATAATCAACATTAGTCTGCAGCAGTCAACTGCTGAATACATGAGCAAGGGGAGATAACATAGGCATTCATAACGATCTTGCGGGCAAAGAAAATCACGCCTTGATTTTTAAACAATCTGGTTTCTTCTTATCGTGACAATAAATTGATAAATACTTATAATAATTTGAGTCGCCTGTCAAGAATCTGCCATTACAACTATTTAGGTATTTTAAAAACCAAAGTTAATAAGGTCTCACAAATGTGTCATCATCTCCGTTCTCTTTAACTGAGTGCTGAATGCTGACAAACTACTACAGGTAAACATAGACCTCCTTAATTATTTCCATTGCGGCGTTTTGGAAGCGACATGGATTCAGAGTTTTTTTTTATGAAACTTTTATAATTTGTTCACTTTATGAACGTGACATATGACGCGACGCTTGAATAATATTCGGATCCACCTACTGTCAGCTCTCTGTGCTATGTGCCCTATGTAATGCCACTGCAATACTGTAATAATAGCACTTACCAGGCCTGTATGAAACAATTGGATGTGTCGTTGTAATTGTTCAAGTATGTCAAAATCCACCACCAATCCTTGCGGCAGTCCATAACCTCATTAGTTACTACGATCTGGAAACCAAATGGTAGTACATTTTATTAATGGTCTTTGATAACAGCATAATGCAAGAACATTCAATTAAGGCGCGGTGTGTGTTGTTTGTGAGACCGAATAGTCGTTCGTAGTTTGTTATATACGGCACAATTTGGAGTCAGGGCTATGATTGTTAGGTGTATTTATTTTTATAATACTTACATCCCAGAAAGGCCCGGATCCTAAATGCCGCATCCAGGTGGCGGTGAACGCCAGTAGTACTGCATTGGCACGGGTGAGCCTATAATGGAAGATGTTAGTTTAGTGCTAAAATATTTACCAATGCTGTTTGGAGCTGAGAATTGGGCATGGAATTCATATCTTGATGACATTAGCCTAACAATTTTTTGTTCGACTTCAGTTCTTGATGCTGTTATCTTAAGACTCTGTAGTGTACTCTGTGTAATGTCTTACCTCAGATATCTTAGAAGCAGTGCTTTCGGGAGCATCTTCCAATTTAATTCATTTTTCTCCACGTACATACAGGAATTGTAGACCATCAACAACCCAGACATTAGGAAAAATGTTTGCATTATTATGGTACCATTTATAAATAGCTGACATATTTGTATTGAATACAACTGGAAATTAAAAAGCAATTTTTTTAAGTGATAATGAGGACACGCGCTCGTCGCTCGCCTGATAACAAGAGTAACACTATTCAGGGCTTATGATTACCAAGCACTGCCTCGCTCTGCACTGACCTCGTCACCCCAAGACATTAAGTATCAAGTTCTTTCTCTCTCTATCTCTCTCAAGTCACAGGAAGTCCACTGCTGAACATAGGCCTCCCCCATGGATCTCCACATAGACCTGTTGGACCTTTCATCAAGATCTATACTACTACGTCATTTCACTGGCTACAAAAACATTCTCAAACAAGTTTTCGTTTTTAGAACCGACTAAATATAGACGCGTTTTCAAATTTCTTAAAGATTAAATTTTCAAAATACTTCAAGAATATTATAGTGAAAAATATCTTCAATTAAAAAAATGGAGGATTGTTTAAATCCCGCTATTTTTCAGGTATCATAAAATACGTAGTTTACATAAAGTTTTCGCGGCGACTCGAATATCTATACAATAATATCTATCAGCTTTCGGACAAATAGGTTTTACACAATATAAAAAGTAATAAATTATAAAGTTTCAATAAAATTATATTGCTGCGTTATACATGACTTTATCAAGTATCTAACTAAGGTAAGTCGAATAATTCGAATTATTTTAGGATCAATAAGAAATTAAAGGAATACGTACGTTTTCAACTAAGTGCGTGTCGTCGGTAAAGAGAGCATATGATCCCAGGGAATGCGCCAGGATCACCAACACCATCATTATTGTTCTAAAAGAGAGCGACTTGGAATCAGAAACTACGACCGATTTTTTGACCTCCTATTTTTTGACCCAGATCCGAAACAATATTTGTGTGGCATACAAACAATTGTCTTGATCCGGGGATCGAGCCCCGCGGCTTTTAGATCCATAGCTAGCATTCCACCAACTGCGACACAGAGACTGTAGATAAATCAACATGTGAATTAGTATATCTTATACATTCCAAAACAATGTACCTACTGCTGATAAAAACTTAGGTTACGAAACAGGTTAATGACAGAATTGATATAAGTTTGGTAAATTTTGCACCGTGTATTTACGAATTATCAAATTACATACCGGGTATATCACGACTGCGACCGAAAACGAAGCCAGGTGGTAGTCCTAGTGGTTACAAACACGATGCAAATAAAAATTTTGCCAAAACAGAGACAGATATTTTTTTAGAATTTTTAAAATATCATCGTATTTGGGTGGTAAATACCTAGTTTTTGCGAAAATAAACATCCTGTATGTAAATGAAATATATACCAGTTTTCAAGTTGGACCTGCACCAATATAACTGTGAAAACTGCATCTCATTCCGTGCGGTAGGTTTTGAGTAATGTGCAAGCAAACAAAAAGAAACACCTGTATGTAGATGCAACATATACCAGGTTTTAAGTTGAATCTGCAGCAATACAACTGTGAAAACCGCATTTCATTTGGTGCAGTAGTTTTTGCGTAATGCGCAAGCAAACATACAGACAGACAGACAAAAATTCTAAAAACGATTGTTTTGGCTTCTGTTGCTGTTATAAAGACCCCTCATGTTAAAATTTCTTATATATCTTCCATGTACAGACATCGACCATTTACCTACATTTTTATTATATTGGTTATGAAAGTGATTATTATTATAAAGCAAATCGTGATCGCTTTCGGTTCCGATATTGTATAATTGTGTCGTTTGGGCTTCGCCACACAAACTTCTTTACACCATTGTTATAACTAACAACAAAAAACTATCTTTTACTGTGGGTATCAGAATATACAAGAGAATTTGCAGTCTTAAGCACACCCACAACGTAATGATGGATCATACAAACTTATACCATTGGGCGGCAATCGACCCCGTCGTCTTTCGCATGACAGTCAGTTTCTTAACAATCTGAGCCACGGAGGCCGTCATACACAGGTGTTTCATGTAGAATACATATCTTTCTTATAATCTTAAAACAATAAGTAGTTCTTTGCAAGTTGCGGTTACTTTGCAGACCGAAGTTTAGCATTAAGCAAAAAGTATTAAGGCGCGTACGGATTGCGCGTTCCTGTGTTACGCGTAGTTGGGAAACACTGTCCACGCGTACATTGGATACGCGTCCAACTCCTGTACGGACCGCCGCGAACCTTTAAGCCGCGTACAGCCGCGTACGGATTGCGCGTTCCTGTGTTACGCGTAGTTGGGAAACACTGTCCACGCGTACATTGGATACGCGTACAACTCCTGTACGGACCGCCGCGAACCTGTACGCGTGGTCCATCGATCCAGAGCGCTCCGCGAGCCCCAGTCATTCGCCATGACTCCGCCAAAGTTAGCGATTGCGTGCGCCACCACTGGTGCAGCATTACTCATTATTCAACACATTTTAAATAAAAAAAAAAGAAACAAACGGATACCTAGATGGTGGATGAAAAAATTGTATAGTGAAAGATTACAGTGTGGAAATAGACTTATGGAAGATATAAATTATGAAGAAAGTGGAGACAAAAAATTGCCTCCCATGCATTTTGTCGTAAATCGTTATATCGATTATCAGTGAGTGTGCTATCCCACAAGACCCGGTGAAATTCATAAAGTTGAATCAAACTGATAATATTTTCATTATTAAAACTCGAAGAACACGCGTGTCTATTCATTTTGCCGTCCAAACATAGCGTACCCGGTCGTATGCTTTCTCTTTGACGCGCGACCAAAAACCGACTGGCGGCGGCTCGCGGTGCGAGCTGTCCGTGTCCGTGTCCGTGTGTCCGTACGCGGCTTACGGATTGCGCGTACACAGGTACGCGTAGTCAGTTTACGCGTGTCCGGAACGTCTAGTCCGTACCTGCAGCTACGCGTACACCCTTGGGGAACGCGTACCGCGCGAGCCAGCTCGCACCGCGAGCCGCCGCCGGTCGGTTTTTGGTCGCGCGTCAAAGAGAAAGCATACGACCGGGTACGCTATGTTTGGACGGCAAAATGAATAGACACGCGTGTTCTTCGAGTTTTAATAATGAAAATATTATCAGTTTGATTCAACTTTATGAATTTCACCGGGTCTTGTGGGATAGCACACTCACTGATAATCGATATAACGATTTACGACAAAATGCATGGGAGGCAATTTTTTGTCTCCACTTTCTTCATAATTTATATCTTCCATAAGTCTATTTCCACACTGTAATCTTTCACTATACAATTTTTTCATCCACCATCTAGGTGTCCGTTTGTTTCTTTTTTTTTTATTTAAAATGTGTTGCTGTTTCAAAGAAAGGGAAAGGGAATGAAAGGGAGTCTTCCTCTCTGTTTGAAACGCAAGCTCTTCGACATGTGTATCTTGCCCGTCCTTACTTATGGTGCTCAAACGTGGTCTTTGACCGAGCGACAGAAGTCCAAACTCAAGGTTTGTCAACGAGCAATGGAGCGCAGCATGGTGGGTGTGAAACGACAAGATCGTGTCAGAAACACAATGCTGCGTTCTTTAACAAAAGTAACGGACGTCGGCAAAAAGACCGCTAGACTCAAGTGGGATTGGGCCGGGCATGTTTCCAGGATGCACCCTGATCGATGGGCCAAAATCATCGGCGAATGGATGCCGCAAGACGGGTATAGGCGAAGAGGTAGACCCCGAAAGCGATGGCTGGACGACCTTAATAAATTTAACAAAGACTGGAAGAAAATTGCTCTCAACAGAGATTTATGGAAAAACTTAGGGGAGGCCTTTGCCCAGCAGTGGGATCTTCTAGGCTAGTATAATAATAATAATAATAATAAAATGTGTTGAATAATGAGTAATGCTGCACCAGTGGTGGTGCACGCAATCGCTAACTTTGGCGGAGTCATGGCGAATGACTGGGGCTCGCGGAGCGCTCTGGATCGATGGACCACGCGTACAGGTTCGCGGCGGTCCGTACAGGAGTTGTACGCGTATCCAATGTACGCGTGGACAGTGTTTCTCAACTACGCGTAACGCAGGAACGCGCAATCCGTACGCGGCTTTACGCGTGTCCGGAACGTCTAGTCCGTACCTGCAGCTACGCGTACACTCTTGGGGAACGCGTACCGCGCGAGCCAGCTCGCACCGCGAGCCGCCGCCAGTCGGTTTTTGGTCGAGCGTCAAACAGAAAGCATACGACCGGGTACGCTATGTTTGGAGGCAAAATTAATAGACATGCGTGTTCTTCGAGTTTTAATAATGAAAATATTATCAGATTGATTCAACTTTATGAATTTCACCGGGTCTTGTGGGATAGCACACTAATTGATCATCGATATAACGATTTACGACAAAATGCATGGGAGGCAATTTTTTGTCTCCACTTTCTTCATAATTTATATCTTCCATAAGTCTATTTCCACACTGTAATCTTTCACTATACAATTTTTTCATCCACCATCTAGGTGTCCGTTTGTTTCTTTTTTTTTATTTAAAATGTGTTAAATAATTAGTAAACACAGGAACGCGCAATCCGTACGCGGCTGTACGCGGCTGTACGCGGCTGTACGCGGCTTTACAATACCAAACGTTACAGCTATATTTTGACTCGGAAATGTAATGTCGGAATAATTTTATAAGTTGGACGTATAAATGAGACGTATTTTTAAGGCCGCGTGTTCGATCCCCGCACAGAAATCAATATTTGTGTGATCCACAGGTATTTGTTACCGGTGTTTGTAATACCCACGACTCAAGACTCGATTTTATTGTGTGGTATAGAATTTGTAAAGTTCCACTGTTGAGTGTGCTTATTATTTATTAGTATTAAAACTATTAATAATAAAAGTTGAAATGAAACATATAATATCTACTACCTTATTCCGTTTAATCCCTTAAGTTGACGGAGACGAGAATCGCAAGTTGCGTATGGATCACTAACCAGTCTTCGAAAATTTCTTCTAATAGAGAAAACTAAAAGGAACTTTATACCTGTTAACAAAGATATGCTGTTACTTACAGAATGTTCGTATCCGGTAGGATAACACCGTGCGGTAAATAATACATTGGTTTTGATGGCATTACTATGGTGGTATAAACATCAATATAATAGCATAGTGGCCTATAAAAGTACACGAGATCAGCGTATGCAGCTCCTGCTTCGAGCAGACTGGCATATTGGTGTGAACTGCCGAGATGGTTATCTCGCTGCACTTACTATCAAAGCATTATAATTATTTTATTATGACACATCGTTATCCCAACTGGTGCGAAGGTCCGTCTTCCTACGTAGTATTCTCCAATTCGCCCGATCGTCAGCTTTTTCAGTTGCAATACCATTGACTAATTGGTTGTTGATGACTTCTTTTGTCGACCTCGAGGCCGAGACTATGCTATATTTAGGCTAGAGTATAAGTTATGGACGAACCCTTGTGGTCTTTAAAGAAATGACCAATCATCTTAAGAAACAATATAAAAATAGAAATACCGTCATTTGGTTTCCCCGTAGTACATGCAACATCGTATAAAGTTCCAGCAATATTGAGCATCAACAATATCAACAGCAACACTGCGACTATCATATCCTGATAATCAATCTTCTTCTCTTCATTACTGCATGAGATGTGGCCCATAACTTTGGTCTTGAGTTTATATTCTTCCCAATATGTCGTATTCAGACAGGCTTCCAATCGGTCTTTCAGGTCCTTTGACGCACTCGAATATAAATTTTTACATCTCTGATTCACACAAAGACCATGCGTTACAAGTGAATGGTTGAAGTGTTTGGGATAGTCTTCAGAATATTCCTGTAAAAAACAAATTCTTTTACATCCTTTCTTATTGAACGATTACATCGTTTCAATAAGATTTATTTATAGATAACCGAAGTGACACGTTTGCATATCTATTTCATTACAATAATATTTTTGTAAGTTGTGAAGTCTCACTAGATTCCTAAGCTTAATCTGTTAAAATGTATAGAATTTTCCTCGAAGGAAAATTCCTTTTAGGGTCGTAAATGATCATGGGTGACAACTGACAATGACAAATACATGCAAATTACACTTCATTGTATACGGGTCAAATATTAAAATGCGGTAATGATACTTAATTCAGCACAAGTCATAGATCATGTTATATCAAGTTCATAATGATTGTTAATGACAATGTAGACCAGTAATTTAATGCTAAAAGTAAACAATCGATTTGACCCTGCTTTGACGAAGTAAACAAATTATTTTTTACGGGACTACGTTAGAGGTGTCTATTAACTTCTATGACGTCTACTACTGCTATTAACTTCAATGACGTCTATGACGTCGACTACTGCTCTCGTTAATAATGCATTTACGTTTGTCTATGTTCATATTGCGACGTCATTAATCTATTGTCGCCTTCAAACACACACAAACACACTTAAAAACAAACACTTAAAAAGTTAAAGTTGTGGTGATCCACTTTTGCCTTGGAGTACAGCGGGAACACGCTGCGCCGGCTCGACTCGGGTGGTAGTTGGTACTACAATTCTGTGGCCTTACTGTCCTAATTCGTTAGGTAAATGAGATTGCCGGTGGCCCAGTACCCCTACAATGGTCCCGTCTTTTTTCCATTCATTTCCTTCGTATTTTGAGAGATCGATAAAATACGATCCAATTGAAGTGTCATCTACACTAAACACTAAATGGGTGATGGTGATCACTTACCAACATCTCAACATTATAGTAAATAAGGTATCAAAAATGGTCTCACCTGAATCATTTGTAGTAAAGGACTAGGTTCGTCTGAGACCAGGGCGAAATCAATAGTGCAGTACAATCCGCCGGGGTCCTGTAGACATTTCTCATAGGGGTCCATTCGGTATACCTTTGGCATGAGTTCATGTTGAGTTTCTGAAATGAAAGAGGCTTTTGTAAAATCCTTAATGCTTTAAATATTACAAATATTAGGACGGCTCTTGTGGATAGCTTAATGTAATAATGAAGCTTAGTTTTACGTTTTTTATTATTATATCGTAATAAAAAAATACTTTCGAAATAATAATAAAAAACGTTTTATAGCTGTGTACAAAACACGGCGTGAGAAATTAATTCATCAACACATTTGGTCTTCTTTTTTCTTTTTAATTGTAATATTAAGCAGTTGTAACTGTATTAAGTATTATTATTTCTTATCAGTCAAGCTATTGGTACACTATTGACTGCCCTCTCTTTTATCCTTCTTTTATTTCTTTAGTGTGGGGTCAGGACTATGTATGTGACTGTTGGGTGTATTTATTTATTTATTTATTTATTTCCATTCCAAGGTAGTCGATAAAAGATTGCTTCAAGCGATACGACTGCCTTTTGTATTGCTATCTAATTTAATGTTTTTTGTTAAGCTTATGTAGTATAAGGGATATACAGGGTGAGTTTTTCAAGTGGGCGTGGATGGCCTAATCCGAAACTATGAGGAATAGCGAAAAATACTGAAAGGAGTCACGAGCCCGATTTTGATAAAAACTAAAACTGCATACTTGGATTTTTGATAAATCAATATGGCCTCCATTGCAAAAAATTCTCGTGAACTGTGAAGCATGTGTAAAATGTAAAACGGTGTAAATGTCTCAACAATAAGTGTATTAGAGTTGCTAATTGAAATACTGCGCGTCTTTACTTTTGATCCATCACTCCAACAAAAATAAAGTTAAAATTCGTCGCACGTCAGAACGTACAATTATTGTTGTACTGGTAATAAAAATATACGACTCAGATGTTTTTTTAATTCTAATGAGGATGGATTCAATTTAAACTTAACAATAGGATTGTTCATGAAATTCACATTACAGTGAGAAAAAACTATAAAACGAGAAACAAAAATATAAAAGTTTGTTTGCGTTTACGCGATTGTTATAAATAGAAATGGAACTTATTTTGCGGATTTTATTTAACATATAAAATTAATATAAAAATCCGTGATAAGATCAATTTTATTTCGAGAAGCATTTACGGCCGGTCTCTATATCCTATCTATCTTTAACTAGAGCTTAAAATAGCAATCATTACTATGGCGATAGAATTATACACTTCAATAAACAAAGACAGACGTGTATATTCATCTTATCTAGCTAACTACAAATAAATACACCATATTTATATCTTTCTATCTTTGTTTACTTAAACATAAAATGCATCTAAATATGTAACGAAATCTCTTGTTAAAGATAGATAGATTATAGAAACTGGGCGTTAGACGTCATAAATAATTCACAAAAGACTTTATTGATCTTAATGTGGGGTCAGGACCATGTATGTGACCGTTGGATGTATTATTATTGTATCATTATTAATTACCTATGGGAATGAAAAGTCGCTCGGGTGTTTGTTTCTAGGCAGACAAGAGAAAAGACTGTACTGCATCAGTAGGCAAGTGCAGCGCCGAGCAGATAAAGTATGCAATGGCAACAGATGATTATATCATACTAGCCACCTGGCCCAGCTCTACCTGGGTACATTTTTAAAAACGATTTGTAGTGGACCATATTATGAAGATCTATACCATACTCGCATCCACTTGCACACACACAAAAAAACTATTAAAATCGGTCCAGCCGTTTAGAAATACTTTCCAGCTTCGCCTTGGTGCTCATATTTTTTTACTCCACTCCATACAAGATACATGTTATTTTTCTTACAAACTCTTGTACACGTAAAATCGACGTAACTGTCCTACCGTCTCGTCCCTCCATGATCTGTCCTGCTCAATACCGACACGTCCCGTCTATTTCGTTACTTCTTGCTCCGTCCCTTCCTGTCTTTTCCGTCTTATCCCGTGCCTTTGCAATCCGTCCTTTCCCATCGAATAAAATCTATTAGCCACCCCAGTCCTGCCTCGTCCCACTCTCTCTTTCTATTCTTTCCCCTTCCTATACACCCAAATAGTGAGCTTTTGGTAAAAAATATTAATATTGTTGTTTATTCTACGTATATAGCATTTTCCCACGACTTCGTTTGTAGACGATGATGTAGACGTAAAAAAAAACAATTATTTATCGACGATTATATTGTAATATCTTCGTAAGTTTCATAAAAAAACTAACACTTCCCTTAAATCTCGTATTTTCATTTAACTATGAAAAACTTTTTATTTCTTTCAATGAGATATCTTATCCAGAAACAAAGCATACTATACCTATATAAGTTGGTAGCATTTCAACAACAATTATATTAATAAAAAAGTTCAAGATAGCAGTCAAGTACCTATTCAATTTTGACTCTGAAAACTGATATTTCGAACATAGGGTCCCTCAGATATAGATTTAGAGACCAATCGGATTAAGAACAAAAAAGTTCAAAATGACGGTCACAATTCTCAATTCTGACACTGTTTTTTTTTTGTTGCGATTCTCGAATGTAAACAACAAAAAAGTATAACGTTTTCCCCATCTTACTGATTTCTACCAATTCTTTCCTACCCTAAACAGAGCCGACACTAAGAACTAAGAAATAGAATTATGTCAGCTTGCTCAAAGTACATAAAGTAAGCTTGCAACGGAAAGTATCAGTCTCGCTGTTGTGTTTCAAACAATGAGGAATAATTATTGGAGTCCAGTAGGTAATTCGGACTATCTTTTTTTTTCGTCTTCATACCCATTGGTTCAACAATAAGGCACGCAGGTACGTTCTAATATTGTGGTTGTTTTAAAATCATATCAAATCCACCAAATCTGGTAAAATTCTTCCCCATTGCACATTATGAATTAATAATGACCAGAAAAACTCACCATTCAAATGGTATATCACAGCTGAGCTGTATCCTACTGAACACAATACAATAAACGGAAGCACCTTCATAATACAACAAGCACTTGTGGGGGCAGTACTAACCGCAGACGCCAACTGAACTCAAATCATCTTGTTTTTATTATTATACGTCAATTTGTAATCTCTATTATAATTGAGTTAAATCACAATTGAGAAAACTGCTATAAGGCTATGTTATCACATGCGGGAACTAAACGCGACGTGCAAATCAGCAACGTTAAAAACATACACTGTTTATTATAATTTTAAATTCTCAGTGTCAAGGTATCTTATACAAAGCCTTGTTTCACGTGTCGAGATTTTTATTATTATTTATCCATTATATTCTGTACAGTGGTTAGTCAAACGCTACAACGACAATAAATAAAATCTACGACTTAGGCGGTGCTTCGCAAATTGCCACTTGATTAAAAAGATACATCGAGTAACTTTACCGTAGACGTTATCTTTGTTACTATAGTATTTACGACCGCTATCGTAACACATGACCACCACTAATTTACAAAAATGGTGCCTACGAATTCATACGTTAATCTTATAAAAAAATTAAAACGCCTAATTATTAAAGCAGGAACCAATCTTCCAACCAAAACTGCATTAAAAGCGTGTTTAAAAGTGGTGAGCAAAAACGTCTTTATTTTACTTACATTTTTGTATATTAAAACAACAATTTATATGACAAAATAGGCCTTTCTAAAATATTAAAAGCTTTTCTTTAACCTGCATTGTATGTTTGTTCGGGTGGAATCTTGCTACTCAATTTTGAAGCAGATATCTTCAACCGATTGTGCTGAAATTTTGTATACACGTTTAGTTTGGAAAACAATACACCATAACCTGTGTGACGTCATTCTAAATTCAATATGGCGGAGAATCCACGACAGCGGAATAGTTATTTTTAATGCACTTCTACAGTATGGGTATCAAATGAAAGGACTTGTTGAGAGTAACTCGAAAAATATTAATCTGACATCACTCTTAATCCAATATGGCGGACTTTTGAAGATTTTTAGTTCGAAATTAACCGACAAACGACCTTGCAACAATGATGCGTTGAATGAGATGAATGGACTCAGAAACCTAGCCAGCGATAACTAAAAAATAAAAATAAAATAAAAGTAAAAAGAAAGCTTTTATTTGAATGCTCTAAAAAGAAGAAAATAACTTTCCTTTAAAATTTTAACTTTTTTAAGTTTTTTTTTTTTATTTTAATTTTTCGTTAATATACCGGATATATCAAGACTGCGACCGAAAACGAAGACAGGTGGTAGTTTTAGTGGTTACAGAAACGATGCAAATAAAAATTTCACCAAAACAGCGACAGATATTTTTTTAGAATTTTTTAAAAATCATCTTGTTTGCGTGGTACATACCTAATTTTTTCCAAAATAATAATTTAAACCCTTACGTACCATTGAGTATTTATAAATAAAGAGGTCTACATCATTATTTTAGGAAAACAATGAATTTATCACCCAAATACGACGATAAGTAGAAAATTACAAAAAAAAGTTGTCGATTTTTTTTGCGAAATATTTACTTGCATTATGTCTGATGTCACTAATACTATCACCTGGCTTCGTTTTCGGTCGCGGTCTTGATATACCCTGTATCAATACCTTCTTTTATTAGGCTTGTTATTCAATAAAAAATATTATGGCTGGAAGGCAAACATTCTTTTAAAATCTATTTCCTCGTTGTTTCTTCCACCGAGATTTTTGCTTCCTTGGCGTGGTAGCTTTTGTTAAGCGGTACGAAAAATATAAATGACCTATACGTAAACAGGTAGCCCAGTATTAATTTACACAAAAAGTCCCTGAGATCGTCGGAGAACCTGAGGTTGAGAATGCCCGTGCACTCTACGACGTTTATGAATAAGTCTTTCACTGTGCGAGCTGTCCGATTATGGAACGCACTTCCTGATGCAGTAAGACGAGCACGAACACTGTTGTCCTTTAAAAAAATGGTTAAAGAACACTACTTGTCCCTTTAACAGCCCAATTAATCGAATGAGTGATTGTGTGATGTTATATAAAAAGCAGTATAATTGATTTTTTATTTATATACAGTGCCTCTAAACTATATTTTGTTTTGTTTTGTGTGTGCATTTTCAAATACAATTTTCATATGTAGAAAATTGAGACTCAGACTAAAGATGATTCATCATCATCATCATCATTAACCACGAAAATATGACAGCTAATCACAGGCCTGAGACAAAGAAATAAATATTTCTGATAAATATCAGTAGGTCATACAAGTTGCGAAGATTATACTCGCGACCTTTTAGAGACAACTGCTTAGCCTTTGACCCAATAGATCGTCGAATTAAATCAAAATAATTTAACAAATTGATCCTCTACTTTATTAGCATAAATAAAAAGACTAGCTAAAATACCTAGTCATTGTCGCTAAAATAATGGACTGGGCGAATTTATACTCTGTATTAATGTACCTGAAAATTGGAAATTACGAGTTTTTGAAAGAATAAACTAGTTTTGGGACTAAGGTGTAGATCAAAGAATCTCTTAAGGGCTAAACAATATTATACTATACTATACTATATCAGCCCATATACGTCCCACTGCAGGGCACGGGCCTACTCTACATTCGAGGGAATCGATTGAGAGTGGTTAGGCCATATAGTCTACCACGCTAAAAAATATTAAGTAAACATATATTTATACGAACAATAGAATAACATTTTCTAAAAGTTCGTACACCTTATAACTTATACTTACTTTGGAGTATCGATAGATTTGGTAGGAGCTGACCTTCAAGAGTACCAATACATGAGCGGCTTAAAAAAAAGAAAAGACTAAATAAAGACCTTTTTAGAAAAAAAGGTAAGAATCGTTTTTGCTATTGTTCCTTCGATCAAATATATACTATTGTTCGTATAAGATATTATTGATAGCAGTTTAAAGCGATTTGTCGAACCAGCAAGGTGCATAATGAATACACATGTGTAATCATCGCTACAGAGCACTCGGACAGAGTGCCCCACACATCCACGTACAACGTGGTACATAAGTAGAGGACACGTAGAGCGGTGAGTGATGGCAGCGATCCGTCGTCGCGTCGTATTCTCCGGCGGCTCTGTCTACAAATACTCCATTTAGTTGTCCGCCGTGATATTACATTGTCACTGCAACCATGGTGTAGGGAGCCTGGTATGAGGTGGCACACCGTATGGTATAGATTATAGCCAATTTTTAAGAAAGATTTTAATGCAGCTTAAAAATATTAAACCAGAAAATATCTGAGCTGTTTTAAAGAATGATTGAAGTTTCTTGTAAGTCGTTAAGTAAATAGAAGAGCTTTTCTGCAATTGGTTAAAGTTACAGTTCAGCAGCTCGACTAAGAGGTATACCACTGTCCCACGGGAACCGACGTGAAGTAACAGCTTCGCTTTTGCGGTCCCTTCGGTGAGTGAGATTGAGAGACCCTACAGTTGGTAGCAGGATATTTATATCTGCTGAGATAGTGACCATCATATACAATGGTGGAAAACCCGATAAAATAGCCAACATAAGTGTTTCGCGTATTGGGTTCAGCTTGCGTATATCTGGTTTTGAATAACCAGTTAAAATTATGTCGACTGGCTGCAGATAACCACCGTTAACCGATGGGTATTCAAATTGACAGTTTCCAACTGATAAATAAATAAGACTGACACCACACTATAATCGAGTCTTGTGTCGTGGGTATGAGGAACTACGACAGACCTTTATGTCTCGTAAACACCCAGTTCCGAAATATATACCTGTGGATATGGATGTGGAGATCCATGGGGGCGAGCCTATGGTCAGCAGTGGATTTCTTGTGGCTGAAACGACAGAAAGAAATTCTAATTAGCTCGTAATACCCTCACCATTTACTGCAATTACTTTATCATTTAGTAATTTCTGATGTACCAGTGTAAAAAGTATGTAACACTACTTTGTCTCCAACGTCAATACGAAGTATCTATGAAATGGGCCGCTCTCAGTCAACGTGTCAGGGCGCGTGGATCTCGGCGCTCGCACACGGCAGCGCTCCCACTACACACGTCTTATATTAAACACTCGTAATTCCACACACATTACTATTGCCTGATGGAGCTGTTTCCCAGTTAAATGGCGTGTCTTCAGGTAATAGCCATTTAATCATAGCTGATATTAACATCCCCGACAGCATTTCCGGCGCAGTTGGTTAGGGCCAGACGTAAAAAATGTGTCTGCGGGCTGGATATCCGCACCGAGATAAATTTAATCCGGAAATAATTGTTTTGAGTATAGATAAGACCAATAAGAATGTCTTTCGTAGGTTCTGAAAACAATACTACTGTGGGCTCAGAACGATGTATGTTGTAATAACTTGTTTATCTTTTCGTGCAATCCCTCCACCGCAAAATATCTTCAACACACCGATTATTCGATATAAACTTTAAACGCCGAATAATTTCGAACACAACAATCGAAATTATTCGGCGTTTAAAGTTTATATCGAATTTGCTTCCCTTCCCGGTTCTTGATCAGGCCGCAGCTAAAAGCCGTGGCCGCTGTCGCCGCAAATAAACTCTCTTACACCCCCGCCACCCGCGTCTACAACCCTTCCTCGCCCCTCAGGCAATCTAATACAAAACCGAGACGACTACGATTAAATAAAGAAACTTCACTGATATACGATTGTCTTCGTGACGGCGAAATCACTGTCGATTTATTTGATGTTTGTTTGAGTTTTTCGCCCCATCTAGCTTTTTTTTGTAAGATATCGGATGCGTTATAGCTTCCTCGCTTTATGACATTTATCCCCGGGGAGCTGTTTATTGGCCCCGGATGAAACTCGCCCATTACCCCGCTTCACGGAATATGTCGGCCGTCCCGAATACTGGCAGATCACCCGCCCACGTGTCTGCAGGTTGATTCATGTAGACAGATATACGACCAATTTACGTCTGAAATCATATCATTAGATTATACGATGACATTTTTAGGCATATTCTTTATCTAATAATGATGTATTAAGAACAATGAATTATTTATGTGAATTTAAGGGGCCATTTCTGATACGAAGGCGTCAAACCCATTTATTAAATTTATTTTTTATTTTTAAGTTATGTTTATTTATTTTAAATATTTCGGGTGTTTTCTGTTTTTGTAAATGCATGAGTAATATCTTCCCAATATTCCTAAAAAATCCACGGCCTCCTATTTCACTGGTAGCCCTCAATTATAAACGACATATCACCTAAGCAATCCAACCTATATAAAATAGACTTCCTCAGCTCAATTAGTTAGGACAGAGCGGTGACATGCCGGACGTTCCAAGATGGCGGCCGCACGCGCCGACAGCTGACCAATGGCGGGCCGCCGCAGGGCTATTAAACGTCATTTTGATGGACGCCATCTTGATGCCGACACATTTCTCACGACCACGTGATTATTCATGGCCCACTATTAATATTGTGTTAAACGTCGATTACATTAGTGTCGGATGGATTATGTTTGTCTCTCGTTGATGTGACAGCGATATTAATAGTGATAAACATACCATATTAAAAATTAGATATATCGAAAATCAGATTTTCGATAACCTCCGTGGCGCAGTGAGCTATACGCCGGCTGTAAGACGTGAGGCCGCAAGTTCGATCTTCGCACCAAGATAATATTTTTTTTGTGTGCTCCACAAGCATATTTTGTTTCGGGTCTGTGTCTTTGCTATACCGGAAAGTCTAATAGTTTCAGAAACTACAACCACAACACATCAAATTTAGTGTGGAGTCAGGGCTGTATGTGCCTATGTACATATGTGACTATTGAATGTAATATAGAAGCATTGTTGTAGTTACTTTTTCATGCCCGTATAAAAAATAATGTTTTTACTCTGTTTCGTAGGTACACTTTGAAACGTCAGGAATCCTAATATGTAAACAAAAAACCCATAGCTTCATTAAAAATGCCTTCAATAAGAAAAGCTCCTCGGTATAAGCGGCTAGTAGCATACATGCGATCTCCAAGTTTATTTTTATTTTCAGAATGCAGGCTTCCAACTGTTCGCAGTGGTAATCTTTGGAGGAGGCCTAAGTTTAGCAGGGATACCTGTGGCTAAGGACGATGTTTATTAATACCAAAGGCTCTATCTACACCGCTGAAGATAAAAAAGTTTATTTTAACCACTGTTCTATAAATGAGATCAATAGAAATATTTTATCATTTTTAAATTAACTACTTCACCATGACATAATATGTAAAATGTTACTTCTCAGAAATGAAGCGTCGAAAAACGAATAAACTGAAAGTTGAAATACAAATAATTATGCAATGGTTAATTAAAATATGCTTATTATCTTTATGATTAAAGGGAGATATTCTCGTTTAAATTTTCATTACGCGTCTATTTATTTAAGTACCAATACGCTTACCGTGAAAGCGCATTGGCATCGCGCGATCGTTTCAATTAAAATAATTTTACTTTATTGTATAGTCTCTCTGTAATAACATTAAATTGTGTCCTTATTTGCATTTAAGAGTATTTATTTTAATCGCTTTGTTGACGTTCGCTCGCCTCGTTTCCAAATGAAAGCTATGTATCGGATAAAGCGAGGTCCAATAATCTCTACCCTTTTTTCCACCTCTTTTATCCCCCTTCCCAATGGCAATGAACGGTAATACGCTTTACCACCGGTTATTACTTTACATGTCAGCATAATCATAAGCCAGAAGTTGACCATATATGGCTATAACTCTGAACACTGTCTTTTTATAGGGGTACAACGTAACTACTAAAATTCACTTGATGGTGAAGAAGTACGGGCAAACGATGCAAATAGGACGTCATAATTATGCCAGTCTGCTCACCTCGAAAGCGACATAATATTATATTTGCGCCTCTAAACTCTATAACGGCCCGCATGAATATCCATTAAGGTAATACTATGAAAGATATTATATGTAATCCACAAATTCATTTATATCATTCACAAACTGAATCGCACTCGCCATTAAACAGTAACCCGAAAATCAATCCGCGCACTCGTTAGACCCACTAAACGCGATTCATTTAACCCTAACGAATCATCACTGGTCGAACGGACCCCAAATCATCCATCCGCCATTGTTCGCGCGATCTCCGCAATAACAGCAAATGGGCCGAACTTATTGTCGATTTG
This sequence comes from Deilephila porcellus, assembly GCA_905220455.2. NCBI lineage: Eukaryota > Metazoa > Arthropoda > Insecta > Lepidoptera > Sphingidae > Deilephila > Deilephila porcellus. The sequence goes on from LR999988.1 coordinate 12,980,049, forward strand.
TCACTCTCCTTTACGAGATAGCGAGTAGAAACGGTCATTTTAGCCACAATAAAACTCATCGCTGTGGAAAATTAAAAATTTGCGCCTAACTTTCTTATCGAGCGATTATTTCTGCCTCGCGCCGACGCGTCGTCGGTTCGCGGGTCGGATTTGACAGACGATGTTTTTGTGCCTGTTAAAGGGTTGCGCGAGATTTTAATCGCATTATCGGGTTAAGTATTTTTTAATTGAATGATTTGACATTATTTGAACGACCAGCGTGAAATATTGGGCGGAGGGTAAATTTATCTCACGGTTTGATTTGTCGCCGAGACAAATGTTCGTGTTATCAGTGAATATTTGCTTCTACTCTGATCCTGTCGTGTTCTCGTAGTTTCTGATACGCATAACCACAGTTGTGAGTGTTCTACACTCAGTGTGTGTTCTATGTTTTAGTTATTTTTTCCTTTATTTAAACCGAGTCAGGTACACTATAAGCAATTTTAAATTTCAAATATCTTTTGGTCAATAAGAATAAAATTTGATCAAACTAATTAGATTTTGAAACGCGATAAAATATTAGCTGAGTCCTATTCTCAATATCTAAGAAGTCAACATGCCGGTAATACAATACAAAAAGTTTGCCCTATCCTCTAAAATCCAAAAGCATACGCACCGACTTACTAAAAGTATCAATTTCGCCATTATACTATGAACAATTAACAATGAACCGTTATTGTTGGTCGCATGTGCTACCAATATTCGCGCAAATGACTACTTCGGAGCCACGTTGACGACTACACGTTACGACCAAGCCAAGTGCTCCAAGAATTTACGACGGGGTTAACGAACCAAAACTGCTCATTAAGCGAAACATAGGATGCATTTAGAACAACAGTGTCTAACAGACTGACATAAAAACATGATTTTTATTTTATCAATCATAACACAGTGTTGATCTATTCCTACCTCTAGAAAATTCTGTACCGAATGCAAAAAGAATTTATAATTTTATTAAGACCAGAATTAGCAGCTCGCACTATTTAGTATTTAACCTGGTAGCGGTTGGCAACGATGGGCTGAAGATCGAGCCCAGTGGCGTGCTATGGGAGAGGCATATGTCCAGCAGTGGACGCAGAAGGGCTGATGATGAATAAATGAATGATGACTATTTGCCCATGCAAATATTTATCTGTGATTCATTATTTTAATATTGATGGCAAGTGTAGCGCAGTCTAGATGCGTTATAAATCGACGTAACAGGGCTATTTATAACCAATTGACACTTTTATGGGGCTTAATTTTATTTGGAATATACACAATAATGTATATCTGCTTACGAGGACCCAAACGATATCAAATAAATATTTTCCTTTCCCAACAAAGTATTTACTTTCGTCAATATATAAATACACAGAACATATTTTACCCGGAAATTAAAGTCAACCTTTCACAGTTTACAGTTGATATACGCCGCAAGAGCAATAAGCCGCCCCCAATCATAATATAATCACGTCTACAGCAGTAAGCCGAGCGGAAAAATCCAACCAAATTACCGGATAAGGATTTACGGGGCTTCATCCGGTTATAACAAAATATATATAACTAGCTGCCAAGCGTGGCTATACCCGCGCGACATAATTCATTCAACACGAGACTTTTGAACTATACCTACAATAGGTAATAGGCGTCCTCGTCGTCGACCGAGGTGGTAACTATCTTACAGCAAATCGATGTGAACCGACAACTTTTCTATGGAGTTTTATTCAGCGAGTGAATTTGCCGGAGGCTCTATAACCCCTTTTCTATTTTTTCTTTTTCTTTTCGATTATATTTTAGCGTCCCGTAACACACTTACGATGCAAATGTTGAAGTTGTTAGTTGGTGAATATAACGTTAAAATATCCACTTCTCATTCAGCCACACAAAGTCAACTGCTGACATAGACCTCCCCTAAGAATTTTCACTGCTATATTGGGAGATTTTAATTATATATGAATTATCGCTTATTATCGCTCACCGAAAACATCGAGGGGAAACATGCATGCCATAGCGATTCGAAAGAATTTCTATGGTATGTAAAAGTCCTCAAACCCACACTAGGCAAGTGTGGTGGACTCTAAGGCCTAATCCCTCTCAATCGCACTCTCGATTGTAGAGTACCCGTGTCTGTACCCTGCAGTGGGACGTATTTGGGCTTATACAGAATTCAGAATAGCTCACCGACCCGTATAATTATTCCAGCCTGGTTGAAGTACACACATTTTGAACCTAAATCGCAACACAATTGCATAGGGGCACTACAACTTGCTTTTTTCCATTGACGGTAATCGCATACCTGCTGAAAATAATCTTACAAACGGCAAAATTATACGAATGCGGCGGTAAACAAAATCATTAATAACAAAAAACAAAAGGCGAGTGAACAAACAGTATTAATGACGTTATAAGTACGGTTTCTATCGACTAGGCGAGCAATAACGATGCTCGAAGCGGTGCATAGTGTAGATACGAGTTATTTGCTTTTATTATGTACAGTATCAGCGTCTTAATAACATTCCTCGAGGACGCCGGATGATCGTAAAAATACACGGCGTCGGCCCCAAAAGCTCCTTTATACGCGTTCATTCAACATACGGACACCCGACGGATTAGCTGGCTGTTAAGAATTGTTGAAGAATGCAAATTCGTGACCATATTCCTTGTACAGACTTTCAAGAGTTCTGTTGGGAACGAGCTGTATCCAACGACTTATAGAGAAATAAAAATCATGAGATAGGAAATAGTAATAGCAAAACCGATAATCCATATATTGCCCAACATACTGTCAATTCCAACAACATCTTGGTAATGGCCTCAAATGTAGTACTACAGAATCTTGTGGATAAAATAAATCCGAGCTGCTTAGTCAACGCTTTACCCGTGTGTCACCTTCGCTGAATCCGTTTTACTGTCGAGTTCGTATCATGTTGTGCTGATGGCGGGCGCGGCGGGACGCTAGACATGTTACACCGGACTATGGCCGTATTGGCCCATTATACCACGGTCCAGGCCGTTCCACACCGTTACCGGGTCGAATATTGTTTTTGTCCCGCCGCTATCGAGGTTTTCTTATTGTTTTTATGGCCCCACACGATGCCGGGCTTATGCTGTGCTCGCTAAATGTGGGATTTGTTTAGATATTATGATACGGTTTTCTTTGTAATGGCTCGACCCTTGGCTAACGCGCCTAAAGAGCGAATTTTATGCACACGTTGAAAAAACCCTTGTGACTTCCATAATATTTTATTTCGTCGTAGAAGCTACGTCATAATATTTTTCTACAATATTAAACTCTGAAAGCGTGGATGTTAAGCAAGTGGCGCGACGTATAGTGGCAAATTAAAATATTACTTTGCAATTTCACTTAAATTTAGGATAAGGATATATTTTGTGTAATGTTTTTTTTTATATTTCAATTTTTTTTTCTTGTTTTCCCCATTATGGTATGTAAGAGATCACCTTAATTGATAAGGCTGCTATTTCTGGTTTTCATTTTCACCAGACCATCAATACTTTGTACCTCAATTAAGAAAATTCGTAGAAGGACGAGAAGTCATCTACAACTGGAGCAACAAAGTTTTGAATAGCAGTAAGTTAGACAAATGGGCCCGCATCGTACAGCGAGGTTAAGCGGCGAGCACGATAATACAGACATGACATAACCGCCGGCTCGCCTGCTATACAAACAACCCCTACCATTATTAGGTTAGGGTGCCCAGTGCTACTGACAGCCTATAGTTTAACTCCTAGGTATATTATTAAACTGAGCTTAGACCTATTGTAAGTAAAGCAATTTAACTAAATGCTTTGTTTTCGAGTGTGACAAGTTAGTAACATAGTCTCAGAAAAGATTAAGTTGAAATATTTAATTGTTCACAAACCCACTGGTAATAATTTATTTAATTTATGACCTTATTGACCTTATTGACGTATACTTCTACATAATCATCTATACACTTACTACCCCTAACTCTATTTATATTCACATTCCGTACTGCTAAAATAATTGAATTGTTAGTAACCTTATAATACCTGAATAACCCTTAAGAATTACTAACATACTAATATCAGGTATGAGTTACAAGATAATCTAGAAACATTTGCAAATGAACCGACTCTATCTAGGAAAGTGGTTGGATTACGTAGGGAGCCGCGCAATTTATAAGAAGCGAAACTACTGAAACATCAGCGAGATGGTTCCTTGTGGTCCCACTACCACCGCGCACACTTAATAGATTATATTTTTCTATAGGATGAAATAAATTCTGTCCTAAAGAATACCTTGCACAATAGCATACGTTTCTTAAATATCACACATAGTGTATTCACGCCTGTATCACCAGAGTAGATAGAGGTAGCCCCAGTGATAGTCACGAGTCGTCTTGTTTCTTTCCATATTAATGTTACAATATTTTTCCCTTATTTTATTTCTTTTAAGACAAATACAACATATCACTACAACAAATATTGTATAAATTTTTATTTTTTACTTTTTTGTTTATTTGTCAGCAGCTATAAATTGTTTGTTTGACGCCCGTGATATCACGTCACGGCCACACGGAAGACCAGCGCTGGTAAACCAGCACATGCTGAGTGTTGTCCGTTTTTGTAACGAGCACTGTTTGTACCTATGTATAAAATTGTTTTAGTTAAGTTATTATCGAAGCGTTGATAATTTATTTAAATTACACTGAATTTACCAACTACCTACATTGTTCCTTATCGTGTCTGTATAAAAACCATGTGATAATAGTACCTACAATGTATGAGTTTACGTAGACAATCACTTACTCGATTAGTGCCTTGCACCGTCGCGTCGTCGGCGCGGCGGTCGGACTCCCCGCGGAAATCTGCGACGTTGTAACTTCCGCGCTGTTCCTACTTAATGTACTCAAGTTTAAATAGTAGCTTGGCATCACATACTTGCGTCACTGAGTATGACGGGCTTAATCAATGTGTGTGGTTTCCATGAAGAGTGAATTATTTCTACCTCTACCAGAACCACTTTTTAGTTTAAGGTTTTTTTTTTATTAACAAGGGCATCGATTCGTTCATCGAAGAATAAGAATTTAAAAAATTTGAAAAAAGGACTATCGTTTAAATTTTTATAAATGCAGATTCTAAAAATATGTATAAACTTATGCACTTACAGATTTAAACTCCTTACATCATAAAGACAATAATATCCTAATATATGTACATTCAAATGATTTTGCTTACTAAACTTGCTTTTACTTGCATGCTTGCTATTACTAGCATGTTTTGAGTCTCCCATTCACATAAATTCAATTGAAGGAAATTTGAGCCGTCCACTGCTCATATGAATTAGTTCGCAGTTGTATCTACTAGTTCGTTCGCTTTCATTACTTTACAGTTCACTGATAGTAGATCTAAACTGCCAGCCATTCATTTACACATACATTAACCGATTAAAATTTTATCAATAATATTTCTATGGCAGACGAACGTAGTTTCATTGATAAAAGCTTCCTTCTCTATACCCAATATTTTAGCTACAGGTGAATGCACTTAATTCCATTTCCTTTTTCCTGTATAATTCATTACAAAAACATGTATTTAGGATCACCTCAATTTGAGAGCATTGCAAGTCCGCATTTATATCATCTATAGTATTTACCGTCTATAGTTCATTATGCAACGGTTAATTTTGTATTTATGCTCCGACCTTTTGTTCTGCCTTAAAAAAAGATTGAATGCTAGCTCCGCTAATCTTCCTACACGAAAAAAAAATAACAGTAGGGTTTCTTCTACCTTCAAGAAAGTTGACATATTGAATGGTTTATGATAACAGTTGAGCGTCGAACCTTTAAAACATAATCCAAACCATTTTAGGAACATTAATATTAAACTTTCGCTTTGTAAGTACGCCATGCACCATGTTATATTTAACATTCCCCGAGCCATTGTTCTCGTCCCAGTTTGCAGAATCCTAATGCATCCTCAGCACAAATTACTCCCTTTTTCATTCGTACATCACGCAATAAAGCATGTAAATAGAGCGGAGTGCCCTGCGCCCAGACCACTCCGCGAGACTTGACACGAGCCAGCTTTTAGGAGTCGAGTGGTGCGACTGTGCCAGCCTCAATTTTACACTGCATTTACGACCAATGGATTTTTGAGACGCGTGCGTGAAAATGATACGGTTTTTCGGTGTTTTGAGGTGTGAAAGCTGTGTAGTTTTTTCATGATATTTCAGTGCATTTTTGTCTACGGTCATTGTTGTTCTTTTCTGTTTATTGTAGAATGGGAGTCAGTATTTTAGTGTACGCTTAGAAATAACATCTTCAAAGTGTAAAATAAAATAAAGTAGATAAACTTATTACAAATATTCCTATGTATTTCGATCTTCGCAACTCACTTTTCAGAATGCATTATCATGAAACTACTGACTTGAAATAAAGTTAGATACGGTACTGAGAACTAGATTCTATAATAGGAAAACTATCTTGAATCATATTATACTATAGCAATCACCACAAACTGCACCAAACGGTTCGTGGCCTGGCTTGAAAATTCTGACAGTACGCCGGATTATTGCCATTATATCATCACACGCATTGAAAAACGGCTCAAGCCCTCTAGTATATTATAAAAAAAACATTTGCTACAAGTGAAACAAAATATATTAGTTGATTTAGATTTTAGATTCTATATTTTAGAAGGGACATAAAAAATACCACTCGTAGGTACTTTAGTTAACTTATCTGAAACCGCCTAGGTCAATCCACCTAACTCTAACAATAGCTCAACCTAACCATATACTATGATAATCATATTCTAAATCACCGGGGCTACCATAACACAGAATGCAGGAGGCGAACTATCCATATTTTAACTGAAACCGCATCAGCGCGCTCCGTGCACTCGCAGTATTAGTGGCTTTTACCTTAATGAGTTACACCGCGTTTTTATTCCAGACCTGTGAAACGGATATTAATATTGCATCTTTATTATGTACATCCAATGGACCTTAATAAATTGGCTCCTTGATCATTGGTAATGGGTTTTGCTTGTTTATATTCAAGATAAAAAATATTGTATTGTTTGATGTCAATCCATGATTCTATCATTCGTGAACCTTGTATCATTAGCTTTAAGTAGACTACTGCGGACCTTGCTATTTATAAGATAAGATAAAACGTAGAATGTAATGTATAATAAGGATTATTAATAGATGAGAGAAAAAAAAAAGTCTTATTTATTCCCAGGACGCCATTTTACGAACATTGTAACTCCGGTCCTCGAAAGCATTACTATATTACAAAGCTAAACTATCCTGGTCTTAATTTTATTTTCGTTACAGAAATCAATTTCAATATCCTTTTATTTCTATCCGAGCACCTTATTTCATGCTTCCAGTTATATCATGCTTCCAGTTATATCAATCTTCAGTAACACTCTACGCACAACATGTTCAATAGCAAATCTAATGAACGGTAATAAAACGAATCTATTAAGCAAGTTTGTGGTGCCCGATATGGCGATAGGCTCTCCCCTTATCACAACATGGGACGGAACATACTAGGCGAAATGTGGTGTATGTATGGATGCAGTAAGCAAGTTTCCATAGTAATTCCCACAAGAAGATTTTATCCGGATACTTTCATACCACTGGCATCCTAATGTACGGTATAATAGTTAGAGACAGGTCACCTACCCTAGCAGACAAATGAGGCGGCTGGAATGATTTATCCCTATATGAAGTATGAGCCTACTGATTAATTATATATGTGTTTTATAAACGTGGAGTATTGGAAGGGGAGCTTTTAACGGCTCATTGCAAGTGGCCCTCTGACGCAGTCTGCTGCCCACGCAACTAGTGATGTGCCTTCGTGTAATTTATCGTTAAAATAAGTTAAGTTTAGTAAAATATGCTAAAATAATAAGCACAAAAAAAATTGCGGGATTTGATGAAGATCTCATTACTTGAGAGAAGAGCAAGTAAAAGTTGATCTTTATAATCATCTGCAAGTGACTATTACTAAAAATATTTAATCAAATTAAAACGATTTCACACCGACTTATAAGTTACAGATAGTTTCATAATATAAACCAAGAAGTTACGTTTAACTTACAATTTACGTCGCAATCTATTTAAACCATTAGGCTATCCTATGTAATCCCAACCGAATTCCCAAATCCAGTGTATTAATTTCTAAGTTAATTTGTTGCCAACCAAGCTATGAGCTTGTAATGTAAGATAATAATACAAACATATTTTTCATAACTTATACATATACAAACTAAGGCCTGTGTTTGATTTGGGTAGACTGAAACTATAAAGCGCCAGATGCAACGGTTCACAATATACGTCTTTCGCTTTTTGAAGTTTCATTATTCTCATAACCAACGATCGTATGGTTGTTATGGACCGCCTGGGACGTCCTCGACCACTTTCACAACTCATTTTCAAACAGTAAAAATCTTTTGTCAGTCTTATTTTGACCCTTTCAATCAGAACTTACTATTAAATATCGCGAGACTTTTAATGTTAATGGCGTATTTTGATAACACGCGCTTTTTTTTAGCAATTAAAATGTTGAGCTATGTCGAAACATTACAACTAAGACGCATCGATAAACTGGATATTTTCACTAGCACACCTCTACAGTTCCGGAGCGGAATTCAAAAAATTCGCACGCCACACATTTTACGTCGCCGAGCGACCGGCACGCGGCCGGCTCAATATCACGAGATGGAACTAACTCCCGGCTGCTGGCGAAGGTCACCAGCACATACCGAAGGCGGGAGGAACTTTATAGCCAAGATTGTCCAAATATAGTAGCCGGTAAATATATTTTGGTCGGTCTGGATGCACGTCTGAAATTAATCAACTAGTTACTTCGATAATTATCTAAAGATTGATTCGAAGAATACACCAATGGGGTGAAAGATTTATCGACACATCCACATTATTCGATTTGTTTCGATTTATTTTTAGTGTTGATTCATAAATAATGCAATTAGAATCGCTAATTAATTTTGACCGACAAGTTCTCATTGATGGACCTCAGAAAGATTTGTCTTTGTATAGGAATTAATCCAGCATCCTGCCGTTACACCAGCGTTTCAACAAACTGCGTCAGGAAGGTTATCATGTAACATTTAAAAAATATCGTTTAGACAAAACTAACACATGAACTCTTCCCTGCTAACGTATTTCAAGCGACTTGAAACTAGAATAAGTAAAAATTATGCTGCAATCAAAAATGCAAAGCAGGGATAATTTAAGTCTCTTTTTCTAGTCGTTAAAAACTGTAACGTATTTTTTACACCGTTTCTGCTTAAACATAATAACTAAAACTAATGAGAATTCCGGACAATTTTGCTTGCAGCAACGCCTGTATGAATTAAGAGTTTTGTCTCGTTATATGAAATTACCGGAACTTTACACACATCGATTTAAGTCTTTATAAGTAAAAGCCATTATAATGAAATGCAAAAAAAAATCAGTGAGTGGACAAAAATAAATTAGGCAGTGAACAGTTTGCCAACTTACGTGTTACTTGCTTCCTGAAATACGGCGGACTTTGAGTGGTGCCTGGAATAGCAATTTAATAGACCGACATAATTGAGTCGAATGATAATACATTATTTACTGCAGCCACTCGGTAGTCAATCTGAAAGGCACTGCACATACAGGTTCATTGCAGATACAAAATAAAACAATCCAAATAAAGACGGTATATTAATATTAGATATCTGATCACGAAATTCATTCATGTAATATTATAGCCATCGACTGCGTTCGACCATACGTCAATACACTTTCAAATAAATATAAAAGTTGTGTTGAAATGTAAATGTTTTTGCAATGGAGAAATATATTGGGTATTTCGATTTCCTCTAGGAATGTGATATTTTTCCCGGAGTAAAATGAAACCTATGTCACTCTCCGGCGCTACAACTATTCTTAGGTAAAAATTCACTTTGATTGCTATCTCCATTGCGACGCAAAAGAGGGACAAATAAATAAAACACCGTTGAATACAAAGGGATAGCTCAGTTTATTTCTATTGTCTGTGTAGTATATTATGCCCGAGCAAACTTCGAGCACTTCTTCAATTAATTTTATTACTCTCTTTCAATTCTTTATATTGATTGGGTTGGTGCCGATAATAATAATCGGCACAGTTCATGTCTCAACTCGACTGAACACAAGTCATACCCAGAAATCCGTCAAACTACAAATCCTCACAAAATCGCCAATACCTACGAACCATTCTTGGCGAATTTACAAAATTAAAAATATTAGATTTAAATATTTAATATTAAAAACGTTGTTATTTCGGCAGAAAAATTGCATTAAGTCGTTAATGACCGAAAACACCGCTTAAGCTCCGAAAAAAATCATATCAGAGGAAATAAGTTGTCCCGCGCCCCGGGGCAAATTAACTAGATTTTACTGATACTACCTATGCGAATACTCGTTAAAAGTTTTAACCAGCGAGGATAGAGGCTGACATGCGAGTGCGCCAGTTGTCATAAGTTTATAACTAGACGCGCCTTCCATTTTATTTGGGTAAATATTTTGCGTAGGTGCTCCGTACGAGGAAGTTTCATGTTAGACGAACGCTGAAACCATAATTGTATTATTAGTCGTTTCGCAGGATAAGTATATTTATTTTTATTCGCATCATTGCACGGTTTTGATTATATAGGGCGTACGTTATAAACACACTTTTTCTTATTATTTTTATTTCCAGAGAAAGTGAATAGATGAAAATGCTAAATGGATTCTTAATCGTTTCCACACGAAATTCGCGTCCCTTCAGGTGATGATGTTATGAATTCAGTATTACCGCTTCCGACAGGTCGCTGGGTAAAACCTAGGGAAAGCCTAGGTTCAGTTATTGACTTCGTGTGGTTGAAGTAGTACAAGAAAAAGAAGAGGAAAATGATGTATGTATCTGCTAGAGGCATACAGTTAAATGTAAATGACAAGATGCATTAGGCCAGCTGGTTAGACCTAAACTCTCTCAACTGACTCATTATTCAGGGGCTCGCGCCCTGCAACGGGACATACATAATACATGGATTTTATTATTATATTATGAAAAGCAATTACAAACATTTAATTTCCTCTAACAATTAAATTCATTACTTTTTAGTGATAGAATATTTTTAGGTCTTTTTGCATTTAATGAGTGTTGATTCTATGTTAATACGATTCTATGTTGATACGATTTTATAATTTGTAAATGAATCTTCATTATACGTTTATTATGTATATTATTCTAATGTATTTTTTATTTGTAAAAATAAGATGGAAATTGTTTTATTATTTTCTAGGATTGCATATTTTAGTCTTCAATTATTAAAATGTTCGTAGATGTAATATGATATTTAATTAAATTTACGCAATTTATTATCTGTGACGCAACCAAATTCCTTCCAGACTATCTCGAGTCACTTTCCTGTCAACTTAAAAAGCTTATTACTAAATATCGCGTTGGCAAACACTCTCTGGACAGCACTAAACTTACCAACAATTAAAGGGTTTCGCGATTCAAAGCTTGCTACAAAAGTAAGGGGAGGTAAGATTATTTTTACTGCGGTACACACTACACATAAAGAAATGGAGAAGACGAAATGTAGAACACGTCCAGGTGTTGGTACCCTCGGCAGCACTGCGTAATATTAATTACATTTGATTATATTCCAACACGGCAGTCCGCAGCAGCGTCGTGGATTACACAGCTAATTGCACACGATGCGCCATGCCTCTCAGCCTGGAACATGCTCTACAGACGAACAGGGATGCTGTGCACTCAAACTAGCAAATATACGAAAATTTATCCGAAACTGTAATTGAATTTAATATTGGATTTAATCTCTGTCTTCAGCCGCAGGAGTTGATGTCAGGAGGATATGAGACTCAAATACTAACGGATGTCTGGTATAAAAATCTATTTAATATTATAATCTCTCTTTCGTCAGTCATGGGAAGTCCTCTGCTGAACATAGGCCAAACATTTCCATAGAGGCCTATTCGAAGAACTCTGCATCCAGCGACTGAAGATATAACAGTTAAAAAATCCGAAATAACTGAAAGTAAGTACCTAAGACTATCAGATAATCAATAATTATTTCACACCTTTAACTTAACCGAATACGTTATAAAATATCATAAATCTATATCCGTACTCAGATCCGAAACTTCGTATCCATGACATCCCTACTGTACACCACCTCAAAGACGAAACGACATATCTTACTGAGACATACAAGGCAGATACGCCCTTCCTGCCCAAGGGACGTAAAGACACGATTGTTATTGGGGCTTGTATACGGGCCTTTGGAGATTTGGTTGATCAAATCACTGATGCACAAACTAGTACCTGGGCCAATGTGTGTAGGGAAATGTAATCTAGGGGAATAATCGCTATATCTCAGTGACAAGAACAAGACAAGAAGTAGGACCGAATTAAGAAAATGGTTAACAAAAGAGAACCGAAAAGTAAGGCAACAATATTTATTGACTCCGTAAATATTTTGAAGATGAATTTATTTTACTGATTACTTATTAGTTATTGTCCTGTTTGACTAAAAAATACTAGATTATACTAAATTACTCGTTCAAAATGATTCTTTATTTTGTAGGAGCGTTGTTTTTAGAAGTCGAGTTTCTATGTTAACATTTTATTTCATTATAAAAATTATGAAAGTAATAAAAAACCTAACATAATACTATAATGTTATCATGAATGTATATAATGATTAAAGAAGAAATGAATATTTTCTTTGTTAAGTCCTAATTTTGTGATTATGTCAGGTTAATGACTTTCAGAACAACCAATACGGGCCATCGCCCTTCTACTCGTATTGTGTTAAATTTAAATGTAAAATTTAATTTGACATTCATTAATATCAAATTTAATTATAAAACTTACAAGCAAGTATTTAAGTTTTAGTCGAACGCCTTAATGCTACGTATTATAATCAGTTAACAGTACAAAATTATAGTTTTATTTAATTTTAATAATTTATAAACTTATGAATATGATTTTTATATTTTTCAGTGGATTTATGTCGATTTAATTATTTTATCAGTGTCAAGCAGTCTTATAATTTCATACCTACTTCATCAAGCATTCGTTTCATCATTGATGAGTAGCTGAGATTCAAAATAACCGGGGTATAAGTACCGATGCATAGAATCCAAGCCGCAGACATAAGGAAATTTTGGACTATGTTTAATCACCTCATCGAAGCGAAGCGAATTCTCGAATGACGAATAAATATACCAAAATAACTCAATGGGTGTGTTTTAAACCTATGTTTATACTTTAAGACTTTTAAAATTGAACGGTCTTAATTGTGTCGAATTGCGAAACATAATCGGCTGTCGCAAATAGATACCCCGTCTTGACATTGCACTTTCAATCAGCTACAGAATAATTCTATCTACCCCGCATAAAAACTAAATTATATTCCTCTATAAATCCTCAAACGGTATTTTAATTTACCAGCAATCGCTGAAATGAATATTAATCGAGTGAATTGAACAAAATCCATTCAACACAAACAAAAAGCCGACGATTCGTAAATAAAAAGACTAGAAATATGCACCATTCCATCCCCAATGAATAAGGCGATAACCCGATAAGTGAAGGCAAATCGAGCGCGAAAACTGCTCGGTAATTTCATTATTTAAGCTTAAAATAGGTGGGAGATGCAAACTTATTGGGTAAGTTGGTGGAGATTACGGGATTTAATATTCAATTTTGTCTTTGCACTAGTCGGTCGGCGGCAGTGTTCCAGGCCGCGGCACAGCGAGCCCGAGAATAGAGGGAACTTTTTTGCTATTGGTTCTTGTTGCTAGAAAATGTAGTACCTATGGAAATTAATTTCATAGCAGTCAATAGAAAATCAGTATGTAGAGGTTGTAATATAATATAATTTCTTGCACAAAACTGACATGAACCGCCAATTTTATTGTTTTGTTCGGTGAGTGATACTGCCGGTGGCCCAATGCCCCTTTCCTTCTCCCCCATTTTTTCCTTTCATTTCCTCTCATTTTGAAAAGTTACGCACTTACGATAACCAAGAACAATCAAGTTAATTCCTTGTTCGGTTGCTGAACCATTGTTAGTATATTACTGTTCTATAGAATTCGATCTGTTGGCTTGAAAATAGATACTTATCAACAAAAATATGTATAAATATCCAGTTTGTATCAAGTTTGAAACAAATTAATACTTACTTTGTAAATAAAAATACTATGAACTTTGAGCTGTATCTAATAAAATTCTTTCCTCCACTAAGCCGGATTGAAAGCCATGTAATCAGCTTGGCGCTAGCTCCGCTAACACTGATACAAGAAATATAAACATCGCCCAGTGCCCACTACACAGCCAGCCTTACAACAATCAGGACCTCAAGCCAGCGATTATTCTATGTTCACAAAACAAGAAGTTGTGGATTAAAGCACCTATTACACTAGAACTGGTTGAAACTTCGCAACTTCCGAACATACGTCGGGGCGGAATTAAACCATAACCCGGCGGGATCGCATTAAGTGCGGAAAACATTTTGCCAAGATGTTTTGTTTTACGGGATTCACATCCCACGAGCAGGATTAAGTGCTTTAGTTTAGTCGAGAGCATAGATGCAATAAGAACACTGGGTGTGTACGGAAAGCCGTGTGTGTGATCTCCGCGCTGAGACTAATCGTATGATCAACAAATATTTGTTTCAGGTTTTATAAGCAATGGCACCGAAAAGTCTTTCGTAGTTTGTGTTACCCATGACACAAAATTTGTAACTTAATCCGGAGTTAGAACTACGTGTTTTTGTAAGACTGTTGGATGTAATCATATGAGGTATATGTTTATGTATATGTCACATATGCCGCATGCCCGATGAACTTTGAGCGAAAACAACAACACAATGGAAACCATCTAAGACTCTGAAACGTCGCGGCAGGCCCAGAAAAAGATGGCGAGATGAGTTGGACAGGTGGGAGAAAGACTGGCAGGATCGAGCCCTGAACTGGGACGAATGGAAGGAGGGTAGAGAGGCCTTTGCCCTGCAGTGAGACAGTGGAGGCTGATGTAAGTATGTATGTATGTTTATTTTCGGTTACCACATACAATTAATATACTATTCTCTATAGAAAAATCTTATTCTAGATTCTTTTGTTTATCATATTGTGTTCTCTTTGTACCACCCATTTGTTTTTAATAATAAAATTCTATTTACGTAATGTCGCATTAATTAGCGCATTCAAATAGCATTGGATAGAATACAGCCACAATACAGCGCAGAGAACTGATGCCCGATAAAGACGATATTTTCACATTTATTCACAATTATTATGAGAAATTTTGAGTTCGTACGTACACTCTTAATATTATTATTCACCTTTAAAGCATATAACATTGAAATAATACCATATTAGTAAAAAGCTTTGTCTGGGATAAAAAAATGAGTGGGTAATAAAGAAGCGTTCTGGTTATTTTAGTCCGGGTAAACTCAGGGTTGTGAAGCTACATTGTACGCGAGCCCAAGGGCACCCGCGGTCGTCCCGGGCACGATATTCAACATATTTTACTGTCATAAAAGTATTTGATAAATTGCAGCTTATTATTTATTTATTGTGTCCATTGTAGAGAATGTAATGAGCGCTTTTTCGAGCGTCCAATAAAATAAGCTATAAATCTTTTTTAAACTTATTTTGTTGTTGGAATTTCGTATCGTTTTAAATGGAATTTGTTGATTAAATATATCAAGTAGTTGAACGATAGTTATGTTGTAAGTGGGCTGTTGAGAAGCAAGTTTTGAATTCGGAAAGTTGGAATTTGATTCCAGCGTGGAAAATTGTAAGTTCTTGAAGTAATTTTTTTTTATAATTATTGCATTTTTTCAAGGCGAAGGAAAACGTGTCACTAATGCGCAAAATGTTAAGTCTAAAAAGGAATTAACATTTCACCAACAATTTTCTTACCGTGGCTCGACGTACATACATACATACATCTATGTATGTACCGACTCCACTGTATCTGATAGTGATAACAGCGTCATCCTAAGAAACCAGCGATTGGCAACAGTCGCTTGTTATCTTTCACTAATCGACACCATTATACCGCCTTGTTAATTGATGTTCCTGAAGCTAAAAAGCACATAGGTGGTTAAAATCCACTCACGTTTCTCATTCTACACGCAGCTTCTACGCCTAACAGACGAACTCAAGTAAACTGCGGGGGAAAACTAATAGTTAGCCAAGCAATCAGTTAATGTGTACTAAAAGCGGCACTACACCGCGTAGGCTCGACTTAATCAGTCTGACTGGAACATTTAATATTCACAGTCGCGATGGAAATTTACTGTTTGCGGTTACCGACGCCAGTGATGTTGGAGAATCTACGCGAGCGGGGAGAAGTGAAACAGATACTTCCTTAATTATTTTCCTTACATTCCTGTGTTTCTGACTGTGTAATATAATAGATATAAATAAATGTAGACTTCCATCAGGTACAAACTCCTTACACCACACTAAGATCCAAGCCTTGTATTGTTGGTACCAGGAACTACGAGACTGATTGGGCTGATTTAGCAGATAGCAAGTTCTGTTTGCAAAACATATGGTCTGTAGAGGTATACAGTAAGTTCAAGTAATAAAATTATGTAAAAGTTTGTCAGAAGTCATAAAAATGTATGCCATTAAAAATACAATTGAAATGGAGGTGGGAATCCGCACCGAGACTGAAATAAAGACTTAGATAATGTACAAGGTTATTTTTTTATGAAAGACTCTTGATATAATTTGTGTATTTTATTTATTATACGAGTACCTACTGTGTAAAGAAGGGGCAATGGTATGTCATGTTTTATAAGATGTTGGCTAAAATTGACTAAAACAACATAATTACGGTATCAAATGGTTAAAAATGTTTACGGTGAACAACGAAACCTTACTATTAGATAAAGCGCTAGATAGCTTCCCGATCAAATATAAATAGTCTTACTCATATCCTTTACAAATACAGTAAGAATAAGATAAAATCTGTTGAAACTCGTTATGAATTCATATTTACAAAAACTGTATAAAACAATGCCAAACATATTTACTTGCAAATGTTATTTTTCTTCAACAAATAAAATGTTCATAAATTTCTAAACGGGCAAAATGTGATTGCAACTTTATGTAAAATGCCAGGATTGACATTGAATATCGGAGGTCACGACCCGAACCAATAATAAATTCTTATTTTGACCCAAGCCAGCCAAAATATGAAGGCGTCCCACGCCTATTGAAACATTATCGAGGTGTAAATACAAGTAAAAAATGGGTGTATTATTACAGAATCGCCTGGAGCTGTTGGACAAAAGAATAGTATTTAGTTACTACGCATAGCTTAAGAATGGTAAAAATATAAGAACTTCGTATTTGACATACATACATACATAAACTCACGCCTTTTCCACGAAGGGGTAGGCAGAGGCGCCACTAGGACATCCACAATTAGCCTTGTATGTTCCGTCCCACGATGTGATAGGGTGTGTGTGTACTCGTATAACTGTCCGTCCCACGATGTGTTTGTATAACTTCGTATTTGAGTTTAAAGGAAATTGTAGCAAAGTGATTCCTTCTGTCCATTCAGAGACGTAACACCTGAATTTAGCTTTGGTACAAATCATAATTATTAAAATGCTTTCGCGATTTTAGCTGACAATATAGAACTATCCAAGAAGGTACCTTTCAAGCGATAAGAGTACACACCGCATAACAATCCTACTCCATTACAGCACACAGCGCTTCAGCAGTACATCTTGGGCGTTTTATCACCACGCGTTAATTCAACCCCCTCATGTGAAACTAAATCTTACGGATTTATCGTTGAGGTTCAATTTCATTTGCATGTAATTGTATAATGGAATGCACTAACCGAGAAGTATGCTGGAATGGGTTGTTTTCTTTTATCTTTTTGTGCTACAGCGCTCCAATTTGTAACTGATATAAATAAAAACAAATTAACGCAACAGTCAACACAGTCCTGCCTCACATTAAAATACAAGTGTTGTGTCAAGGGAATCAGAAAATTGGAGAGATTTTTCGGTCACAACACGCACGCCCGAAATAAATATTATCTGGTACAGATTTTGGCCGTCAGATTCATAGCAGGCGTCTTTTCATTTAGCGACACAAAGACTGTTTGTACTCTAGTCTTGATAGTTACATTAATTAATTTGTGAAGAAAAAGCCGACTTTTCTGTTAATTTAGCTGCGGCGGGTTTAGGGACCGCCCGCAGATAGGAGTAGGTAGAAAATAAGAACTCAGGGTGATTACGCGGTACAGGCTTTAATATTTCGCATCACCGTCTTACACTCGGCACTGTTGCTGGTGGTATGCAACAAGAGTCACTGGCCTTCTGTGGACACTGATCCGGGTCCTCTGCACGTGGCGGTTCCCGACGTCAGCTCGCCGGCAAAGTTGGCTGCCACGTGGCCGGTAGTGGTTAGGTCAGCGGCTCGGTGCAGGTGCGGTTGCAGCACGGGCAGGAAGCGTGCGGAGCGAAGCCTGTGCACGAAGTCAGCACTCCGTGCGTAAGCAGGGTAGAAGAAGCAGATGAAGGTGAAGCTGAAGCTGATGAACCTGGAATCAGCGTCCAAGAAATCGGAATGCAAACTAGGTTTACATTCCGTGCCAGCGACTCGTGGTAGTTCACAAGCCGGTGGCAGAATAAGCTGCGAAGCAAGCGGTTAAGCGGTTAGCACTTTTAACACTCACCCTAGCGGGTACACCAACACGCGTGGTAGCACGCAGTTAATAAAAAGGAAAGAGGACGCGAGCGAGGTTACACGCGTATTTATGCGCGCGATGACAGTTCGCACGTTTTAGCTGTCAGAATTGAATCGACCAATCAGCGCAATGGAGGTGTTGATTGGCATAGACAATATATATAATTGAGCCATAGACTTAAATTATTCCGGGTGACATTCTACAACGTCACAGTACCCCGCCGAAAAGACCAGGATTTTACTTATAACTAAATATAAGTAAAATCCGTCTGCCTACTTAGCATTCTTGTTATATTCACTTTCATTCTATCTTCTTACATGCATCTTTCTTTCAAAATGTCTAGCATCAAAATATATTATGACCAAGACCCTATAGAACAGAGAATACTTTGCAATACTAAAGGGCTCTCTAAAACAACAAGAAGAGTAATGGTAAATAGGAGATGTTAGTAAATGGCAGGATATGTTTAGTGTCGCTGTTAATGTCATGTAGTTAAAAATATATAAAATGTTAGATGTGTTAATAGGTATTAATATTTGTAGTTAGTAAGTTTTAAATCTTTGATGTGCCAGGTACCTAGTGGATTACCGTTCATATCTTCCAAGTCATATACTAAAGGTGATTTTTTAGAAACTATTTTACATTTTAAGAACTTGGGAGCAAGTTTTCTATTGAAGTGTTTATCTTTGTCGCTTTGATAAAAAGTTTTTCTCCAAACTACATCGCCAACATTAAATTCAGCAGGTTTCTTCCTAAGGTTATAGTTAGCACTATTCCTCTGATGTGCCTGCAGAAGCAACGACTGTACTTTGTTAAAAATATTAGATAGTATGCCTAAGTTTTCAGCATAATGATCTCGAGGTATGAAAATAATATCCTGATCCACATTAGTGTCTACATAGTGTGAGCCACAAGTAACTAGTTCACGACCATATACTAGAAATGAGGGAGTGTAGCCAGTCACCTCATTAACAGAGTTGTTAATTGCAAACTGTATTTTGGGAATCAAGAGATCCCATACGCGTTGATCATTTTCAATAAATGTAGAAATAGCTGTCATGATAGTTTTGTTGTAGCGTTCGACAGTATTGACATGAGGAGTATATTTAGGTGTAAAATGAATTTTTGGAATTTTATACTTCTCTAACATATTTTTTAAAGTTGAGCTAATAAATTGACGTCCATTATCCATAAGAATGGTTGATGGAATGCCATGAACAAGGAAAACATTTTCTTCTAGAATTTTAGTTATAATTTCCGCGGTAGCGCGTTTTAATGGAAAAAGTAAGCAATATTTAGAAAAACAACAAGTGACTACAAAAATATAACAATTTTGCTTTCTAGTACAAGGGAGAGGTCCAACAATATCAATACTTAGCATTTGAAATGGTCGGGAACACGACTTAGGTCTGCCCATTTCACCCAAAGTGGTGTGGTTTTGATGTTTATGGGAAATACAGACATCACAAGAAGAAACAAATTCTACAACACTAGCATGCATTCCTGGCCAGTAGTATTTTTGTGCCAGCCTTCTGTAAGTTTTGAAAATACCAAAATGTCCAGCTAAAGGGTTACTATGGTTTTCAAAAATAATAGGGGACCGAAGTTCCTGAGGTACAACTTCCTTCCACTCAAATTCAGTATTAAGTACACATTTAGATTTCATAAAACGATAAAGACGATTATCTTTAATTATATAGTTAGGGTATGAAGTTGGTGAATTTTGACAACCGTGAAATATATTTAGGTACCATTCATCAGCTGTTTTAGTAACATTCATGGAAGTATCAATAGTACTTATATGCTTAGGACAAGAACGAGACAATGCATCAGGAATAACATTATCTGCACCCTTACGATGTTTAATGTCGAAGGAAAATGCAGAGAGTCGGACACCCCAGCGAGCGAGCCGACCTGTAGGGTTATTCAGGTTTAGAAACCATTTAAGAGCTGAGTGATCTGTGTAGACAGTAAATTTTTTACCACTCTCTAGGTAACATCGCCAATGTTCTAAAGCAACTAAGACTGCTAAAGCTTCGCGTTCAGTAATGCTGTAGTTACGCTCCTGTGGGGACAATGATTTACTCATATAGGCAATGGGATGTTCTACGCCATCAATGGTTTGAGTCAGTAAAGCACCGACACCATAGTCGCTAGCATCTGTGTGAACTTCGAAGGGCATGTCATAATTAGGACACGACAATATGGGAGCTTGCACTAGACAGTCCTTTAGTTTGTTGAAAGAGTCCTGCGCCTCTGGAGACCAAATGAAGGGTTTAGCCTTCTTACTTGTAGAAGTAAGTTTATTGAGGGGACCAGCAATTGAACTAAAGTTAGGAACAAATCTACGATACCAAGATGCAGTGCCTAGAAAACGTTTGACCTCCTTAGGGTTGGTCGGTGTAGGAAAATTCAGAATAGCATCGACTTTTCCAGGATCAACTTGTAGACCATTCGAGTTAACAACATAACCTAAATATTTAAGTTCAGTACGAAAAAATTGTGATTTAGAATAATTAATAGTCAAATTAGCATATTTTAATTTATTATAGACACGTAAAAGCATAGCCATATGATGATCAAAATTAGGAGATACAACAATGATATCGTCTAAGAAAACGAAAACGCAATTCTCAAATTCAGGACCATAGAATAAAATATCAACCAGCCTTTGCTGCGTTGCAGGTGCGTTGGTAAGACCAAACGGAGTAGTGACAAACCTGAACGAACCACGTGATGGAATATAAAATGCTGTTTTATCACGATCACACTCTTCAATAGGTATTTGCCAAAAGGCTTTCGAAAGATCGATAGAACTCAAATAACAAGCGTTACTCAAATTGTCCAAAATTTCTGACATATACGGTAATTTATAAGCATCTTTTTTAGTAACTGAATTGAGTTTACGGCTATCTAAACAAAATCTCAATGTTCCATCTTTTTTAGGAGTTAGTAAGACAGGTGAACACCAAGGACTTTCACAGGGTTCCACAACACCGAGTGCTATCATTTCATCTAGCTCGTTACATAACACGCGTTGTTTTTCGGGAGAAAGTCTATAATAGCGTTGTCGCATTGGCTGTGAGTTGCCAGTATCAATGCGATGAGTGATGAGATGTGTTCTGCCTAGGCCTCGAGTTTCCATAGAAATAGAACGAAATAGGTCAATAGTATTATCAGCGTTTAGACGCTGCGATTTAGTTAAATCGTCATAAGAAAATAATTTAGTTTTATTTTCATTTAAATAAGAAACACTACTAGTACTAGAATTACCCATAGTTATTGATTTTAAATACTTGGGACAAATCTCAAACCTAGACCAAAAATCAATTCCTAAAATTAAATAAGACGACACTGTAGGTATTACGTAGGCTTTTAGAATATGAAAATTATTCTCAAAACTTATAGGGATATTCATATATCCTATAGGGTTTAACCGTTGGCCACCAGCGGCAACAAAATATGTGTCGTTAAGATCTGTACACAACTTAAAACCAGCTGACAATAATAGTTTATGTGAATCGTTCCCTAGTATAGTCACTGAAGAACCAGAATCCAACAAAGCACAAAAAGAAATTTCACTAATTTTAACGTTAACATACGGACGAGAATCATTCTCCGGTTTACGTTCCCAGATTGAAGTGATGTTATAAGTAGAAAAAAAGATTTTAATAGTGGAAAGCCATTGTTCCCAATCTTCCTTATCAAAATTAGCACTTTTAGTAGTAATATCACAACAATCTGGCCCTACAAGTTTTTTGGACTCGATTTAGAATGACAATTCGAACAATTAGGAAAAATAACATCTTTAGCACCACATTTAAAACAAATCGGAAACCTATTTTGTTTACACTCGGCTAGCGTGTGGTCATTAGAGCGGCAGCGGGGACAATATGAATGGCTACCTGAGCGTCTTTTGTTCTCGAGCGATAAGCGAGCAACCGGTTTGCTTGGACTAATAGATGTATATAAAAGGTTAGTTTGTGTATTTGTGTGTTTATTGAAATTATAGAAATGTGTAGATTTTTTATTAAATAGAATATTAGTATTATTAGTATTGTTAGAGTAGGCTAAATCTGGAGCTAGCGTATTATTAGTTATAGGAGGTGGTTCATGATATTGAGCAGTCATAGATTGAATATTTTCAAATTTTTTACAAATTAAACGAAGTTCCTCAATTGTAGAAATTTTAGGTGAGCAAGCTATAACGTTAGAGTAGCAGGGACGAATGTTATGTAACAAAATTTCTAATTTTTCCGACTCAGGTAATTCTTTAGAAAGACGAGAAAAAAATTCAGACATTATAGAAAAATATATAGTGATGTTTTCAGTTTCACTCTGAGTTCGGTTACGAATTTCTGAAACTAAACGATAATCATAATCAAACTGGCCAAAATCCTCGATCAAAAATTTAGATAATTGATCCCAATCTTTAATTTTACTTTTAATGCTACGGAACCAATGTAGTGCATTGCCACAAAATATTTCGGTAGCGAAATTCAATAGATCAGAAGATGAAATACCCCTAGCGACTTTAAAATCATCGACCTTTTGTAAAAATATTCGAACACAAGTAGAACCGTCGTATTTTAATAGTTTAAAATCGGAAATTCGAGGACGCTCGCATAAATACGTTGTAACATCTGTTTTATCAACCGATGTGGGTAAATTAAATGTAGTCTGTTCACTAGAGTGAAGTTTTTTAAGCTTATTGACAAATAGATCGTAATTAGTGTGGAATGTATGCAATAACTTGTTATCGGCAGATGTTAATGGTTTCAATCTACGTGCTCTGTGAAAAATGTGATTTGCCAAATTGGATGTGCGTTTAAACATATTACTATCGAATGAACATTCTAAGTTTGAAATTTTAGTTTGTAGGTCATTAAAGGAATCATTAAGTGAACTGAAATCGACGTCGAATGCTAATCCTGACTCGTCTATGTCCTCTGATGGATACAACACAGACAGTTTGTGTATCTGCTTACGCAGTTGTAGGACTGTGTTAGTCGGGTCCTCGCCGCGAATTAACACTTCGTAACTCAGTTCACTTTTGTTTAGTAAGAAGTATTTAATAGGGTGAGTGCCCATAATTAAATTTAGTGAATTTAAGGTTAAGGAAAAGAATGATTATTTAAAGAATAGATGTTAAAGCAGGAAAAAATTGCAAAGAAATTACTTTAGAATTGACTATGAAATCAAACGTTACACTACACTTATAAAGAAAAAAAATTACTAACCTATTTGCAACTTTTTAACTGCCTGATTGCCCAGCTGTAGACTGCGCAACCGGACTGTGTGTGGAGTACCGAGTATAAAGGTGATGCGAAAACCCACGTATTAGACTTAATTGGGCGCCACTGCGGCGGGTTTAGGGACCGCCCGCAGATAGGAGTAGGTAGAAAATAAGAACTCAGGGTGATTACGCGGTACAGGCTTTAATATTTCGCATCACCGTCTTACACTCGGCACTGTTGCTGGTGGTATGCAACAAGAGTCACTGGCCTTCTGTGGACACTGATCCGGGTCCTCTGCACGTGGCGGTTCCCGACGTCAGCTCGCCGGCAAAGTTGGCTGCCACGTGGCCGGTAGTGGTTAGGTCAGCGGCTCGGTGCAGGTGCGGTTGCAGCACGGGCAGGAAGCGTGCGGAGCGAAGCCTGTGCACGAAGTCAGCACTCCGTGCGTAAGCAGGGTAGAAGAAGCAGATGAAGGTGAAGCTGAAGCTGATGAACCTGGAATCAGCGTCCAAGAAATCGGAATGCAAACTAGGTTTACATTCCGTGCCAGCGACTCGTGGTAGTTCACAAGCCGGTGGCAGAATAAGCTGCGAAGCAAGCGGTTAAGCGGTTAGCACTTTTAACACTCACCCTAGCGGGTACACCAACACGCGTGGTAGCACGCAGTTAATAAAAAGGAAAGAGGACGCGAGCGAGGTTACACGCGTATTTATGCGCGCGATGACAGTTCGCACGTTTTAGCTGTCAGAATTGAATCGACCAATCAGCGCAATGGAGGTGTTGATTGGCATAGACAATATATATAATTGAGCCATAGACTTAAATTATTCCGGGTGACATTCTACAACGTCACATAGCACTTAAAAACAAATACATCGGCAGCGCTGTATCACCTCTTACCCTCGATAAAACTGCATACAGTATCGGGTGTCCAATTAGCGCAGCCTCATCGAGCCATATTGATTATGAACGTCTCAAACGCGCCTCCAGCACGTCATTATTTATGTACAGATACTTATACATAGAAAGAGCTTCCTCATTGGTCGGTAAGACATTTACTCGATATAGTGTGTGGCCTGTTAGTAAGGAATCAGACGCGACGGAGAGGTACTCATAGGGAACAGTCTGACTTGCCAGTTATGTGTGTATTAATAGTAAATTACCACGCACTTTAGCTAAGAAATCAAACATGATAATTCTTAGCTCAGCAGTAACACCAATCAGAACCCACGTATATTTTGCCGTGAAGTAAACACTGCCTGTTGTTTTAATATCGCAATCGATGCTGTGTGATTTTTTCGGCAACATTGACTATGCCCGGATGAGCTCATGGCTAATGCAAACAGCATCCGATCCGTCGCCGTGCGTGCGTGCGTGAGGGCTCACTACGCATGCTGATTTTATTGCTCTCGTCCAAATACTGTACAGATGCGCTTGAAATAATATGAAACAATTGTTGTGGCAGCTTGTTGTTAAAACATCGGAAGCAAACTATCGAGGATTGTCGGTGGTAGAAAGGTCCAGGCCACACCTATGAGTTTTCAGACTCATGTACTCATATTGTTAGTCATCTAAATTGCTTGTATTAAATATGGTAATACAATAAACTAGTGATCTTAAGAGACACGCCGTAAAATCAATCCTTTGCGTACTTTTGGTCCTGGCTGCCAGAGTTGCATTGATGGGTATATGTATTTAGGCAGAATAATCTCGTATTTATAAAGAGCCTTCAAAGTTCCAAAATGATTAATTTAGCCGAGTATGTTTGCGCTGTATCAGTCCATTGCGCTCTGATTGGGGTTCAACTTGGTGTTGACTCAGTTTGTACACAGAACTGTTTACATCGCTTTGATCTGTGCCATGGATTATGAGGCACAGAGCAGTTGTTTACTGATTATATCTTGTTTGTGGGATATGTTTCGGTTTGAGGCATGAGCTACTGGCAGGGTAGGTTGTTTGTCAACAATTAGATTGTATTTTTCAGTTAAACTACATTTCACATAAGAACCTTATAACTACTTTGGCTAAACATCAATATTAAAGATGGCATAAGTTGCAGCTCTATTGACTAAGCGACAACATATGTTTGTATGTATGAATAAGCCTTCACGACTTTAAAACTCAGCACTAACCAAGTGAACCCAAGTATAAGCCCCGTGTGAGTGTTGGAATCCATGAAATTAATTAATAATGTATCGCGAGGGCGACTCGCAAGTTGAGCGTCGCCGGCACCTCGCTCCGAATAATTGTGCCAACTTCCACCGCGCTCGTGAATAAGCGCTCATTCCGCTTGTGGCTTTCGACGTACTAACTAGGTTG
The DNA here is from genome assembly GCA_905220455.2 of Deilephila porcellus. Lineage (NCBI taxonomy): Eukaryota > Metazoa > Arthropoda > Insecta > Lepidoptera > Sphingidae > Deilephila > Deilephila porcellus. The sequence continues at coordinate 13,006,393 of LR999988.1, forward strand.
ATTTTTAGTTATTAATTTCTGTTTTGAGGTTGGTATTCATGAATTGGTTACAAATTATAGTTATGTTATAGGTCTTTAAAGCTATGTTACCAATTGGTCAGCTTGTCTAAAGTCTAATCACTGTCCGACATAAAACCAACGTGAGGTAACAACTTTGCTGTGGTCGTTCTGTGAATAAGACTGTCGCAGACACTATAGTTGATTCTAGAATCAACGGGCCCGAACAGCTATCGGTGTACAGTCTACACGACGCGATGGCGAAATACGAAAAGTTCAGACAAGTGTCGTGCCTATACAGGTTTTTAATAATAGCACGACAAAGTTATTTCAATACGCTTGAAGATAATTGTAGCCCACTTCAGTTTCGTTTAGGTCCGCATAGCATTGGGTGCGAGGTCGCTATATTTCACTGATCGATACTCGACTTATATTAAACTGCACTAACGATAGTATACAATGCAATGTCTGTTGCGCTAGTTTAAAAAACTAATTTCTAAGTTCCAGTGTAAAACTAAACACGCACAACACATCGGCGCAGAGCGGAACAAACCTCCGAGACGGAGCGTGCAGTCTTGAAAGTTGTGGATTAGTGGCACGGGAAGTTGCGAGCGAGTGCGCGACTACCACTTATTAAACGCCCACACGTGCTATCCACCCCCCTGCCCCATTTGCATCGACGGGGGAATAGAGCCTCATGGGTTTGTTATGTAAATACGTAATTACATCGAAGTCTCCATTGTAAAGGAGTCGTGAGCAAGCTGCGATGATGGCCTGATACAGTGCCTAATTGCATATAATACAACATAATTGTACATAGTTAACAGTTCTATAAATCTATTTCAGATTATGTATAATTCAGCCCACCCACGTCGCGAAACACTGACCTTATGGTCGGGAGTTTTATTGGGAGGAAATTAATAAATTCATGAAAATATATGGTATGCAATTTTCCTCACGATGTTTTCCTTCACCGTTACACACATGACTCTAAAGAGTTAGAGGTGTGGTTGAAGTTGGAACCCGCGACCACCTTAAATGAGGCGGCAGCGCTCCCGTTCCGTTATTTATTTTTAATTTTTTTATTTTATTTATTTATAGATCTCCATCGAAGGATACACGACATGATATAATAAACACAATGGTGTAGCGTTATTATAGTTTACATTGTGACGTGATCTTCAATTACAGGAGACCACAGCATGCAAATTTAAATATTTATACAATGGCAGCAATTAATTAACAATCAAGCGCTAGCGTAGCTTAATAAAGATTACAGAAACAGAAAACTGATCTTATTTATCGATAGGTACTCAGTTAAATGCAATTTAGTTACAAAAACTGTAATTTAGAATTTCCTTTGATAAATTTATTAATTGTAGATCCATCTATTCAGTTACTCATTGGCACGAGTTCCGTATCATGCTCAAACCAGCGCTGTGACTATCACAAAGCCGCTTTATGTCAATTTATATAATTAACAATTTATTTTAATATTAGTTTTCAAACGAACGCAACACAATTTATTAATGGTTAGGATTTCACTGCACACCGCCTGCATGGTGTTAGCTTGTCCTAGAATAGTCTGACGCATATCATTATACGGGATATGTACAGACTGCGACCGTAAACGAAGTTAGGTGGTAATTTTAGCGACTTCGGAAACAGCGAAACTGAAAATTTCGCAAAAAAAAAAACGATTTTTTTGGAAATTTCTACTCGTCGTCGTCTTTGGGTGTTTATCAATTAAAAGTTTCGGAAAGTCGCTGGATGCACACCGTTTCCTAAGGTTCAATGTGAAAATCTTTATGTTCAGAAGAAGACTTCCTTTCACTGACCATGGTAATGAAAGAACAAGTTCCCATTTAGAGCTAATAATAAAAGTGTAACACCGAAAGACGTAGAACATAAACAAGACGAGATTTAAAAAGACGGACGCTAATAACAAATATCATTGTAAGTATTTCATAGATATTCGGTCAAAAATCTCTATTCAGCAATACGTTGTGATTACATAAAGTCCATATGGTATTTTGTAAACTAAATACTCAACGTACAGAATATGTTCCCGCGGGACCGCATTAGTCGTTAATAATCTGGATGTGATGTTCATTACTCGATAACTGTTAAATGCCGAATCCAAATTAGAACACAGATTGCAATCTGTTATGAATGACCTAACTATTGTCGTAATTGTAATTAATCCTTAATTAAATGAGGTAAGTTTATGTTTTCTCTAGTTTAATGTAGTTCACTAGAACTCAATTAGTTTCTGAAATATCATGTCATATTTGGAGTATCGAATACGCAATAATAACTTATTTACTAATGGTAGAATTTTTTTGTTTGCCTACAAAAGCACTGACTACTGACACACACAAATATTTTCGGTATAAGCTATTCTATATTTCGGTTTTGAGCAGTCCAGCTAAATTTCATTGACTAGTTAGAGGTTATGTTTCTTCACCGATGGATAGTATATTTCGCCAGCAGTGCACTTATCTTCACCTTTTTTTTTCTCTGCTAGTTATTATATATATTCTAACAATAAATAGTCCATTGAAAAGTTACATTTGGGGTTGCGTTTTTTAGAGGACGCAATTTTATTTTTTTGATGTGTAGAGGGGGTCAGTGTAAAGCTAAAACCAAGTTTGTGGGGTCGCCACCCTTGTCCCACGGCTGCCATCTTGAAAATAGGGGTTGAAATGGTTTTTACGATATATCTCCTAAACTATTTATTTGATAAAAAGAAATTGTTAACATTTTTTGTTGCAAATTAAATTCTCTACAACTTTGGTCCAGTAACTTTTTGTCGTAGAACTATAAATAAAAAAGTTATAAGCGAAAATAAAACAACTAAAAGATATAGGTTAAGCGACAACTTCAACACAATGTTATGAGCTATTCTTACAATAACAGAGGTTAGGAATAATAATAACAATAGCAGGCAGCTGTTCTTTTATTCCCGCATGCTCACTTGGGTATTTTCTACCTGAACAGTATTCTCGGTAACGGCCATCAGATTTAAAATTATTTTAAAAATCAATAATTGTTAAATCCTGTTATGGAGTGAAAAAGAGTCAATAATTAATTTTTAATAATATTGCAAAATTTATAATTAAAAAACTTATAATAAGAAAGTAAAAAAATAAAAAAAAACAATAACTGATGACATACCTAATATTATTAGTACACACGTATAATATATGTATAGTTAAGAGTACTCAAAAATAGTACTCACTTCGGAGCGCTGTAAAACCTTAGCTATTGACTTAATGAAAAAATGATGCAAATAAAAGTTGTTCCTCTAAAAACGATCGACAAAAATGGTCAGATATCATTTTTTCGTAAAATGATAAAAATAAATTACCTACATCGAAAAATATAAATTTTTTCTCAAACATTTTCGCTTATAACTTTTTTATTTATAGTTCTACGACAAAAAGTTACTGGACCAAAGTTGTAGAGAATTTAATTTGCAACAAAAGAAGTTAACAATTTTTTTTAATCAAATAAATAGTTTAGGAGATATATCGTAAAAACCATTTCAACCCCTATTTTCAAGATGGCGGCCGTGGGACAAGGGTTGCGACCCCACAAACTTGTTTTTAGCTTTACACTGACCCCCCTACACATCAAAAAAATAAAATTGCGTCCTCTAAAAAACGCAAGGTAAGGCCTAAAAAATGTAACATTTCAGTGGACTAAAATTAAAACCAATTACCTACTAAAAATATTTGCACGTCAATTATGACAGATTGTGAGACTCTATAGACCAAATATATAAACATTTTTATGTTACCACATTTTTGCAAATAAACTTTCATTTTCATTTTTTATTGACTGAAACAACAAAACTAGACAGCCAAAGCTGACAAACCTTGGTTTGAGTTAGTTTATTTAATTATGTACAATTTATGCAATGTGTAAGTGGACCTTATTCTAAAAGCATTCTATGCCAGTCAAACCTACGGTAAGCAAATATTCAAAATGTCTGGCAGGACTCTATACAAATTAATTCCTAGTCTCTAATAAATTCTGTATTGGTGCAGAAATCAATCAGACGTTCGATAGGTTTTAACTCCAATCAAAGAACCATAAAAGGCTTGTGCAGTTTGTTTGTCGTGGTAAAATACGAACGCTTTCACGTTGCAAACGGATACTCGATGATAAATAAAATACGACGCATAAATAAAAACAAACACTGGTGGGAATGGTGTGGGATGACAACCCGAAACACTATCTCCATGTACCTATATTTTAAGGGAGTATAGAGAAAACTGCGATTTCAAAGCAATCAGCTAAATATTTTGAAGTAAACTAATTAGGTTTATCCTTAAAGTACGACAGTGTGTCACCTTTTGTCATTTTCTTTTTTCAATTAATTAAACATCAGCTTTATAAAAATTATTATTTTGCATTACATACCAACATCGATTACATATGATAGCGAAACCCTTATCTACTTAACTCAGCAGTGGGAATTATAATAGCGTAAAATAAGTAATTAGATCTAAATGAATACCCACAACTGTAACCGGATCACCACATTTTTAATTCGATGGAAAATCAGCGCATCTATTTTCAATTAAACTGTTAATAAATTAGCAAAATGCACAATCATTAGCCTTATTAGTTGGTGCGGCGCGCGGAACGCAATAATTAAACAACAATTCGCTAACTAAACGAATGCGCGGCAAATATTGAAACTAAAATCCAATTGTATAACTGGAACGTAACTAGATGTCCACCAAGTTGGACTGTCGCTTCGCTTTGTACGGATTTAGGAATTGGTTTTGCTAAAATGTAAATGACGACTATCAAATCTAATGCTGTAGTCTCTGCGGAGCGCGCATTATCAGGCAATGACGTTTAGTTCACCGTCCACATAATGGTTTCGGTTGAGCTGGGTAAAAGGTTCTTCCAACTCAATTGCCGTTGCACTTTTCAGCCAAATAAGTTGCATAAAACTCTCACAAGTATCTTGAAATCTAGTATTATATAGCGGTCACCATACACGTTGGTAGAAAATCTGTCTTTACCAGTGTGCCACATTTTTTCGTTTGCATATCAGTTTTCGACCAGGTTAGTTTAATTATTTCCATCAATAAACATCCCTCACGGGTGTTTATTTTTAGATTGCACTGTACTTAGCATCAGGTACATTACATATTCCCTTGGTCTTGCTAGTATAAAAGGAAACAACATAGTAAGAAAGACATCAAACTTCAAAGAAATAAAGAAGTGTGGGAATATTGTGGTAAAGGTACCATTGGTACCGCAGTCTATTCGGAAATGAGGCGCATTTATAAACGCTAATTGTAGTAATCCAAGGGCAAAACATACAGCTACGAGTGTACACCTGCCTAATAGCTTTTTCACTCTTGTAAGGATCCAGTTTTGTAGTCGGAAACATGCGAACAGACAATGTTAATCACGTGTCGGATATACTAACTAGGCAATTGTACGTCTTATTGATGGATACGAACTTCTACCCACTTTTAAAGACAAATCTGAGGTAAGGAAAAAAAAAGAATTAGATCAAGCCGTAGAATAGTTCCTAGGTCCATGACTCGGTTATTCTTTAGTTCCTGTGTCCTCATAGCGAAACGTGAAGAAGCAATGAGATTATCCATCCCACCCAACCACCACTGCAGCTCAGTACCACCCATCAGCCAGAATTAACAACATGTAAAGAATTGACACCAAGCAGCGTAAAGAAGCAATTGCGCAGATCGATATTATCATTATGACGAACGCCAAGAGAGTTGTTTAACTATAATATGATGGTTTTATATAGATGGAATTGCACTACTTATCAGATGCAACTTGCCAATCCATGACAAAAACAATAAAATTAGGTAAATATTGATTACATCCCTGCACAATTAAAATTTCACGCAGCTGATTGTGCAATTTGTGGTATAAATCGAGTTACCAGTGCGACCCCGCCCTAAGCCCGTGTACACTGCAGGTATGAGGTGGGTACATAAAGCGCTGCGATCCGATTGCCAGACCTTAATATTTGCAGTTAGATTGACTCATGAATAAATTTATTTTCGACAACATGTTTGCCGCTGTCATAAAGCAGAACTCATGTTGCCGCGTCGAATATAATCTCTGAATGTTGGCATTACCGTTTTATGTGTTCTACCGTCTTCTACCTTAACGCTTGTGTGGTGTTAGTATTTGTATGTATTTGAGTTTAGCTTATTACTTTTACTTTGGAATATTTTATTGCTTTACATTTTATGAATTATCGAAAGGAATATAAAACTGATCATTAATATTTAAAATCGTCAGTAGATTGTTACCAGCTGATGATAGTGACGTTTAAAAATAGGTTTTACTATTTATCTTATTGAAAAATGTGACAATTGTAATTTGGTAAAAAAAATATTTCTTCTCCCAAACAATGTAGTTGTGAAAAGGAAATGTTAACGTTTCTTTCCTACTTATGTGATATGTCCCAACATTAATTACATACCAGTTCAGTAAGAGTAAACATGGACCCAATTACAACATTTTTTTGTTACAATATTTTGTTGTCTTTTTCTTATTGCATCATAAGGCATAATTGAAATATCATATAGATTTAACAATACATAATTATAGATCGTAGGAATATTGACGTCTTTGTTCTTTATTTGAAAGTTCAATTTAGTAATGTAAAGTATAATAATTCTGCAGGCTCTATCGATATCTTTCGATACAAATATTTCAGGAGTTTGGTTCTGAAAAGGAAACAAACAATCATTTACCAATAATGTAAATAAGAAATGAAAATACCCCAATATTTATTATTTTCATTTCAAAGATTGTTCAGAAATATTAAGCAAATTGAATTGGAGATTGATTGAGTGGCGACGCTCCAATTAATGTATATTTTCCTGTTTATTTTCCACCCAAGAATTGTTCAATTTCTAAATACAGAAATTGGTAATAAAGGGTCATCTGTTTTCTTAAAAAATATTGTTGTGGATAGCCTACTTGGAAGAAAACTGAATTGTTGGGTCGGAGGTTTTATCCCGGCACTATAAAATTACTACAGGCAATTATCAATTTGGTTAATTTTTCTGTAAGACTATGAAACCACCCCGTTCGAACTGATCCATACTCTTGTACTACTAAAGGCTGGTGAACTGAATTCTAATACTTTTAAATTGTTAAACAGTTTCTTGTTTACGAGTGAAACACAAGTTTGCTTCATTTGTATTGCGAGTTTTTTACGAAATAAAACTTAATTCTCATGAATATTATATGCTCTAAAGTTCTAAATGTTGATTTCGCTATTCTATGGACGTACTGCGTAGTGCCACACAATATGTGTTGATGAGCGTGTTTTTAATCATTTGTGGCGCCAACACTAACAATATAATATAACAACATAAGTATTATAATAAGTGTATTCGCTAACATCACCTTATACTAACAACAATGTATAAATGCATTGCAATCCAAATAGAGTATGCAGCTATAATTAAGTACACCGCCAATATTATGCATGCGTGGTCATAAAGCAATATACACATCTCCGATAGAGAATGGGTAATACACGAGGGTCACTATGACGAATTTTCTACTATCGTGTTACATCATGCATATTATAATACCAACAGGAGTATCACGAGCTTTTGCAAGATAGGAACGTAACTCTGCCTATACTCTAGAAGAAAATGATAGGTGTGAAACTAGAAACTAAAACTGGTTGCTTTGGTTGATTGGAAGAAGATATTCACTTATTGCTTGATAAGATGCCTGGTGATGGTATGAACGTCTTCAACAGATACAAAATACTCGTACAGGACTTCCCTTTGTGATATAAACAAACAAACAATCAACCAAACATAAATATACATTGAAGAGCAAATGACTTGGCAACAAGGAATCCTCAAAGGACACGCTCCTAATCTGTTCGGAGCCGTCTGAAAATTCCAAGTTATCAAAATAAACGACGGAAAATATGGCATTAAATCTCGGCGGCGGGTGTACCGACAAACGCGTGCTTTATTACACGCTCGAGACCATAAAAGTAATGAAAACATCACGCATAAAGTACGGCGCAGATGATTGTAGTGCAGGGGCTGGCAGCAGAGCAACTCCGAAAATTGAAATAAAGCGGCTCATTTGACTAGTAGCTGATGTTATGGGCAGTGAGTCAAGTCCCAGGTGTGGGGTTTTAAGACTGATGAACTCCATTTTAGGTACCAATTATACACAATATAATTCTGACAAAACAGTAAGATGCGCGTCTTGTGTAATGGGTACTGCAAACAACGAGTTTTCTTAAACAATTTTATTGAAGCAATACATATTTAAAGAGTCTAGCTTTAATAAAATGTTTTTTAAATTTATTTCTATCTCTTTTACATTCACTAGTAGGTAATTCCCTAAGTTTAAGTTATTTCCTTGTAAGTTTTTGTTCCCAAACTCATTGTAACTATAAAAAATTTAGCGGCTGACGCTGCGAAAATAGTAATTATTATTCCTAACTTGGGGATTAAATTTGTTTTAAAATATTCTAAGATATAAAAGGTTGTAATTTATTAGATAATATTTTAGTGCGTTCAAATTATTTACGCTGGCACCTTTTAATAGTCTTTATTTGATTTACAATTTAACATAAAAAAGGGATGGTGGGTGGTAATGCTCGTTTTTATTGATACTCATAAAGTGGCTGTTAATACGCAGTGGAAATCCCTAAGGAAGGCCTACTGTCAAATTTAAAAGAACGATAAAATGGCTACACACGTGCAATTATGACATCATGACAGAATCACATCTATTAGAATGCTGTGCAAATAGTGTATTCACGGCATCATAACATAATTATGCACTACCCTCCAAGCATTCATAATAAAAACTTAAATGATTAATAAAGAAACCCAGTTGACTTCAACAAAACAATGGAAGAAATGAAATGAACAATAGCTAAGGAGCGAAGTTTACACATAAATACGAAACGTGGGCACGCATCCCGCCGCACTGAAAAGTTCCCTAAGGATCGCTCGTCCCACCGCAGTTAGATTAATTGCAAACCGGCGCGCTAACTTTTTGCCGGCTCGTTCATTAAATAATTTCGAACAATCATAATATATTTTCCGAATTCATTTTGTGGATGAGAGCTGCGTTCCAATTAAAATTCCGAGTTGCCTAGTTCTGCTAATGTAATTGAATCGAGTTTGTTGTAGTCGTGGTGGAAAAATACGTATGTACTTACAATTTTCATGAAAACTACTGCATTCCAGGAATGTACGAAAGTTGAATTACGTACTTCGATATTTCTAACAAAATTACAACTTTATTAAAGTTAATTTTGCAATCTAATATATATATATAATATTTATTATATCTCTATACACATAGTAGCATCAGAAGAATATTTTGAATTCTCGAAACGTATTATCTACTTTGAAAAACGCGAAATCCGTGAAATTAAATTGTATTGAACGCTAAGCGATATTATACAGGTTATATCAAGACCGCGACCGAAAATGAAGCCAGGTGGTAGTATTAGTGACTTCAGACACAATGCAAGTAAAACTTTCGCAAATAAAAATTGACAACTATTTTTTTGTAATTTTTACTTATCGTCTTATTTGGGTGATAAATACATAATTTTCCTAAAATAAAGATGTACACCTCTTTATTTAAACATGCAATGGTACGTAAGGGTTTAATTTAGTACTATTTTCGCAAAAACTAAGTATTTACCACCCAAACAAGATGAATTTTAAAAAATTCTAAAAAAATATCTGTCACTGTTTTGGCGAAATTTTTATTTACATCGTGTTTGGAACCACTAAAACTACCACCTGGCTTCGTTTTCGGTCGCAGTCTTGGTATACCCGGTATACGTTGCTGGCGGGAAAAGGTAAGGGATAATTAGGCCTTACACAATTCCCCACACCAAATGAAACAAAACCTCAAAACTTCAGCTAATGTATCTCGGTAGATATGCGTATCTAGGTACTTATTGGTACCTACCAATAATGGCGCCTGCATGCTACATACGAGATGATGCCCCAATGTGATGTGGGGCGAGTTTATCACTACGCCATAGAATGTTTTTATAAAGTCAACAGCAGAAAACAATGGGTGACGACGGCCACAAATTGTGATAATGACCGCGACACGCTGTAATGTCCTGTACATAAATCCACGTAATTATTTATGGTAAATTTATACAATAAAGCGCAACGCCGGAGCTCCTGTCCGCTCCGTCCTTGATATTAACTGCTTAGTAATGATTCATTTCGGCACTGTAATACAGCTTCTTTGTGATGTTAAATATTGTTGTGATTTATCAGATACACAACAATTTAGAAGGATGTCAAAGGACCTTTATGAGGAAGGCTTTCTGTACTGTTCGTGTATTTATTAGATCCCTGGATAAATATTTTGGTGAGCTCTTTCGTTTCTTTCGTGTTATTGCTGGAGACCAATTGCTATTCTTGTTATTGCTATTCGTAAGAGAATATTAAGATCCGTCCGAACAATCGCTGTACACAATAGTGTAAAGTTCTTAATTATAATTATTAACCTCGCAAGGGTTATAGCCTGTGCCATCCGGTTTCGAGTTAAGCGTCATTGCTGTGTCACTATTTGTGTAAAATGCTGCAAGCCATTACAGAATTACCCTTGGCGCGAACCATTTTATTTTTCATGAATTATTTTAATTCATTGCTCAATGAAATACGTAACTCTTTTTCAGCGCCTTTAATTAATTTTAATCCTCATTTTAATCGCTACTGGAGCGGAGATTCGGATTTTCGAATTCAAGTAGGTAATCCTAATGGCTTGAATGTATAATGTTTTTGCATCTGATTAAAATATACATAAATACCTACACATTCGTAATCATTCTTACAATATTATTATTATCTCTCTGCACTTGCCCATAGCGCCACAAAATATGTTCAAAAGCGCAACTTTCTTATTTATTGTAATAAGAAAACCGATGAAATTCTCTAGCGGGTATAAGTCTTTTTGTAAACAACTCTTTTGCTCTGTGCCTGTTTATAAATTGGCTCCAACTCACCCCTGATTACTTTCCGACCCCGAAGAAAGGTTTGGCAAAGAGCCAGAATAAAATTTAAATTTCAATGCAACTAGTTTATATGCACTTCCAGAATACATACATTACCTTATACTAGATTTGTGAACTTATGTAGTTAAGGATGCAGGAATTCAGTGGCTACGTTGGAGCAGGCCTATGTCATGAAAGGGAGAGAGAGTGAGAGAGAGCAAAGGATGGAAAGAGCGATAAAGAGGTAGTGATAGTGTTGGTGAGACCCTAGTACGCAAGGGGCAGTCTATTTTTGCCGCCATGCAGCAATGTAAAACCCTGGCAAGTTCTGTTGTGGAAATTGTAGCCATTATTCAGTAGTGGGGCGATAAAAGACCTACGATACTTTAAAGGCCACGTTCTCAATCATTAATTAAAAAGTTAGTAACGAACTATTTTTTTTTCATAGTATTTTTGTGTGAGGAGAGTGGAAAATATTGAAACAAGTCGAACAGCAGTATTGTATGTTTATAACACGGCTCCTGCTCTGCTGCAATCGGTTTGATGCATAGATATTGTCCATTGATTGTGTACCATTACAAATCTGAGGTCTTGGGTTCGAATACAGGGTCGGACAAAGATATATTGGGTTTTTCTATTCATTATCAGGCCATAGTCAGGAATTTGTGCTCGATATGGCGATAAGCTTGGGGGCAAGCCTATGGCACGGAACATACGTATACAAAGCGAATTGTGGGTGTACCGTAAGCACCTCTGCCTACCCCTTCTAGGAAAAAATTATAATATTAATATTAAACCAATGACGTGGCGCGGAAGTTAAGAGTGAGGTGAGAATAGGAGTCGTTACGCTGTATTTATTGTCTTTGGTTTCGCACCTAATAAAACATCTTTCGTAAGAACCCAATTGTCCTATTTACTTTAATGTTTTAATTTTATTACTAAATTTGTAATTAGTCTAAGTATTGAAGCACAGATTTTAGTTGCAGTGTTTGGTCTATAAAAAGCAAAGTTCTGGATTCTATTACCAGATTTCTCGACCTTATACCTACGTTGTGTTCTTCTATTTAAAAATATTAGCTAGACAGGAGGTTTGAGGTAAAATAATGACTAATATTTGGCTACATTAATTTATGTCACATTTCCTATTTATTTAGTCACTCTGTTCATTTCACCATAACACTAATAGGTGTGGGATAAAGGATGGCAGGAAGGCATGTCGATGAAACAAAACAACAATAAATTCAATATATTTATTTGGAGCCCAAAAAGCAATCACAAAACACAAATCGCTTTCATTGCACCAGTGTAAAAAAACATTAACACTAAACATTATTCTTGGGTTCCAATAAAATCAGACATTTAGGAAACTCATGTACGTCTAATAACATGAAAAACGTTACAGTAACACTTTCTATGGTAGATTCACAATTTAAAAGCGAGATCGCCACTAGAAAATTACTGCTACAATTACAAAATACTAGAGGATAAATTTGACGGAATGTTTAACAGTGATGGCTGGAGTGTTTATGTCATACGATGTCGTCCCCTAAACATAAGACTGTAAAAATATTGAGAAAGTTTATTTAGTTGTACTACGGTACGATAACAACGCTGCGGTCTTGGGTTCGAATCTCGGGTCGGGCAAAGTGATATTGGATTTTTCTATTCATTATCAGCTCGGAGTCAAGAATTTGTGCCTGATATTGCGATAGGCTCGCTCCTTGTCACATCGTGGGACGGAACATACAAGGCGAAATTTGGTTGGTAGCACCTCTGCCTACCCCTTCTGGGAAAAAGGCGTGAGTTTACCGTAGAATGCGCACGAATTCGCGAGTGATTTGATTTACCTTGATAGCAATATGTGCTTTATTGCGTGCAGATAAGGTTGAAATTACTAAGTTCAATTATTAACTGATGTTTTGTTGGGCTGACTTTAACACCAATAATGGGGAGCAGTTATACATGCGATTCTGAGATATAACTTTTCATATCAAAACTTTGGTGCGGAGAGGAAAAAAAAAATTACCGTAACCAGTGATATGGTATCATATTGTGATGTCTTAAAATGCAAATAATAGGTGCATTTCGCATAGAAAGTGTTAGCGAAAGTTAATCAGACACAATTCATTACATTATAATTGCAAAGGCGTAGCATGGCGGCGCAAAATACATGTCTTTGTTCGATTACTAACATTAATAATTGTAGTAAAGACGTTACATAGAATTATCTATACATGTTCCATTTTACAAAGTCCATTTGATGTTCGTAAAATATAGTACAAATGCAGGTACGACTTCTTGTCAAGTCTAAACCAATAAATTACGGACTTCATGAGATGGATAACTATACCTCTTATTTAACATTCACATTAAATCCATAGAATTAATATTACTATATTTTAATATAATAAATGTTGAAATATGCGCCGCCATATTATGTGACCGCCTCCATTATACATTATGATATACAATTCAATTAAAACTAAACCCTATAACTCCGCTCTTAAAGTTCATATTTCTTCTTGAGTTCATCTATCTCCTCTTCAGTGCATTTCTCCACTTTCCTGCAGTGGTCCAGCAGTTTCTCTAGAACTGGGGAAATACGAATTATTAATTTTTGGTATATTTTGAAACAACAACATTGTATATTTTGATATAATCTTTTACACTTTTGGTATAATGGAGTTAGTGAAATAGCGGAATGGTTTATGAAAATAGCTTACGAGACAACAAAGCATGATGGAAAAGAAATAGTGCAGAAAACTTTTGAAGAAAAAATCGTAATCCAATGACATTTCGATATCGGTATTCTAGCGAGTCGTTAGCCCTATCTAATACAAATTGTTTCCTAGCAATCTAACTTGCTAAACTTGGCTTCTGAAAGTCGTTTGCAATTTATAAACGCCGATAGCTTTTGCACGACAGACGCGACTGACAACATGTTCATGGTTGTAGCGGGTTCAAATCCCAGGACACATTTCTGACTTCAGTCATATTGTGTGTATTGATAGTCAATCGCCTCGCACTATGACAGTGAAGGAAAACATCGTGAGGAAAACCTACATACTGTAGCGATTTGTAAAAAAATCTTTAGTATGTAAAGTCCGCCAAGCCGCACTAGGCGAGCATGGTGGATTATATGGCCTAACCCCCTTCAATCGTACTTACGATTGTAGACAAAGCTCGGGCCCTACGGTAGAATGTATATGGGCTGATACAGTACGGGCCAGTGTAACATTTGGGTAATTTAAAGAAACCATGATATCTCTCTAACTCTATACGGCCTAACCACTCTCAATCGATTCCCTCGATTGTAGAGTAGGCCCGTGCCCTGCAGTGGGGCGTATATGGGCTGATATAGATTTATTTATTTATTTATTTATATATTCTTTATTGTACACCACGGAAAAAAGACTGAGATAATAACAAAACTAAACAATAAGTACAATCGGCGGCCTTATTGCACAAGGCAATCTCTTCCAGGCAACCTTGGGATGGACATAGAAGAAAGGAGAGAGAAAGGGCAGTCTAGGGTGTATAGTGACATAAATATAAATAGATAAAGAAACAATAAAATAAAACACAAATATAAACTCATACAACAAACATACATATATACATATTATATTAAATATATATAGATATATACATAATAAATAGATAGATAGATATAGATGATATCTCACTGAGTTTATCGGGGACGGACAGGAACATGGCGAGTGCGGAGAATCTCTTGACCTCGGTGAGGCCGCGCAGCAGCCGCGTCACGCCGCGCGGGGGCGGGGGCGGGTGCGCGAGCAGCGCGCGCAGCACGCCCGACACCACCGAGCTCTCCAGCGCGTTCGCGAATATCGAGGGCAGCTTCGACGGATCTATCAACTGGAATATTAATTACAAATATATTTTTGTAATTTTTATTAAAGTATATTTTGGTTAAATAGTCATAATAGTGCTTTTTTCTTCTTAACTTTAAATACTATTTTGATTTTATACAACAATATTAGTTTAAGACGCTTCTGTTATTAATTAATTTAGAGTACACCAAAAAATATTTTTTTTCACACCATATAAAATGTCACTTAAAAGTTGCATTGAATGATATTAGGTGATATGTAAACCATTTGTTTTAAGGAATTAATTCTAACATCGGGATAAGTAAATACCTGTCAACTTACAGTAACTTACAAATTACAATACATAAAATTTTTATCTTGGAAGAATGTTTTCACCTGGCCACTGATCAATGACTATCACTTCACATAATATATCAATATTAAAAAACGTTTAAATTCATTAATTCTACTCAGAACTGGGTGGCGCCGCGCAGCTTCAATGAATTCCATTACATTTTATATTACATACATACATAAACTGATGCCTCTATCCCCGAAGGGGTAGGCGGAGGCGCCACAAGGACACCCACATTTCACCTTGTATGTTCCGTCCCACGATGTGATAGGGGGCGAGCCTATCGTCATATCGGGCAGAAATTCCTGACTACGGGCTGATAATGAATAGGAAAATCCAATATCACTTTGTCCGACCCGGGACTCGAACCCGTGACCTCAGATTTGTAACCGTACCCTAATATCGCTACGCCACCGAGGCAGTCGAGGCACATTTTCTATTGTCAGCATTATTTCTCATAATTTAGTTACATTCCCAAATTAAACAAAAATAAAACTCACACTCAAATAATGGCTTCTGGCCACATCATTCCCCTTCAGATAATTCCACTCGGCCATAAACTGCACACTGTTGGTCGGAGCCACCAGACTGTTGATGTACTTCTCCGACACTGTCTCTGCGGTCAGCTTCTTGGACTCTGGGGGGGAGTCTTTGTCTCCGGGACCCTGAACCAGCCTGTCCCGAGGTGGGCTATCAGTGCATCTATTGGGAATGTCTTTGTCCCGGATCTCGATGATTTTGGTGGGCACCTCCGTTGATGGTGTCTCTCCGAGCAATATCTCTTTGATCGGGATGGATTTTAATGGTCTCTGGAAAAATTGAGAAAATGAATGTTTAATACCAAAGATGAACAATGGTTTTTAAATAATAATATGAGCACATGGATTCGTAATAAAGAGGACTTAGGCACCACATTGCTATGAGTCATGAGGCCGTATATTTGCTTCCTGCTACAAGACAAAATATGTTGATTGGATTCATCAATATTTATTGCCAGTCATCATCCAGACTGCGCCTGACAAGTCTTTAATAGTTTCTGATATCCCTGAGCCAAGACTTGTATCGTAGTCAGGGTCAGGACTATGTATCTGACTTGTGGCCTGTATTTATTTAGTTATAATACCTTAGACCGCAGGTGTGGTGGTTTCTTGGTAGGTTTGATTATGGTGTGTTTCTCCGGGCCCCCTTGCATCCACTCGTCCCGTGCCATGCGTTTCTGGAGCTCGTCCTGCGATATGCTCGCTTCCACTGACTTCTCGCTGTTGTCTGATGTAGGAGTTGACGCGGGGGTTGATGCAGGGGATGACTTGGATTTCGACTGTATGTAGGATTAATAAATTAGTTATTTGATTTATGTCAATATTTCTTTCTATGTTAAAATCTATAGGTTTAGATTTTACGCATGCTCATGCCTATATCCCTAAGGAAGACAAAGTCGGTACTAAAGCAACCAATTAAAGTACACAGAACTTATTTTCATTGGCCTTATCACGTACAAAACACACTAAGTGGAAGTCATAGATCAAACCTGTCAGTCATAACTCAGCATGAATGGGCAGGCTCGTCCGGGGCGGTACCACTGTCTTACAAGAGATCAACGTGAAGCGACAGTTTAGTTCGGTGAGTGAGATTGCCTGATGCTCAATACCCCTTTCCTTTTTCCTTCTCGCTCCCCTCCCGATTTGCTGATATGATTATGTAAAATCCATAAGTTACTAACCCCCTTAGTCCCCATGCGCACTTTAAGTTCTTCCAGTAGTTTCTGCGCCTCTCTATTATGTGGCTCTATTTGCAGCAACGTGACCAGGTCATTGGCAGCTCCTCGCAGCGAGCCCAGCGCACTGCGCGCGGCGCTGCGACGCTGCAGAGCCTTCACATACGTAGGGTCCAGACGTAGGGCTTCGTCACAGTCCCGCTCTGCTTGCTGTAGGCTGAAACAATAACATACCCAACAGTCACATACAGTCCTGACCCCACATTAAGATAAAATAAGTTATGTATCCTGGGTATTAGAACCTACGAAATACTTTTTGCTTTCACAAATACCCAGATTTGGGACAAATACAGGTCTCATAAACATTTGTCTCGGTGCGGAGATCGAACCCGCAGCCTTTCGTTTCACAGCCGGCGTCTAACCAACTGCGCCACGGAGGCTGTCAAATTCCATTAGCCAAGCAATATTACATTAGTTACCACAATCATCTATAGCGATTGATATTCGCGATACGTATATTTCCCTACCAGGCTGGAAACTCAATTGTTTCCAACAATAAGCAATGACGTGATTTAACATTTCAAAAAAAAACATACGGTCGAATTGAGAACCTCCTCCTTATTTTGAAGCCGGTTAAAAACCATGAGTTATATTGGACAGACAGTCAATCTTCAATTAATTATATTCCTACTACCAGCCGCTTAATAATATTGTTGCTCCGAATCCACACAGGTACTTGAGTGAAAACCCCACCTTATTCTCCACAAAGTACTAAACATTATTCCCTACAATCTACTAACACCCTACCTGTCCAGCTTCAAGTAGCAGAGTCCTCTATTTGCCCAGTATATGGCGTCATCTTTGTAGAGCTCAATGGCGCGGTTGTAGCACGGTATCGCTTCTTTCCATTTCTTCTGTTTCACATATGCGTTGCCCTGGAAACAATAATGCTGCTATAAAGTATATTTACATAACATTATATCACAATATTGCACATATTACACATCTTACTTTATACTACGCAAATATAACTAAGTATGTATTATTACAGAAGCAATCAATTGTACTGGCAGAATTTTAAAGGTACACAATATTTATGGGTGTGATATTATGCTTAAAGCAATAGAAGCCCAAAGTTTTATACAAAGACTCCAAAAAATCTTTTTCTTTATTACTTATTATTACCTACCATACCATGAAAGCTTGGAATTTACTTTTAAGTTTGACAATATATAAAATTGACGCTTTAATCATAAAGTATTATCAACAGTAAATTCTTAAATTATTATAATGTTTACCCTCTCTTTTTCATACTGTGCTTCCTCACGGAGTTTCTCTTGCTTAGCTGCCTGGCTGTTCTTGCCGTCCAGCGAGACGGGGCCTTTGTCCTCCATGTCTACCTCTTCACATGCTTTGTCCTGTAATGGTGTAGGCTCAATAACAATTCAGATACACTGGTACATAACACATATAAAAAATATAATATACATATACTTTTTTGTACTGTAACAGCCCATAATCGCCCATTACTAAGCATGGGACTTCTCTATAACCGGGATACCAATTGAGGGGACTAAGGTCACATTCCATTACAAATGTATGTGCGGTTAGGATATTCTGATCTTTCTGAAGGAATAATACTATTAAGAGGCAGTAAGGCTATGACTGTGTTTACAGTGCTGGCCAGTCCTGCTTGTATCGACTTTATTATAGCTATTGAAACTTGATTTTACTAGCCATTCGCTTGATAACTTTAATTCATTATTGTTTTTACCCAAGATAAATTAAACAAAATAATTTCAAAAACTTACAACATCAAATTTCTCCCAAGCCTGGTAGTCGGAAGATTTTATCCTTTTTGCTTCTTTCTTCTTTACTGGTACAACTGGTTTTTCTTTACTTGCCTTGCTGCGTATTGGCGAAAGGTCCTAAGATATGAACAAAGAAGTTAAAGTAAACATAATAGGTGCATTTTTACTTTTGTCCTTGCCTATACAGCATATCCCATTTGTACATAAGAGAGCCACTGATGATACCCAGTTTCATAAGCTTATGCCCATCCTATAGATATGATTGTATGTGTGGCTATTGCCAAATGGTTTAAAAGTTTCTCCTTTCAAACTGACAAACTTACATTGAATAAAATACTAGACCTGAGGGTTTAGTTATAGACAACTGGTATACATTTACCACCAGAACAACAAGGTCATTGTAATAACTCAGTATTACCCTAACAAGGACTCTAGAGACAAAAAATAGTAATTTATTTTCAACGCCTTTTATTTGTCCTCCTATTCAAATAACTTAAATGCCAATTAAATACAACTCAGATGTTCCCAAAAGACTTGCAGAGTTTTAGTGCTGAGTTGATAAAATGGAAATCATTGCCTACCTTGGCTTAACAGGAGTTTTAGTAGGGGTGTGAGGGCAGGGAGGGTAATATTTTCTTAAGTTTTAGTACAGTAAGCTTTTAACCTCATCCTGAATATCTACTGTCTAACTTAATTTACAAATGGATAGTATACTCAATACTTTTACTAGAAAACCTGTTTTCTAAAATACTAAGTAGGTACATACAACCTGTTGCTTTCAATCAATAGCAAATTTTGAACCAAAATGATGACTTGCAAGATTCTATGTTCAAAATATTATTTGTTTATTTTTTAATAACCTTGTTCAATCAGCTACA
The DNA here is from genome assembly GCA_905220455.2 of Deilephila porcellus. Classification (NCBI taxonomy): domain Eukaryota; kingdom Metazoa; phylum Arthropoda; class Insecta; order Lepidoptera; family Sphingidae; genus Deilephila; species Deilephila porcellus. The sequence goes on from LR999988.1 coordinate 13,026,010, forward strand.
TGCTCACTATACACTGTGCTAAGACTGTTGTATTATACAGCAATAGAATATTAAAAATTCATGATTTTCTAGCTACAATTACGGTATAAATGTAAGAGGCAACAATCAATACTACTACAAAGTTCAATTGCTTTGAACCTGTTCGAATTGGCCGTTGAGCGCTGCTTCTTTTCTCTTCATCTCGAGTTCCCAATTTTGCAAGTCAGTCAAATAGTTGTTGACAGTTTTGGCATTATCGCGGATCTGCCTTTGTATACCAACCACTTTATCCATAATCGAACGCTGATAACCTGAAGCTAACTACCTTATATTTTGTTGCTGTTTGATCAATAGGATGAATTTCTTGGCTGCCTCGCTAACAAAATTCAGCTGTCACAATGTGTCAAACAATTTCGACTGTCATTGTAGGGCTACCAGTGAAGTAAACTAAAAAAAAATTATTTAATGTTTGACTTGTCTGGAAATAATATAAAACAAAAACATTATAATTGAATTAATTAGTCGTTATTAGAATAATACGAATAATATTTTTAATAAGCCATTACTGTGGGTATAAATATTGTTGTAAGCTTTTCGTTCGGAAACACTGACAAAAATCAAGTAGGTACTTAGCATGTAATAAAGATTAAACCTGCCCAGTTCACTATGTTCATTGCTTGACCGCGCTTGGCATTTATGGTTTTGTGGAACTATATAACTTGAATCTAATTTTAAATCCGGGTATATTACGTACTTGGCACACGCTGTTGTCAAATGAGATTATAAGTTCCAAAACAATACTCCGAATGAAACGCTAAAAGCTGTGGGTTCCATATTCGCATGGATAGTAAAATTGTTGATTATTATGAGCCTGTATGATGTTTGAATATTAGATGACATAATATGAATCTTATATTTAAAAAAAAACAAGATCTGTAAAAAAGTCCTATACCTACTTGAGATCTATGTTAAGCAATAGGCTTCCTATGCAATATTTGAACTAGATGAAGTGGCAATGATTATTTCTATTTTCTAATCACTCCAATAACGCACGATAGAATAGCGCCTTGAATAATATTGCAATTGGTCTAAATTTAAAATTGCGTTTGCTATTTGTCAGGCGTTTTGGAATGAATAGATAAATTATTTAAATTAAATAGATTAGAGCATAGTGCTTTGAGAATCGGGATTTCCGCACTAGTAGACACGTATAATACTGAATTCCTAGTGTCACAGAAATTAGGTCACCGTTAAGCTCGCTCAAAGCTAAAAATACGGTTTGATGAAAAAAAAAGTGTTTTCCGACAATGGATGGCAAGGGAAGCCTGCCGCCTATGAGCACCAACATCACGTAGACTGTAGGTTCGATTTCTGGCATTTCGAAATGTGATCTGAAAGGAATGAGTAGGTGTAATAAGAAATATGTCGATCTCATTGTATCCGGATATACACAGGTGAACTCGTAAGTGGTAACTCTACTAATTTAGGTACGTGGGTTATTATAACTGATCTAACCGGTGTTTCGGTGGTCAGTGATCGTTATCCCTGGGAGGGTATGAATATTTACATTGACAATGGTTACTTTACTTCATAGTAATGTGTATTTCAAGTTCTATATTTGCTTCAAATACTCATTTACTTGTATCAACCTATAATCGCCCAATGTTGCGCATGTGGCTCCTTTACAACCGAGATTTCGATTGCGAGTGATTTGGCCATGGTCCAACATGCTGCAATGTCCTAGTGTGTGTTGGCTCACTTCACATACCATTTAAATTCTTAAATTTTCTGTGGTGTGCAGGTTTCCTCACGATGTTTCCTTCATCGTTAAAGTGCGTAGTAATTGTCAATACACACAATATGACTCTGAAAAGTCAGAGGTGTGTCCTGGGATTTGAAACCGTGTTGGCAACCGCGTTCGGCCTGTTACCAACAAACTACCACATACAATTGCTTATTGGTTTGTCTTATCAAACATGCATGAACTGCAATTAACTACCTACTCTTTATTTAAAAACCGTGAAAAATGTATTCATTAGCAGACGTATGTTATCAAAATCTCCGTGTTTGTAGTCACGTGAAATACTCCATGCATTAATGAGAACGACCTCGCATAATGCCGGGCCGTGATCTCTAACAGTTTAATCGAATTATTGAACGACTAGTGGGCAAACGCGAGTATGTTCGCGTTTATATCGCTTTGATAATGCACATTCAAGAATATGTTTTCAAGCCCTTGATTCATGGCATAGTTTGGAATGGTGGTGGTTTACTGGTGGTAGGTCTCTCATATATGAGAGGCTGCCTGGGTAGGTACCACCACAATATCTATTTCTCACGCTAAACACCAGCGTAAATGCACTGTTGTGTTCCGATTTCAAGGACAATAATAAACTTTGAAGATAATTAAAGATTATAAACTTTGGGTGTGATTATATCGATTCTTTCAACGCACAAACGAAGCATTCAATTACTCATCCATGAGTAAATATAAATATTGCAGTAAATAGGTTCAACCTTGCAATATTTTGTATCGAAACGAGGTTTGGCACGTCATCGCGCGAGGATGGGCGGTCACGACGTGAATTATGAAATTATTATGTTATTTTAATAAATTGTTGATTGAAAATAAATAGCCGGTCGACGTTGCCACGTTTATCAATATTCGAGTAATTTGAAATGTTATTATAGGTCGGGATTGAAGTCATGAAGGTATATATTATTATATTTTGAACACAAACGAAATAATATTTTCTTTAACTATTAAATAAGTATTTTTGTCAAAAGAAAAAAGTATTTTGTAAGTTTTTATTTAATTTTTATTACCTACTTATTTATAATTGTATTTCCATACTCTATCTGTGCTGAGGTTTGTAAAGCATTTAACTTCAAATGCAATAAATTATCTTCGTGGTGTTGGTATAAAGTATTAAAATGCGGTTTGAGTGAAAAATGATTCGTTCCAACTCTCTAACCCAGTACGAAAATACTGAAAGATATTTACTTTCGATACTTTCATATAAAAAATCAGTTTTCACACGGCATATGGTTACCTACAATTTGCAGTTTAAAATTTGCGTGATCATATCAATAACAAAATATGATGCATAATTAACAAAATAATGACACCCATCCGTATCATTAGAAACTTTATGTTTTAATAACACGTTTGTACGGCGCAAATTATACGGTGAAGTGATCAGGTGCTGTATAGAAGTAATTTGCATTTCATTGCTGTTACGTCACTCTTACGCTTGTTGGATCATCGCGAACTATGAAATAAGGAACATCTGGAAAAAAGCTTCTTTATTTCTTTTGAAGATAGTTGATCGAGAGCCGGCTGTGAAATGAAAGGTTGCGGGTTCAATTCCCGCACCTAGACAAATCTTAGTGTGGCAACGAATAACTATTGTGATGAAGTCGTTCAAATCAACAGTAATTCTAAAAGTTGAAATGCACTAAGAAATATTACTGCATAAACATATGTTTTTATGAGTTCCTTCAGTTTCCTATTGATATTTAGTAATAAATAATCCTATAATAAATGCTATGATTATTTTAGTTTCTTTGTTTTGCGTACGTTTATTTAATATGAAGGCTTTTTTATATACCTCTCGTGGATTTAAAACTATGTAACTTATGTTACACAATATTTGTAGATATTTATAATATCAATAAATAAAGCCACTGGATGCCGGCCGCTTTGAAGATACCGATGTAGAAATCTGATTATATCTATTAGTAGGAGCTGGATTACGAACATAATAGCACATTTTATCTTCAACAATGGATTATAAGAATATTTTCGACCGTACTCAAAGCGCACGATTTCCATTAAAACACAATAAGCGATAAATCCACAACGATTAGTTAATATCGATTAATTGATGGATCGATAATCGCTTAATCTGTAATCGATACAAATCATAACATGACGTTTAAAAGGGATGTGGGCTGCAGACAATGAGATGCTGAAGTTCATATAATCGGAACGCTGATGTCTGAATGTTTCGAGGAATCGTAAACAGTCACATCCCGCGCCTAATTGGCTTGGGAACCGCAATATTTACGATTGTACGCTTAAATGAAGATTTATGTCGCCTTCAGTACAATAGTATTTATTTCTATTTACCGTTCAACAGGATATCGAGATAAAAAATTGTCGAAAATGATATTAGTAAAATTCTATATTTTAGTGAGAACCCGTTTTGTGATAATAATTACATAAGTATTACATTGGATATATACCTACAGTCTACACCCGTCAGTCACATACACAGTTGAATAGACAGATGAAAGTCTTGTATGTTGGGTATCAAAAACTATGACAGACTTTTTGGTCCCACAACTAAGCAAATCCGAAATAAATATTTTTGGATCAAAGGAACATTCTGGGCCACGGAAGCTGCTAAGTATTAAGACATGATGTGTAGCCTATATTATTTTAATTAGTATTTCTTCATGGTGCATTTGCATATCATTAGTGCGCTACATGTCCCCTGATCATCTCACTTATTTGCATTCCATTAGAGTAGCATGCTAAGCTTTTTTATCAAAACTAAATTGCTGCAAAAGGTCACTTCTTTAAGAACAGTGAATAAAAGCAATACAAGCGTTAGCGCACTTTCGCAGACGTAATATTGTAATACATTGAATATCACGATCACCTTACCTCATTACTACTACCGTGCGTAATATATGCAATCATTAAGACTACCTACTAGAGGGGATATCGCGGATAATATTCCTACTTTTTTTTGTCCAAGAGGAAAAGCTATTAAGCTCCTCTTTCGGTACCCGTAGGGAGGCCGAAAGAGGTATGTCAGTGTATCTGGCGTTCCAGCCCGGCACGCTGCGGTTTCTGGCCGGGCTGGGTCCTTAACAAAACCTATGCCAGCATAGTGACTGAAAACCCCTCGGTTATCGTCACACGCATTATGGGCGGCACCGAACATCCCAGGGCGAGAGGCGCCCCGATACACGTCCCCGTAACCTCCCGGAGATAATATACCTACTGTACCTGACAAAAAAAGAACAAGAAGCATTGTGATGTCTGCTCCACTATAATACTTCATAGTATGCAATTAATATTTTTGAGAGTCTTCATTCGAATTCGACTCTTCAGTTGTATGGTATTGGTTCCATTGTGTGGCCATTTATGACAGGTATGTATATTGAGACAGAAACAAGTTCGGTGAAAAATAAACTTATCCCTTGGGACCTTTATGCCCGAATACTCAAAAGCCATTTAAATATTAAGTTGCATTTAATATTTAACTGTGCACGTTCCACTTACACAATGCATTTAAGCGGGACTTGCGTAGTTAAGTGCAACGTAATATTTAAGTTGCGTTCGAGTATTCGGGCGTTAGACTTGTAATTGTTTTGTTGTCTTCTATGAAAAATAGATATTTTAGTCCTACAAACATCGATTTTTTTTAATTACGAGTTAATCCTATATGTAATTTCTATGTTATTACCAAAAAGGGCAAGACCACAGAAATATATAGCAAGAAAATGTCTATCGACATCGGGTCACCTAGAGATGAAGGTAATAAAATTAAGTGATCTGAGTGGCAGCTCGATAGATGACAATATAAAAATGCTTTTATATGTAAGTTTTTTAGAATGGGTCAATAATAAAGTCGTAAATGTTAGTTTTTAATATACGGTCATAAATTAAATTCAGTGATATCACAATATCGCTCAATAATATTATATCCTAACGAATATCAAAAGCCCCGTGGATTGTCTGTTTGTTACCTCTGTGTGGTCATTGCTTGATATTGTTAAACATTATTTGGAAAACTGTAAAGATTTAAAATCTAAAACGTTTTTTTATTATCTGTGATAGATATCAAGTTGTCTAAGAATATCTGACATTATTAACCTGAAAAAAAAAATGTAACAGCAATTCAGTGATTTCGATGTAGGATTGACACTAAGGTAATGGTATCGCTCCATTCAAGTCAATCTGAATCTAGCGTTTTGTAACATAAGTTTTGATTTGTGAAATACAAGTTCCTTTTGTACAGTGGTTCCCTTTTTAAAAGAAATTGCCCATCCAGACCCAAAGCAAAGATCAGTAAACCTTTAAATATTTCCGAACTCGCGCATTGTTATGCAGAATAGTATCAAAAAACTACAACATCAATCATTAGATTCATATGGTTTCTGTTGGGAGCAGGTTCAAGGTCTACAGGGCCATTTAGAGTTTCCTATCAAAGAATCCAATTAGGCAAACATTAATACATCATAATTCAAGTTTACGAGCCGCTCTGTAACTGATTGCCTCTTAAAAATTAATAATTTTGCAAGCAATCTGCTGAGATAGGTTTCGGCTTTTTTTATTAAAATTACTAATTAGCTATATTAGTACTTATATTAAAAATATTTATTTTGCATTAAAAAGTTTATAGAGATATTAACTAATTTATAACATCAAGAAATGATGTTTAATTTTAGGCTAAAATATTGGTTAGTTTGTTATGGCTAACAGTGGACATATAATTGCAGATTATTTTGCGGGACTTTTGCATTTGGGCAATTCATCTTGGAGTAAGTTGTTTATACTAGCTGGTGAAGTAACTACAATGCACTTGATGACATGTGCAGTGTTATCAAAATTGAGATCATCCTCTCTCACCAGGCGGTCTAATTATTCAGGCCTGATCAATACCGCATACATACCTGCAGAAGTTCAAAACGCGACCCGAGTGCATCAATTACTATTATGAGTTTTATCCTGTACGGTAGTTGCCATCCGGGTGACAACGAATATCCTAGGGTACCAGTTAAAATTTGCAGTAAAACCTATTAATGCTTAATGCTCATTTCAGTTTGACATTTGTAATGATGAAATCATTAAAAGTGATCATTATGACCTCGGTCATCATTGGCATTAAAAATAGACCACAACAATCCTTCGACCGTCTCGCCTAAACGAGATGATTAAAAAAGCACTTAAATATACCGGGTATATCAAGACTGCGACCGAAAACGAAACCAGGTTGGAGTTTTAGTGGTTACAAACACGATGCAAATAAAAATTTCGCCAAAACAGTGATAGATATTTTTTTTAGAATTTTTTGAAAATCTTCGTGTTTGGGTGGTAAATACCTAGTTTTTGCGAAAATACTAATTTAAGCCCTTACGTACCATTGCATGTTTAAAAATAAAGAGGTTTTCATGTTTATTTTAGGAAAACTGTAAATATCACCGAAATACGCCGATATGTAAAAAATTACAAAAAAAAAGTTGTCGATTTTTTTTGCGAAATTTTTACTTGCATTGTGTCTGAAGTCACTAATACTACCACCTGGCTTCGTTTTCGGTCGCGGTCTTGATATACCCTGTATATTGTGAAATTTCGATTTGTGTCTAGCGTTTTATTAGGATTGTTTTGGTTTAGTAATATATTATTTGTTAAATTTAAGTACAATAGGTAACTTTTTTGGAAAAGGTTTTATTTTATGTTGACAAAAACTGAAATTAGTTAAAAGCTCGACCACCTGGAGATGCTTAGGTATAAATCGTCGATGTGCTGTTGACGTGTTCAAAATTTTGTAAACAAAACAAGGCCGGCTTACTATATATGACTACTTATGTAACAGAAAATGCGAATATTTCTTACGAAGAAATTGTATCACCATCCTAACTAGAACTGATAGAGTATTTGTTAATAATAATAATATTAGTCCAACCCACATAGATCTGATTGCAGAGCATTGGCCGCCTCTACAATCGCGAGGTCGATTGATAAGCGTTAATCTATAGTCTTCATAAGTTGTAAATAAGGGAGATTAGATATTTTTAATAATACTCGAAGATGGAAGAGCGATGGTGTGTCGGAAGCTGGTTCAAGGCAGTGCCAGTGACCCGGTAGCTGCATGCGCGGCTGAGTCGCTGACCCACTTACTGTGTGTGAACTGTGAAGCAGATTGCACGCGCAGGGCCGCCGACGCTGCACTGTTGAGCAACTAGCGCCGGTGTACTTACCTTCCACATACTTATAATAAACAAATACTACCAACAGTCACATACATAGTCCTGATCCTCCGCTGAGCTGCAAGTCTTGTGTCGTGGATATCAGGAACGAAAACACATTTTTACTAGCACACAAACTAAGGAGATTCTGTATGTTGATACCTCCTTTTTTCTGTGCGTACAATAGAAAGTAAATAAATAAATAAGGACAAATACTTGTGGGTTGTACATTTGACTCGCTCCAGAGGTTGAAGTAGGGCTAATACCGTCAATTGAAGTCGCACTTGTTAAGTTCTGTGATCAGCAATTATGCGTTGATACAGAACACTGAACAAATAGATTAGACCATTATCACATCACCTTTACACCTATAACGACCTCAGGTTAATTTATAGTACTATTTGTCTGTAAGATTATAGATAAAACATGACATGAAAAATACAGTAATCGCTATATTACGAATAAAATGTTAATATTTCTTATCTACTTGTATTTGTCATGTAATATGATACGAACAATCCATTCTTCGTGCGAAATATCAATCGGGCTTTGCAATTTAACAGACATGTAACATTGAAAATTAATTAATGCAATTTCGTTTATTTACATGAGTAATTGTAGGCTTTGTGCTCTATGCAGATTTATGGGGATAATAATTTCGGGTTTTATAGGTTACTAATTGCTGCTTTGGGGCTGCAAATAATATGGATACTGGTTCACAAACTATGAGACGTATAGGTCGCTCGCGTGATGGAAAGCGTCACGCCTGCCCTCAAATAATACCAAATATAGTGGTATTCATTCTAAATATAGAACTGATCAAACCCACTAAGGACTCCTAAAAATACTAGGCACCACAGATATATGATGTTAAGGTTCTTATTACCCTGTAATAAGTGGCTACATTGTCGATTATCCCGTGTAAAAATGATTCTGAATCAATCCATTTTCTTCGATGACATATTTGTTACAAAATTTGCAGACAAAATATTGAGAATCGTAGGATCGTGGTTTCAACTCCAGGCCCGCTAGGCGCTTTAATGATAAAAATATTATGTAAGTGACAAGTATAGAAAAATAAGACAAAACAAAATATATATATATATATATAGACGTTTACAACACTAATATATAATTAATCAGTCTTGCAATGAGTACTTTCTTTACAGCATCTCTATATCCTCATCTAAATATTAACAAGACTTATTTTAAATAATAAATCACATGAATATATAATTTTCAACAAATTCCACGCCCACAAAGATTTGTCTGATGTAAAAAACTGTAAATCTCCAATAATTTAGTTATTGAACAAAGAACTCCTGTTACGGATATTTCATCCTTGATCAGAGAACAAGATATAATGGACATTGATGTATTTGATATCCAAAGCATGAGCTGTCATTTCTAATTATTGTTGAAGTAAGTAATGATCGATCAAGAAAACTACTGTCTATTTAATTTAAACTTAATTATAATCTTATAGAGTTTATTTTCAGCTGCCATTGTGTTGATAGACAAGGGTACAAATGGCAAATTAAAAGACAATCGAGAACATAACATTAGATGCCAAAATAATCACGATTATGAATTAATGGATGGTGTGTGGGTAGCAATAAACGGTGGTCGAAACGGTAGACATGACATGACCCCTGTCCGTATCAACATACAAGGAGAATTATACTTTTTTTATTACATTGGCTGGTAAATGGACAATCGCCATGATGATCACTTACTATTACCATCGCCCGTGAACAATTTTAATTCGCTTTTCTGTGAGACAGTGAAGCTACCCCAGTTTTCATTCTAAGGTATTAATACTAATGGGTCGCCTCTACCAGTGTCTTACCATTGTTAGCCACATTACATTGTGACTACAGTTTTACGGTCGCACTCAAAGACATTTAATGTAATAAATAATAAACAAAAAATAAATACACCCAATAGTCACTTACATAGTTTTAAATACCCCACACTAAGATCGAGTCTTGTGTCGTGAAAACTACGAGAGAATTTTCGGTCTCACATCACCCAGACCTGGAACAAACATCTGTGGATCACACAAATATTTGTCTCGGTGCGGGGATCGAACCCGCGGCCTCTCGCTTCACAGGCGGCGTCCAACCAACTGCGCCACGGAGGCTGTCAAATTATGTGAAATTAATTATTACTTACCTTAAAAATAAAGAACATCTACACCAAGGAACTAATTAATTATTAAATGTCACAGTACGGCAGTTAGTGCAAGTTGTTTTGTTTTCGATCACTCGATGTTTACGGAAGACCTGTAGAATTATAAATAATTTTCAATAGTTGATATGTGTAAGTTCAATTATTTTCGTTTTTTATGTGTTGTATATAATTTTAATAAAACGCTTTGATTTTCTTGGAAGTCTTGTACTGTTCGGAGATAGAGCCACTGCAATGTTGCTGAACAGCAAAGCTGGGAGGACCTGGTGGCATAATTGTGTATATTGAGGGATACTTTTGATAAAACTGCACTTACCATTAGTATGTGACTGTTGGGTGTATATATTATTAATAGTTTTATTTGTACTACTTGTTGTTATTTGTATAGTACTGCCTCGGTGGCGTAGTTCTACTACGGTACGACTACTAAGCTGAGGTCTCGGGTTCGAATCCCGGGTCGGGCAAAGTGATATTGGGTTTTTCTATTCATTATCAGCCCGTAGTCAGGAATTTGTGCTTGATATGGCGATAGGCTCGCCCCCTATCACATCGTGGGACGGAACATACAAGGCGAAATGTGGGTGTCCTGGTGGCGCCTCTGCCTACCCCTTCTGGGATAAAGGCGTGAGTTTATGTATGTATGTATGTTTTATTTGTAGTTACTTTACATTGCCAGTGTCAAAAATCCATAACGAATTCATGCAAGTGGCTTCTTGCAAATGTTGTGAGGTCCTTACAGCGTGTGCGCTTGCCTCCCGAAACTATAAGATCCCAATTGCCATAGAAAGCCACCAAAAAATTGAAAAATATATCTTTCTCCCTATAACTTAGATATTAAATTATTCCCATCAATTAACAAAAACGAACAGAAATAGATATAATGTGAAACGAGATTGTGGAACCGGTCGGAGTGGAGCTCGGCTGTCGACCCGGGCCGACATAAAACCTTATTGTCATAAACCCAACGCTCGTGATATATGGATGATGGCATGGCAACAGACCACACCTGTATTATTTTATATTATGCTATGTTTATTATGAAATTAAGAAAGGAGACAAATGATGTAGGAGGTTATGGTCTTAGCTGTCTGATGTAATTCTGATGATTTTATTTAATTTTTATTATATTAACAAAACAAACAGTTCTATCTTAGGTAAAAAAAAATATGTTTAAATCACAATTAATTAATAACATGTTTTCACATAATAAATTAGTTTTTCCCTAGGCATTGTAGAAGCCCATGTGCGGCGACGACCGCTTACCATCGTGCGGGCTGCTTGCTCGTCTGCCTATTAAAAAAGGTTGATGATAAAATAATGATTCCAATTTTGTACAAAATACAAATAATATTTACTGGCATGCCCTCTATACCTAAGCATTGTATTATGTTACACTAAAGAAGATGTCTTTCTAATTAACGATTGCAATGTGTAAAATTTTATTTTACAAATCCTGACTGCATACATATACACCCAGACTATATATATACATGTGGGAATAGTTCCGTGTCGGGTGAAAACGAAACGAAGATTGTTGAGACGTTCTTCAGTATAATTTATTTACCCTTTTAATGCCGAACTATCATATAGCAGTGTACCTACGTATGAAATATACCTGCTTATTATCAAAAAGGTAAAATAAACAACACTTTAATAATTAAACGTCAATAACAACAATTACGATGCAAACCACTGCAACCGAAATAGACTTGGAAATCGAAAGTAGTTTTGATACATTTCTATTTTTTTCTTCAACAATCCTGCATTATGTTCATTGAACTTAAGTTATTTTTTCAAAAGACGATGCCTCTGAAGGATTTTGTATTTTTGTACAGCAAAAAGAATACAATGCAACAAGTGCAATGCAATCCTAACAGAATATCTACTAGTGAGAGACGGTTGTCTCTCGCCTGAAGGTAATATTATGGCAAACTACTTAATATTGGACAGGGATAGAAGAAAAAAGCGCAAGTTTGATGTCAAGGAAGATATGAGAGCCTTAGCATCGAGAATGCCGAAGACCGGACCGGGCGAAATGCAGCAAACTCAGACGGAAGCCGAATTCTGGCACCGGCCGAGAAGACACCTAGGTGGAAGAAGAAGAAGCCTTAATACCGGACTTACACAGGTTGAACCCGAATCTCGACACAGTAGCGCGGGTCACGATGAAGAATTTTCACGGTTGTGTATGATGGGCGCTCTCCAAGTATACACTTACAGAGCACTCAAGCTCATCGAATTTCCGGGAAAATCTAACTTATCTAATTTAGGACTGTATAATATTGTGACTATTGTGTATAATAGCGTGGGACGTCCTCTGGCCAGATGGCGGGACGACTTGCACAAGAGGGCCGGCAGCGACTGGATGCGTAAAACAGCAGACCAGGCTCTGTGGCGTACCTTGGGAGAGGCCTATGTCCAGCAGTGGACTGCAACGGGCTGATGATGAAATGATGAGGATGAATATTGTGACTCTCAGTAGTTATTATTTATAATTGTAATAAATTGACTCCCATAAACCTCCGTAAGCGAATAATGATTGGCGGAAAATTATAATAATGTGTTAAACACGAGTCGGTTTCATTACCAACACGTTTATGATCTAATACTTATGTCATGCGAAAGTTTTCAATGAGAGTTCATTCATTGGTACTGTTGCATCACTTGACCTATTACTATTGTGGGCACGCGTCTTGTTGAAGATAAACGAGTGTTTGCTATTACAAAAAGACAAGAAAAAAATGTTAAGAGAGACATTTAGAATTTTGGAGGTATGACTATTACCCGCAAAGGGTCTAATGAGAACTAACCGAAACCAAATTAATAAAAAGTTAAATTGCCCGGTAAATAATATTATATTATATGGCAGCTAGGTAATATAATTAATAAATTTACTTATGGTGGATAGTTTGTGGTAGTGCTTTAAATGTTTTTTTATTTAGATTACGCTAACATTTGATTTTGACGACCTCCGTGGCGCAGTTGGTTGAACGCCGGCTGTGAAACGAGAGGCTGCGGATTCGAACCCCGCACTGAAACAAATGTATATAAATGTGTATATTGTTTAAGTATATGAATATGGAATATTTATACATATTATTCGTACACCTAACGCTGTCCCAACTTTCGTTCTCTTTTCTAATATCCATCATATGATTGTCTGTCAGAAATTGCCTTGAGCGATAAGACCGCCAATTGTTCTTTTTTTTCTGTTTATTGTCTTCTTTTTTGTTGTGTTTCTGGTGTACAATAAAGATTTTAAATAAATAAATAAATAAAATGTTTGTGAGGCTTACAAGTATTTGTTTCGGGTTTGGGTGTTTGTGAGACGGAAAAGTCTGTCGTAGTCTCTGATACCCACAACACAAAACTTAATTGATCTCAATGTAGGGTCAGGACTATGTATGTGACTGTTTAGTGTATTTCGTTGAGTTTACTTTTTTTAAATAATCCCTTTGTCCCTCCTTTTCGATAGTGCTCATAAGGCTATCACAACTTATGATCTCTTCAAAGATTTTGCCATTTTGTTAATAAAAATCTGGGATCAATAATATTCCACTTAATTAAGGAGATGTTATTATGAATATTTTCACCTTATAATAGCCTTGGCAGTATTATAGGCCCAAATCCCAATAAAATGTTAAATTATTACCATAATAAAATTAATTACATTATAACTTAAAATCAAGCTAAGGCTTAACAAGTTATTAGGGAAAGAGAAATATAAAATTAATATTTTTGATGTTATAGCTGTCCCATTAAAATGTGTTATATTGGAAATTTTCGTTCGCGTAGACAAGAGTGGCCTAACCCGATTCAAAACGATTGTGGAGCCA